>CM064883.1:49844934-50007929 GCA_003313485.2 Penstemon barbatus
TATGAATGGAGCCTCGTTAAAAACCTTACTTAAGAAAAAACCCAGTGGGAAAAAATCTTAAATAAGGAAAAGAGTGCTACATATCATAGACAGTCGTTTTCTATGTCCAGTTACGGATCGCCACGCGTCTATTCTGGAAACTTTTCATATCCTTCCCTTTTTGGCGGGAATATCAGTAGTTGCCATGAGTTCGAAACGTCATTTCTCATCTTCTTATAAATAGGCGATGCTATAGTTCGCCATTTCTCTTTTATACTTCCTTATAACTCGTACTTATTTTCTTGGTTAGTCGCTCATTACACTAAGTTTTTCCATTTATCGACCTTTATTTTCCGAGAATCATAATATATGGCTTCTGTGAGACGGTCTTCTTCTAGAGAGATTGTCGCCCCCGACAATGAGGAGGAATTGCAATCTAGCGTAACTGATTTTGCCATCCCTGTAGAGGATACTTTTAAGGTACGGATCCTTACTGACGCGGATGTGGCGGCCCGAGCCAAAAAGGGCAAAGGTACTGTTCCTCAAGTTTCTGAACCAATTGAGGATGTCGCTTGCGCTTATACGGCGGAGACATTTCCGGAGGTCGCGAATAGTTATATCAAATATTTCCCGGAAGGTTCTGAGATAATTCTTCCTTCCCCTACTGATAGGGTTACGTCTCCCCCGGAGGGATGCCGAGCCTTTTATACGGCTCATTTCAACAGTGGACTTCGTCTTCCTTTGTCTCCCCTCTTTCTGGAAGTTTTGAAAACTTTTAGTGTGTGCTTGACACAGCTGGTTCCTAATTCCGTTGCTTTTGTAGTTTGCTTTTCGGTTTTGATGATCGCCAAGGGATTTAAACCTTCTTTCCGTAATTTTACACAACTTTTTCGCTTTAATATTTCTAGTTCTTCAAATCGTGGATATTTCTTCGCTAGCCAACGACCTAGCCGAGCAATCTTTGACGCCCCTGTTTCTAGTAATCCCTCATGGAAATCTCATTTCTTCTTTGTTCGTCCTCCGTCTAGTCTTCCTTTAGCGGATGGTACGAGTGTGCCTTTTTCATGGGATCATGATTCTAATTGGATTCCAGGAGGTCGCTCTCCGACTGGTGAACTTGTTCCTGACGATGCACAGTTTATTGCTGACATCTTCGAATCGCGTGCAAACAAATACCAAAGCGCTCTTCTGATCGGGGAAGCTTTCCTTCGTAAGGCGGGGTTAAGCATTCATAGTTTTCCCATCAATACACCATCTGAACCTCTTGGTTAGTAATTTATTTGATCTTAGTGTTGTGATGACATCATTTATTGGGAAGGTACATAATTTATGATTAATTTCTTTTTCAGCTGATATGGTAGAGAATTCTCGACATTCTTCGAAGGGAAAGATGGTCCTTTCCAAGTCTGCTAAATCCGCCGAGAATGCGCCTATTGAGCAGAGAGCGTCACGAAAAAGGAAGTTGGAGTTAGGCCATGAATCCGAAGAGGACAGAGAGGAATCATCAGAATCTCCTCAGGAGCCCCCTATTCGTCAGGGCACGGGACCTGGTTATCCTCCTCTTTCTCTTAGGACATCTTTAGGTGTTCGAGGATGTCACTCCTGGTCGAAACCTCATCCAACTAATAACCCAGTCGATAGGAAGAAGAGTTATTATGGACGTTCCGGCCAGGATCTTTCTTTAGTCGGAGAAAAACACCCAAGACCTACCCTTGTCGAAATGATCGAGGAACATTTGGAGGGAAAGAGAGCCGCTGGTTATTCCGAGAAGGACTCTCTTATCCACGATGATAACGAGAACGCGATCGATAAGGCAACTCGTGTTCTTTTGTCTGGTGTTTTTACCCGCGATCTGAATAAACTTCTTCATAAGGATCCTCTGGAGAAATTCCAACGAGCTTGTCTTTATGCTGAAAAGGTGATATCCTTTTCCTTCAATTATGTTAATAGATAACTCTAAGTGTCTTCCTTAATTTACTTAATCCATCTCTTTTTCTTGCCCTCTTTACTTGTTCAGACTAAGACGTGTCTTACGTCTTACGCCTATGAGAATGCACTTTGGAAACAACAGTGCGAGTTCTTGGAGGAGAAGAATAAAGCTTTGCTTCATAAATCTTCTGGTTCAGAGGTTGGTCCCTCGACATCTTCTTCTGTTCCCGTCGTAGAAACTCGTGCTGCCGAGACCGACGATCAAGAAGTGTTGAATAGGGTGATGGAGGTTTCTCGTGCTCAAGAGCAGGCCAATCAAATGGCTAGAAAGTTAGAAGAATTTCAGTTACAGAGCACGGCTCGAATTAGTGAGCTGGAATCTCAAGTGTCAAGCCTCGAAGCTTCTTTAGAGGAGCATGAAAACGATGTTCCCCTTAGGCAAAGAGATAGATATGTCAGGAAATCTGACGAATGTGCTGTTCGCGAATTCCTCAACTCTCCTGTTCATACGGCGTTGGTGTATCGGATGGTCGGCCCTTTACTTGAAAATACTTTTAAGAAAGCGATTCATCAGCTGGTCGCTATGGAGATGATCGATGATCGTCGAAAAGAGTATTTCAAGGCCGCTCATATTCGGTTGAATCGGTATGGTGAACTTTATTCTTCTTCCGAGGTCCCAGATGTTCTATATCAAGGTCTTCCTCTAGCTCACCTTGTCGAAGAATTTGGAAATCCATTGCCCATTCCTCCTTCTGACGTCAATGAAGAGCTCGATAATACTTTTGTTGATCCCGAAGTCGAGGAAGAAGAGGAAGCGGACATTGGTACAACTGAGGTCGTCGGTAGCGACCAGAGAGTTTCGGATAGTGAGCAGGCTCTTTAAGATAGTGATTTCTTGAATAATCCTTGTAATTATTTTACTCGTATGCAATAATTGTAATTTTACCTTTTCTTCTCTATGTACGCTAAGCGTTTTGTATTCTGACAGTCGTGTCTTTTCGGCTTCGCCGTAATAATTCAGACAAGTCATTAAATCTGGCGTAATCATTATGCGTGTGTCTTTTCATATTCTAGCGTTTGCTCCAAGGTCATTTCTGCTGTTTCGCGCCCTTTCTTTAGGTCTTCGCGTCCTTTCGCGTAGTATAAATACGAAAGGTAAAATCTTGACTTGTTTTTTACCGCTATACTTTTCTCTTGATAGAATACTCGTCTTTTAGTTAGTCGATAAACTTTCTCGATATTAAATTGTGCTTTTTCATAATCCGACCATGAGTAACCTCTTTGGCAATACTTCGAAGCGACCTTCTCGTGAGGGCGCTCGTGATAATAGATCCAAAAAGCATCGAAGAGATGGACCGTCGATGGAACCTCCTCGTTCGTCCCAAACAATTAGGTCGGAGATCGATACCAGTGTTATTGTTTCTGAGCCTCTCTCTGCGGTAGACTCGTCGTTTTCTGAACCAATCCTTCCTGCTTCCACTCAAGTAGGAAGAATGCCTTCTCCTGGTCGGTATGCCTTTGGCGATATGTCGAACGAGGAACCGGCTTATAATATTGCTGTTAGTTCAAATGCTCCTTCCTTTGAGCATGTTTTTCATGGAGGGGATTTTGCTATTTCCCTCCCTTTGTCTATTTCCACTGCCCCAATCACTAGCGGAGGGCAAACTGGCGACAATTTATTTGTCAATCCTTCCGTAGCACAATCTATTGTGCAGGATTGCCCAGAATTTTTGTTTAATGATACTACTGTGATGACTACCTCCTTTGAGTCTGGAGGACCTTCCGGAGGTCGAACTGGTTCCGGGTCTGGCCGCCGAACCGTAATTTCTGCTTCGGGCAAGGAGACCACTGTTAGTCCCGACGGGAGAGAATCTCCTCGTCAATTAGATGATCGATGCATCCTTCAGCAAGTTGAAGACATTCTTTTGTCGGAGACTCCTCGTTCTGATGGTGTCCCTTTGACCAGCGAACTGCCTGGTTCTGTTGAACCCGATGCTTTGTCATGGGACCTAGGTATGAGTACTATTTTGCCTGGCGAGTTGAGGAAACTCGAAGGTGCCTCCAATGTTCGCCTTGTTCAATCTTTGGTGAAGATATGTGAGCAGGTAAAGATATTTCGAATATTCTTCCTGTTCTTTGTTTTGAATTCCTTGTTGTAAGGCGATTTCTCTTATTCTTTCTGTTCTTAGGGCAAGTATTTTGCGCTCCAGTTGGGTGTGCAAAATGACGAACTGTGGAATAGTCGGAGAGTTCTTCAGGGTCAGTTGGAGTCCGAAAAAGCTAAAAGCAGGGGTTTGGAGTTGCAGCTGCAACTTGATAAAGATGATCTTCAAAAATTGGAGGCCGAAAAAGTTGTCCTTGAAAAGGAGAGAGATAATTTAGCTCAGGCAGCTGTTTTGGCGGAAGAATCTCGTCGGCAGTCCTATGAGGAAGGTTATGACGCCGGTTATCTAAAGCGTCAAGAAGAATTGATGGCTTTTGCTGGGAGTCTGACTCCTCGGAAAGCTGTTTCTGGTAGTCGGCCTGCTGACCGTCCTTCTCAGTGACCTTTGCTCGACATGGCAGGCCTTGGACTGTCTTTTTTTTTTTTTTTTTTTTTTTTTTTTTTTTTTGTGGCCCGACGTTTGTGTATTTACTTGGGCTGAAATTTTTTGTAATGGGCGGAAAAATTGGAAACGATGATCTTTTTGTAGGCAGGTTCTTGCCTGATCAATTACCTTCTGTATATATACTTTGTTATGCTCGTTCGTCCTCTGTGCTCATATATATATTGTTAGCTTCTGAGTCGTTTGTTGATCAAATCCAGTATAGTAGAAATGTTTTGCATGCACTTAGCATGTTTTAGTCTTAATTTAGACAATAGGTTATCCATATCGAAAAAGTGCATCACCTTGGTCGATGCTCAATCTACGCTTTGTACTTTTGTCTTTTTGTGATCCGAATCTTATATAAGGAGGTTATTATCCGTTTGTTGATCCTCGGTTTTCTTTATGTCATTCTACCGAAAAATGTCCCTTTCAATCTTTTCCAAACCCTTATATTTCCCAGAATCGATTTTTGAACGATATGCTCCTTGGCTAGTGTACCATTATATCACTTTCTTGATATGGGAGGAATTGGAAAATGTAGGTGTTTTAGCCAGATCTACCCTGTTCAGACCTTCTTAAGCAATTCTTTGGTATGTTAGGCAGTGACGTCTTTGCCATGTAGACTAAGGAGGACTATTCTCCTGATTTCTATGTCGGATATCTTGGACTCCATAGGAGTTTCTGTATAGCTTAGTCAATGGTCTTCCATATGATGTATGAGGCAGTGACGTCCCTCGTATGGCGAAGGGTTTGGTCTTTTATCCTCTATCTTCTATCGAGCAACTGTCCTTTTCGCTGTGATTTTCAAGATCGTTTGTGGCTTCTAGGTTTTGAAGCTATCGACCATGAAGTATGATCGTTCCAGTATGATCGGTCTGGAGTTCTTTAGGTTTACTTGTGTTATTTGGTGATCGCTTCGATCCAAGACTTTTCTCGTTGTCGATTAGTTGAGGCGAATAGATGGTGCCGTTTCAACTTATTTGCATTTATTACGGGGAGTCAAAGGGTCGTATCTGTATCCGTTGATCAAAAACTTTTTCAGCCGTTGGATCCCTTAGATCTACCCTTATAAATAGGGGGCTGGTTTATGTTCTTCATTTGCAACTTACCAAAAAGATGGAGATCTCAAATTCCTTAGATTTTATTCTGCCCTCTGATCCCATCGTCTTCAAAAAATCACATTATCACGATTTATTTATTCAAAGTAGTGAAGTTGTTCCCAGTCTTGTATTGACGGGTCCCATGTCAGCCCTACCTTGTATCGACGGGTCCCATGAGATCTCAGTTTTTGTCTTCATCAATTTGAGGTCCGTGGTTTCCGTTTGCACATGGTGGGTTCATACTTGCCAGCCACCTCTGTTCTTCGATGTAACCTCAGGAGTGATAGACCTCCGGGGTGGCTGGTAAACTTACCGTTTCACGACGGTCCCGAAGAGATGCTGCTCTAGAGTAAAATGTTTTATAGATAAAGTAAAAGCAGTATCTTCTCGCGGGTGAGTGAGCATTGCTTAGCTATCTGGCTGGTAATGTTCATTTCGTCTGGAAGAACATTTGATCTTCAGAGCCTGGCCGTCGAACCAAAGAAGTCGACCATCCTGAGCAGCATGCTTCTTAGGTGGTTTATCGTAATCGACGAGGTACTAGGGAGGAGATTGGTGTTTCCGTGGACATTGTCGTGAAGATCGCTGATAACAGAGGATCATCTTATTTACACATTGTAATGATCTTTAATTAGTACGTAGATCTTTGTAACGTAGTACCTTTGTATGTAACAAATTTGATGAATAAAATATACTTTATTCCTTATATCTTCCTTGTCGTTAATTCTGTCATAATTTACTTATGAGTAGCTTTATCGAGCAGACTGTGTTATTCTTTGTCTATCTTCGAAACATCAGGAGTGTTAGCAGATCATTTAGATCATTAAGAACAGATCAAGGAGTTTTTATTGAGCGTATCAATGTTTACTCGACTTGTTATGATTTAGAACTTAGGTTTTTAACCCAAAAGGTCCTTTTGATCGTCGTAAATAATTCGAGGAGTGTTTATCGAGCGGATCGATGTTTACTCGACTCTTTTTTAATTAGACTTAGGTTTTTAACCCAAAAAGTCTTCTTTAATCGTTTATTATATCGAGGAGTTTTTATTGAGCGGATCAATGTTTACTCGACTTGTTTTTTAATTAGACTTAGGTTTTTAACCCAAAAAGTCTTCTTTGATCGTTGATTATATCGAGGAGTTTTATTGAGCGGATCAATGTTTACTCGACTCGTTTTTTAATTAGACTTAGGTTTTTAACCCAAAAAGTCTTCTTTGATCGTTGATTATATCGAGGAGTTTTATTGAGCGGATCAATGTTTACTCGACTCGTTTTTAATTAGACTTAGGTTTTTAACCCAAAAAGTCTTCTTTTGATCTATCGAGGAGTTTTTATTGAGCGGATCAATGTTTACTCGACTCTTTTTTAATTAGACTTAGGTTTTTAACCCAAAAAGTCTTTTTGATATATCGAGGAGTTTTTATTGAGCGGATCAATGTTTACTCGACTCGTTTTTGATTGTAGACTTAGGTTTTTAACCAAAAAGTCTTCTTGATATATCGAGGAGTTTTTATTGAGCGGATCAATGTTTACTCGACTCGTTCTTGATTGTAGACTTAGGTTTTTAACCAAAAAGTCTTTTTGATATATCGAGGAGTTTTTATTGAGCGGATCAATGTTTACTCTACTCGTTTTGTTTCTGGCAATATGATTGTGCGATTCCGATGAATGTTTAACCGATATAATCGACATATATAAAATGCCAAAGAAATCTTTAATAATTGAACTTTAGGCCTAGGCCTTTATTACAAAGATTGAAATTTGATGAAGTAAAAAGTAGAATAATGCAATATAACCTGCTAAAATTTATTTACCATAGTATTTCCTAAGGTTGACAGCATTCCAGGTTCTTGGTAAGGCAGTTCCATCCAAGTGTGCAATTCTGTATGAACCTTTCTTCCCCACGCCAATGACGATGTAAGGTCCATCCCAATTTTGTTGTAACTTTCCCACATGTTTGGATACTTCTACCTTTTTCAAGACCAAATCTCCTTCCTTGAAGGTTCGGATGCGTACTTTTTGATTGTATGCTTTCTCCATATTAGCTTTAGTGGCTTGTAAGCGTACAGCAGCTTTATCTCTTAAAGCTTCTGTTAAATCAATGTCGTTTTCTCTTGACTTTTCATTTTCTTTATCATCGAACATTTCTACTCTTGGCGTTGGGATTAGTGTTTCCACAGGGATAACCGCTTCCGACCCATATACCAAGCTAAATGGGGTTTCCCCAGTTGAGCTCCTTACCGTGGTCCGATTGGCCCATAATACTCCTGGAAGTTCATCAAGCCATTTTCCTTTGGCTGCTCCTAGTCTTTTTTCCAAAGATTTTATTATTTCTCGGTTTGCTACTTCAGTTTGTCCATTTGCTCGAGGATGTCCTACGGAGGTAAAATTCTGTTGGATTCCAAGTTTTGTACACCATTCTATTATTTGTTTGCCCGCGAATTGAGTTCCATTATCGGAGATAAGGACCCTTGGGATGCCGAATCGACAAACTATGAATTTCCATAGGAAATTGATAACTTGGAATTGGGTTATTCGTGTGAGGGCGACGCATTCTATCCATTTGCTGAAGTACTCTACGGCGACCAGGACATAAGATTTCTTTGATCTGGCCACTGGGAAAGGTCCCACGATGTCCATTCCCCATTGATCGAATGGCCAACAAACTGGAATAGGGTGCATGTTTTCTGCTGGTCGATGGCATATGTTAGCATGGATCTGGCAGTGATGACATTCTTGGACATATTGAGCGGCATCTTTATTGATGGTCGGCCAATAGTAACCCGTCCTGAGACATTTTAAAGCCAATGCTCTTGATCCGCTGTGATTTCCTGCATCCCCATCATGTATTTCCCGTAGTATATCGAGGATTTGTGATTCAGGTACGCATTTCAGAAGAATCCCTGATACTGATCTTCGGTAGAGTTTTCCTTCTATGAGTGCATATTTCGGAGCTCGATATTTTATTTTCCGAGCTTCATTTTGGTCGGGTGGTAATTTTCCTTCTCGAAGATAGTCTATCATAGGGGTCATCCAGTTCCCTTCGGCTTCTTCGATTTCCATTATATCCACCGCTGGTGTTTCATCGATGTCAATTGCTGGTGTATTAGAGATCAACCAGTTGATCACCCGTTCGGTCTTTCCGTCATGGGATCCCGTGAATTTTGATAACTGATCGGCCCATTTATTTTCCGAACGTGGGATGTTCTGGATACTAAAACTTTCAAATTTCTCGGCCAGAGTCTTCACTTTGGCGAGGTATTTGACCATGTTGAATTCCTTAGCCTCGTATAGGCCTTCTATCTGTCTTTGCACTAATTCTGAATCAGTTAGGACTTTAAGACTTTTTATATTGGCTTTGATCGCCATTTCCATTCCTGCGATTAATGCTTCATATTCAGCTTCATTGTTTGTCACAACGAAGTCCAGTGTTATTGCGTAATTTAAATCTTCCTTGTTTGGTCCGGTGAAGTTGATTCCGGCGCCTCCTCCTTCTCGGCATGAAGCACCATCGACGTGCATTAGCCAAGTTTGATCTTCAATGATCAAGACATCGCTGCTGAGGCAGCTCGATGATTCAGTAGCCTGTGTCGGTGTTTCTAATATAAAATCGGCCAACACTTGGGCCTTGATGGCAATCCTTGGTTTGTAGTCTACCTCGAACTGACTGAGTTCGATGGCCCATTTGATTAATCGACCGGAGGCTTCTGGTTTTGCTAGAACTTGCCTTAGTGGCTGATTCGTCAGGACGATGATTTTGTAAGTTAAGAAGTAAGGTCGGAGTTTCCGCGCGGCCACCACTAAGGCCAGTGTGAATTTTTCTATTTCTAAGTAATTCTTCTCCGCCCCTTGTAATAACTTGCTGAGATAATATACAGGCTTATGCTCTGAGCCCTCGACTTTAATTAGTACTGAACTAATTGCTACGTCGGAAATGGAAATGTACATAAACAATGGTTCTCCTTCTGTTGGTTTCGCCAACATCGGTGGTGTCGTCAAATATTCTTTGAGCTGCTCGAAGGCCTGATCGCATTCTTCGGTCCAAACAAAGTTCTTTGCCTTTCGGAGAGTTTGGAAAAAAGGGAGGCTTTTGTCTGCAGACTTTGATATAAACCTGTTTAATGCTACGATCTTTCCAACTAGGCTTTGTACTTGAGAGATTGTTTTAGGAGGTTTCATTTCAGTTATGGCTCGGATTTTTTCTGGGTTGGCTTCTATTCCGCGTTGGTGGACTAGATATCCCAAGAATTTTCCTGATTTGACACCAAAGGTGCATTTTGCGGGGTTTAACTTCATACGATATTTTCTTAAGATCTGAAAGCATCGATCGAGATGCTTTACATGATCTGCTTCGTTCATGCTTTTGACCAGCATGTCGTCCACGTAGACTTCCATCAGTTCTCCGATTAATTCTTTGAACATTAGGTTTACTAACCTTTGGTAAGTAGCTCCGGCATTTCTTAAGCCGAATGGCATCACTATGAAGCAATAAACTCCCTGCTCGGTTACGAACGCGGTCTTTTCTTGGTCCCGCTCATCCATGTATATTTGGTAAAACCCTTGGAAGGCGTCCATCATACTGAATAACGCGAAGCCAGCGGTCGAGTCGACCAATAAGTCAATCCTCGGGAGGGGATATGGGTCGCGTGGACACAACTTGTTAAGGTCGGTGAAATCATTACACATCCTCCATTTATTATCTTTTTTGTCTCCTTTAGCGACTAGTACGACATTGCATAGCCATTCCGAGAAATGAATTTCTCGGATTTGTTTTGCCTCGAGCAACCTTTCTACCTCGGCTTTGATAATTTTATCTTTCACCGGTCCATGATTTCTCTTCTTCTGTCTAGCGGGTTTCGCCGAAGGATCTATTTTTAGGGAATGCTTTATTATTCGAGGATCAATTCCTTCAATGTCATTTGCGCTCCAAGCGAAGACATCGGCATTGTTTCTGAGGAAGTCGATCAGCATTATTTCTCCTTCTTCGCTCAACTCTGTACCAATTCTCGTCTTTTTGGATGAGTCGCCTTCTACTAGAATTATATCTTTGTGTTCAGGGGGTTTCAAAGATAAGTCTAGCGGTTCTTTCCCCTTTTTATCTAGTCGATCAGTACTAGGAATTTCAACCTCGTTTCTAATGAGATCGCCTTCGATCTTTCTCTTGCTCGGAGTAACGGACTTAGGATGTTCTTTCATTGTTAACGAAGTACTGTAGCAGTCCCAAGCCATGCAATGGTCGTTTGTTATTTCTCCGATGCCTGTATCGGTTGGAAACTTTATCTTCTGATGATAAGTAGAGACAACGGCTCGGAATAGATTGAGAGCAGGTCGTCCCAATATTGCATTATAAGCGAATGGGGTCTCTACTACTAAAAATTTCACTAGCTTCACTGTTCGGTGGGGTATTTTTCCGAGCGATACGCTTAAGGTTATCGTTCCGCTGGGGATGATTTCGGACCCCCCGAATCCTATTAATGGCGTAGCTACTTTCTGCAAGTTTATCTGTCCCAAGTCCATTTGGGCTAAAACTTCTCGGGAGATAATATTGGCTGAGCTCCCATTATCGATTAAGATTCTCTTGACATTGTAATTTGCTATTTCTAGCGATATTACCATAGGGAAGTCGGGGTTATCCTCTCTTGCGTCCCAGA
The DNA here is from genome assembly GCA_003313485.2 of Penstemon barbatus. Lineage (NCBI taxonomy): Eukaryota > Viridiplantae > Streptophyta > Magnoliopsida > Lamiales > Plantaginaceae > Penstemon > Penstemon barbatus. Next base: position 49,856,181 of record CM064883.1, read on the forward strand.
CAATATTTTTAGGCGCTTCGCCTTCATTAAAACTGATCTGTTGATCGTTTGATGGCCTGCTTTCCAGGGTCCAAATTTCTTTTGGGTATTTTGAGTTTCCAATGATGGACCTGGCAGTTCTTCGCCGGGCGTTACGACTATCTCCACCCGCGGGACCCCCGGAGATTGTATGGATAGTTCCATTGATCTGGTCGTGATTCGATTCCGGAATAGGTCGGCGTTCGGGTGACCTTTGACGAGAATTTCTCCTTCGATCAACATTCCGAGGGCTTCTACTTCTTTCCCTTTTATGATTATCTCGCTCTATGTATTCGTCGAGTTTTCCTTGCTCGATAAGTTTCTCAACTTCTCTCTTAAGGTGAAAACAATTCTCCGTTCGATGTCCATGTGCCCTATGGTATTTGCAGTATTGATCGTAGTTTCGAGAGCCTGGTCTTGGCTGCGCGATTTTCCTCGCTTCAGGAATCCAGTTATTTCTTTCTAGGACTTCCAATATTTCTTCCATTGGAACATTTAACATTGGGTGTTCTACTTGATTCACCCTGCTTCTTATTGGTTGATCATGGTTTCTTGGTCTTTGGTAGAAATTAGGTTGTCTGTCATGATCGGCTTTGTTGTATTCCAGTCGGTGGAAAACATTACCTCTCCTGGAAGATCGCTCGTAATCTGAAGCTTTTTGGGTAGGAAACCTATCGTGCCGTTTGGAGCCTGAGGTGGTGGCTTTGTTTTTGTTTTTATCCTTAAAGGAATTCATCTCTTCTTGGGTCATATACTTAGAAGCCAAGCTCATAATGTCGGCAAATGTTCTCGGTTGTTTTCGACTGAGGGCGTTTCCAAACTGCCTATTTTTAGTGAGGTCGAAGAGGATAGAAATTATGTAATCGATATTCGGTGATTCGATTTTGAGTAATTCTACGTTGAACCTTGCCAACCAATTTCTTAGGGATTTTCCCTCTTGTTGGTGTATGGTTCCCAGGTAGCTCATCGGAAGTTTTTGTCTCTTCTGACTGGCAAATTGCTGCGTTAGTTTATTGCATAATTCTCGGAAACTGAATATAGAGTTGGCTGGTTGTTTGGCAAACCAATCCAGCGCGAGTCCTTCGAATGTTGTTACCATTAGCTTGGCGGTGAATTCGGCGGAGTGGGCGTACAAATTCATTATGTTCGTAAAGCTAAAAATATAATCGTCCGGGTCGGTGGTTCCATCATATCGGGGTAGTCTTCCCGGGACCTGTCCTACGGACTGTGCTTCTTTTATTTCCCTGCAAAAAGGAGAGCAAGTCGCAAGGCTTTCTTGGAGTTCTGCAGTCCGGGCCCACGGGTTCTGCACAGATCGTAATCGTTGTTCAAGTCGCTCTTGTACCATCCTTTCAATTTCTCGTTCTGAGAATCGAGTCGCTCTCGGTCGATGGGGGATTGTATCATCTATATCATCTTCGATTGGAATGATCGTTCGTTCCTTCGATCCGCTGCGAACTGCTTGTGGTACTCTTCGACCAGTTCTTCTTTGGGGACGGTTGTCGGATGGTTTAGAATTTATCTGCTGTGGGCTGTGTAGCGAGCGTCGCTCACTTGCTGGGCTGTCAGCTTGTTGAGAGGTCCGTTCGTTCGGCCTTGGCACTCCTGGAGCGGGAGCTGCCCCGGGAGCCGTAACGTTTTGAGGAATTTGGTCTAAAACTAGCAATTCTTCTGGAGAGAGCGATTTGAAGAGCATCGCTATTTGTTTCAGTTTTTCCTGAGCGCCAGGGAGAGGAACGCGTATTTCGGGGACTTCGGGTTCCTCCGGTATTGTACCGGTAAGACCTCCTTGGTGTTCCTGCTGACGTGATCGGGTATCTGGGAGATTTTCGTTGGTGTTGGGATTGTTGTTATCGTTGTTGTCTTGTGGATCTTCAGATGTGTTGTGGCCGGTGGTTGTATTGCTTCTCGCTCCGACGCGAGCGCTTTTCCTTGGGCGAGCCATGTGTCGATTCGAATAATTAACCTAGCCCCACGGTGGGCGCCAACTGATTTAACCGGATTTCGTCGGGTTAATTGTATATCAGTAAATTTGTAATATCGGTGGGGTTTACGATATTTGTGTATATATATTAAGTAGGGCTCTGTTACTTTATTCCGGATGGATCAAACACAAAGAAAAGCAGTGATTAAGAACAAGAAGCAAAACCACAATGAAAGCTAATAACACTTTAATCTGGAGATCAAAATACTATGAATAATAATGATTCTTATTCAGTTGTAATGCCTTAGGCAGAGAATATATGAGTATCCTTAAAGTGGAGGATTTCGTAGTTGTTTAATACAATGATTAGCCAGATATTTATACAATGTTTAACCTAGCGTTACATGGAAACATAGTCCTAATAGGACTCGGCCCAATTATCCTTCATGGGTTCGGAGTATCATCTTCTGATCGAAGAGAGCTGCGCTTTGCTGGGTCTGCGAGGGAATCCCGATCTGTTTGGGTTGGTCGGATCGATCTTAATTTCTTCATTCGATTCGAGTAATATATAGGGTGCGAAATAGCCCCCATCAATGGAGAAAATATTATTTTAATGCAGTGAATTAATTTCAATTCATATGGTAAGGATTGAGTTAAAAATATTTTGATTTTTCTTAAAAAGTTCAAGGCTTTGCTCTTTAACCTTTAATTTCAAGAGATAAAAGTCTTGAAGTATCTTGGACTTGATCTTGAGCTTGAGCCATAATTTCCCTTCCTTTATAGAAATTAAGCTCTCCATAAACTACTTGGGCCTCCTATGAATACATCTCCTTTCTTTACTTGGATTTGAATAAGCTGATTTTTATTGGGCCTTCTCTATAAATTATCTAACAATTAATAGGCTCAAAATAAAACGTTAGTCCAAAACAATTATTTGTTATCATCATAAATAGGATGTGAACTTAGGGCCAACATTCTCCCCCTTGATGATGACAAATAATTGATGCTCAAAAGAAATATAAAAAATTAAAAGATCAGAGCAAACAGTAAAAATCGGAATATTACCAAAAATTGTATTAGGAGCTCCCCCCTCAATATATGCAATCCTTTCAATCAATGTCTCCCCCTCATTTTTGTAATGAGATAGTAAAAATGTTTCTTGGGAAATGTAAGAGAACTTAACATTATTTGTTAAGTCTCTTAGACCATGAACTTATGAAAACATTTTTCGAAAAATTTCAATTTCAATTTAATGAAAAATATTTTAAAAAAATTTTGAATGATGCATGAAACAACAAACATCCATATGAATAGCATCTAAAGTATTAATGAAGTAAGCATTAAATAACCATGGAAAGTGAGCATCTCTTTTTCTCCCCCTTTGTCATCATCAAGCTTTATTGTGCAGCGGAATTATTATATATCGTTTAAGCTTAGAATTCCCAAATTTGTTCGAATCATGCAAAATCTTTCCTCTGCCAATGCTTTAGTAAAAACATTTGCTAATTGATCATCGGTGTTTACAAACTTAACACATATATCGCCTTTTTGAACATGATCACGTATGAAATGATGTCTAACTTCGATGTGCTTAATACGTGAATGATGTACAGGATTTTTTGAGATAGAAATAGAGCTAGTATTATCACACCAAATTTCGATATTCTCATATAATAAGCCATAGTCACGTAGGGTTTGTTTCATCCATAACAATTGAGCACAACAATTTCCTAGTGCAACATATTCAGCTTCAGTCGTGGAAAGTGCAACGGAATTTTGCTTTCTACTATGCCATGCAACTAGACTATTTCCCAAGATTTGACATGTTCCACTAGTACTTTTGCGATCTAGCCGACAACCAGCAAAGTCCGCATCAGAGTACCCAGTGAGATCAAAAGTTATGCAATTTGGATACCACAGACCAAAATTAGTGGTTCCTTTTAAATAACAAAAAATTCTTTTTACAGCCATTAAATGAGACTCTTTTGGATCAGACTGAAACCTCGCGCAATAACATGTAGCGAACATAATATCAGGCCTACTTGCAGTTAAATAGAGTAAGCTACCTATCATACCTCGATATTTTGATTCGTCTACAGATTTACCTTTCTCGTCTTTGTCAAGTTTGGTTGAAGGGCTCATTGGAGTTGGCATTTCTTTACTATTTACCATGCCAAATTTCTTGATAAGTTCATTTGTGTACTTGCTTTGGCAGATGAAAGTCCCTTTTTCAGATTGCTTGACTTGTAGTCCAAGGAAGTAGGCTAACTCGCCCATAAGGCTCATTTCGAATTCTTCCTGCATAACTCGAGCAAACTCTTGGCAAAGAAGATCATTAGTAGAACCAAATATAATGTCGTCAACATAAATTTGAACCAAAAGTAGTTCATTTTCGTTTGTTTTTATAAATAGAGTCGTATCAATTTTTCCCATAGAAAATCCATTTTTCAAAAGAAATTTGCTTAGTCTATCATACCATGCTCTTGGAGCTTGTTTCAAACCATAAAGTGCTTTTGATAATTTAAATACATGGTTTGGGAAAGATTCATTTTCAAAACCGGGGGGTTGTTCCACATATACTTCTTCATTAATAAATCCATTTAAAAACGCACTTTTTACATCCATTTGAAATAAAGTAAATTTTTTGAAAGATGCGAAGGCAAGAAGCATGCGAATAGACTCTAATCTAGCAAGAGGAGCATACGTCTCATCGTAATCAATACCTTCTTCTTGACTATATCCTTTAGCTACTAATCTAGCTTTATTACGAGTAACTTTACCATTTTCATCAAGCTTATTTCGAAAAACCCATTTAGTTCCTATGACCGAATGGTTCTCTGGTCTTTCTACTAAGTTCCAAACTTCGTTTTTATCAAATTGAGCTAATTCATCTTTCATAGCAACTACCCAAAACTCATCTTTTAAGGCATCAAGTATATTTTTTGGTTCAATATAAGATATAAATGCATGATTTGCTTGCTCACCATTATTTTCTTTCAATGAAGCTCTAGTAACAATTTTGTCACTTACATTACCAATGATTTGGGTAGTGGGATGACTTGAAGCATGTTTGAACTTTCTTTGAACGACTTCTGTTCCAGTAGAACTTGATGTTCCAATCTCCATTCTAGCGTGTTCTTCAGAACTTCTGTTTATGATATCTGGTTCCGGCTATTGTTTGTCTGAAGATTCTATAAGGTTTGAGTTAACTCCAATCCCGATATTTAGTTGTTCATCCGAATCTGACAAGTCGCTACTCAAGGAATCCTTGGTAACTAAAGGGTCAGTTTCATCGAATGTGACATGCATAGATTCTTGAATGATTCTTTTTCTAGAATTATAAACTCTATAAGCCTTACTATGCACAGAATATCCAACAAAAATCCCTTCATCAACTTTGGAGTCAAATTTTGCGAGGTATTCACGATCATTCAAAATAAAACACTTGCAACCAAATACTTTAAAGTAGGATACATTAGGAACTCTATCATGCCAAAGTTCATATGAGGTCTTTTTTAAGATGGGCCTAAGATATACTCTATTACTAACATAACAAGCGTTATTAACAGCTTCTCCCCAAAAAGATTTAGGCAAGTTATACTCATTTAACATAGTTCTGGCCATTTCTTGTAGTAGTCTATTTTTTCTTTCTACCACACCATTTTGTTGTGGAGTTCTAGGTGCAGAAAAATTATGTGTATAGCCATTTTCATCACAGAATGAAGCAAATAATTTTGATCGAATTCAGTTCCATGATCGCTTCTTATTTTTCGAATAAAGTACCCTTTTTCATTTTGTAACCTTTTTGTGAGAGGGATAAAAGCATTTAAGGCATCATTCTTATGTGCAAGAAATAAAACCCAAGTAAATCTAGTGTAATCATCAAAAATAACAAAAACATATTTCTTTCCAGCCATAGTACTTGTTTTCATTGGACCAAATAAGTCTAAGTGCAAAAGATCAAGTGGTCTAACAGTTGATAAAACCTTTTTTGCTTTGAAAGAGCTTTTTGTTTGTTTTCCCTTTTGACAAGGTCCACATAACTTATCTTTTGAAAAGTTTAATTTAGGAATGCCTTTTACAAGTTCTTGTTTAGTTATTTGAGAAATAAGTTCCATATTAGCATGTCCTAACCTTCTATGCCAAGTCCAGGCCGAATTATCATGCACAACAAAACATTCAACATTTTGATACGATAAATCTTGTAAATCAATGCAGTAGATATTTCCATCTCTAAAGGCCTCAAAAATAATTTCATTGTTTTTTATAACTATGCATTTGGATGGTTCAAAATTTACTCGGAATCCATTATCACAAAATTGACTAATGCTTAATAAGTTATGTTTAAGACCTTCAACATACCACACATCATTAATACAAGTTGTAGAGTTCTTACCGACCTTACCAACACCGATCATCTTGCCTTTAGTATTATCTGCAAAAGTTACAAATCCTCCATCACACTTATTGAAGTTAATGAATTTGGAATTATCACCAGTCATATGCCTTGAGCAACCGCTATCCATAAACCATTTGTTCTTTTGTGTGGAGCTTCTTGATACCTATTAAGAAAAAATCACTTTTGCTCTTTAGGTACCCAAATGCTTTTGGGTCCTTGCGAGTTAGTAGCACGATATATAGGTACCCACTTAAATTTAGTGGTTGAACCTTTCTTAAAATTGCAATTAAAGGATTTATGGCCAATTTTACAGCAATAATTACAAGTATTATGAATTAAAGATGAAGCATTCGATAATTTACTTAATTTATCAAAAGAGGAGCCATAACCAATACCAGCTTTATCTAAAGATACATTTTGCATGCCAAGTAACTTATCAAGATTATCTTTGCCTTTCGTAAATTTTTGAAGACAGTTGGTTAAGTCACTAATTTTTTCTTCCAAAGATTATTTTTCATCAATTAGTTTCAAATTATTTTGATCAAGTGAATATACTTTTCGCTTATAAAATTCTACTTTATATTTCAAATCTTCTTTCTCTTTAGAAATAAGGTCAATTTTGTTTGATAAAAATTTATTTTGGTCAGCCAATTTTTTTAAGTCCATTTTACATTCTTCTAAGGCTAAGTCCCATTCATCTAAATCATCAAAATTATTCAGATCGTCAAAATTATCAAATTCAGAATAAGTTACCTCATTTTTTGCCATGAAGCACATGTTTCCAGATTCATCTTCGAATTGCTCTTCCTCGGATTCTTGATCATCCCAAGTGGCACTCATTCCTTTGTGTTTGGGTCTCCTTGTAAATTTATCAATTTTCTTAAGTTCGGGACAATCGGGCTTGATATGTCCTGGTCTTTGACATCCATAACATTTGATCTCCGAATCATTTCGTGGGGGCCTCCTTTGGGTTTTTGAAAAATTTTGGGAAAATTTTTTCTTTTTGTTCATACGATAATTTAACCTTTGAGAGATAAGAGCGACTTCCTCATTTTTGTCTTCTTCATCCAAGTCCTCGTTTCCGCTTTCTTGTCCCTGCAAAATGTTAGTATCAAAAGCTAAGGACTTTCTTTCATTATTTAAATGTACCTCATCTTTTGCAAGGATTGTGATTTCGTGGGAGGTTAGAGATCCAATGAGCTCAGCCATGGTCATTTTGTTGAGATCTTTTGCTTCTTGAATGGCCGTGACCTTTGGTGTCCACTCACGAGGTAATGATCTTAGAATTTTTTTGACTTGTTCATTTTGGGGGTAAGTTTTGCCAAGCGCGGTCATAGGGTTCATGATTTCCATAAAGCGGGCGTACATTTGGCTTATGGTTTCACCGGGTTTCAGGGAAAATAATTCATATTGGTGGACCAAAACTGTTATTCTTTCCTCTTTAACTTGAGAGGTGCCTTCATGGGTGACTTGTAACATGTCCCACATGTCCTTTGCAGTAGGGCATGAGCAGACACGATTGTACTCTTCTTTGGTGAGTGAACAAGATATGATGTTTTTAGCCTTGGAGTTCATTGACACCAACCGTTTATCATCAGGGGTGAGTTCTTTCCATTCTTTGGGAACCTTTTCACCTTTTACATCTTTAATGGGGATGGATGGGCCTTCCATCACGATGGATGGGCCTTCCATCACAATTGTCCACAAGTCACAATCTATTGCAATTAGGAACTCTTGCATTCGGTTCTTCCAAATGGAATATGATGTACCATCGAAAAGTGGTGGCTTATTGTAGGATTGACCTTCTGCAAAAATTTCACCTCTAAAAGCCATAGGATCGTTAATACTCAGGTTAGTTAAACCAAAAGAAAATAAAAATAAAAAGAGCACGAGGCTCTGATGCCAATTGATAAATAATAACTGCCTAAGAGGGGGGTGAATTAGGTTGTTTTAAAATTTAATTAAAATCACCTTTATATAAAATATTTTGTTTAAGAAATTTCTTAGTCAATGAAATAGCAAATGTAAGATATGATAATTAAAGACTGAAAAATAAATAACACCGTCGTTTATAGTGGTTCGACAAATGCTTAGTCCACTCTTCAAGTAGTTCTTGGTCTTCAATATATTATGGTCGTGCTTACAAAGTCTGACGTCTTTTTGCACTTATCAAACAAGCCCACAAGATCCTTCGTTCTTGTGTCTATTACAATACTCAAAAGCTTCCTAGATCCTTCGATCTTTATGCTTTTTTAATAGAACTCTCAATTACAATAAGAACCGCTCAATACTCTCTCAAAGAGCTAAACTACGGCAATATAAGAACTATGATATCTCTCTTTTTCTCTCAAAGAAATTCAGGTAAGAGCAAAGGAGAAAAGATTGATAGATTGTAACAAATTTAAGGCTCGGAATTTCAAGAGTGTTTAACGAGTAATATGCAAGTGTAAGCTTTTTCTTGAAAAATATTTTGTCATAGAATGAACAATAGCTAGGGGGTTTAAATAGCCTAGCTTTTAACCTTTAGGAAGGAAATATTACAAAGAGATTTGAAAAGAGAATTAAATCAATGATTTGATTAAGTTTTTCAAAATAATCTTCCGAGAATAGGCTACCTAAAATTCATCAAGAATATTTCAATATCAATCAATTTGATTTCTTGAAGCAATTTACCGAAAATATAAATCCAAATTTTTTGTTCAAAAAATCATGCAAAGAATAGGCTCACTATTAAAAAAATCTTCTTTGATTGCTTTGATCATGTCTGCCGACAAGAATCAAGAAATCAATATGTAATCAAGGCAATTTGTTTTGAAATATATAGTATAGAGTGAATATATCACTTTTGGTGAATATGCAACGGTTTGAATTAATTTGATAAAGGAAAGATTCGAAAAAGGTTAGATTTGAAAATCAAATACTTAAACCGTGAATCAAGACACAAAATTGAGATATGGAGAAAATATTATTTTAATGCATTGAATTAATTTCAATTCATATGGTAAGGATTGAGTTAAAAATATTTTCCCCTGCCACTGCCGGACCTCTTCGAACTTTGTTTTCCCCTGATACTTCTGCTCTTTCGTCCGTCGGCTATAATCAACATTCCTGGAACCGGATTCAGGGTATCCAGGAATACGAGAAGCTTCTGAGTCGAAAGAGAAATGCTGAGCACCCGGGACCCTCAAGGAGGGTAAAACCCTTTGGTGTGAGTTCTGACTCTATTCCATGTCGAGAAGGTATGTCGGAGCCCGATGTGGTGGATTTCATGGACGAGCACTTCCGTGGTAGTAGGGCTGCTGGGTACCCTGAAGACGGTACCATTCTAACCGATCTGGACTCGGGTGGTGAGAATGAGTTTGACAAAGCCGCTAGAATCTATATGGCTAGTCGGTTTAAACGGGATATTCTGCTTCATACCGTCAAAGGTGATTTTGAGGTCTTGAGTGATATCTCCCGAACGTATCATGAGGTAAATATTTGTCTTTTGACTATCTCTTCTTTCTTTAGTGCCCTTAACATTTTGCTGCTATCTTAAATTGCCTCATAGATCGGGGATTTGTTCGCTATCCAAACCTATCACTTAGCATTGCTGGAGCAGGAGTCGCAGGATGCTCATGATGCGTATGCGCAAATCTTTGTTGATAATCAAACTCTTCGATCTCAATTAGCAGAAAGTCAACGAGAATTATCTCAAGTTAAGAAGCAGCTCGAAGAAGCGACTATGAAACGTTCCTCGTCTGTGGAAGAGGATTTGCTGTCATCCGTTAAAGAGAGAAGTGCCCTCGAGGAAGAGCTGAAGAAGATAAAGATCGAACTTGAGTTAGCAAAGCAAGAATACGAGCGTGCATATGCCCAAGGCCGGGAAGAGGCTGTGATTCCAGCCATACGAGAATTCTTAGAATCTCCTATCTTAGATCCCTTAGTCCAAAAGAGAATGGGAGGGATTCTTCAAACGATCTTCTATAAAGGGGTTCAACAATTGGTTTCGGCCGAGAGAATTCCAAATAATATGGACGAATATTATCAGCATATGAACCCTTTTAAAAATGTTGAAGGGAAGGACTACAAAGCTTCCTCCTTACCCAAGACGGATATAAATTGGTAGGATCATCGCTTTGCCCCCTTAGTAGAGGAGTTTGGCATTCCGATGCCTAACCCAGACTTGCTCAAGCGCTCTAACGCAATTATCCTTCTGCTTCAGGGAAAAATGAAGATGTTAACATAGAGGACGGATCGGATACGGAAAATGGTCGGCCCGTTGATCAGGCTGATCCATTAGGCAGCGGCGGCGAAGATGGCGTCGGTCCGAATTCTGAGTTCGAGCATGCCGGAGGGGGTGATTTATAACCTCGTAGTTAGGAATCGAATGTATACATGTATGTAACCCACTTTTGTAATCGGATTTGTTTTCCTTTCGGTTTAATTCGTATAATTTGTAAATTCCAACCTTGCAAATATTTGGACATCATTTGCCTTTCGTAGTTCGATATTTTCTCGTAATCTATGCTCGATATCTATTTATTCCATATAGAATCTTTCTTGAAAGTTGCGCCTATTCCACTATTATAATTATAGGGTCTAGCGCCTATAAATATGAGGACCTCTTCAATTTTTGTCAGAAAATATTCTCAGAGATCGGAGCTCTTCCTCTATATTCTGCATTCTTTTAATTTCTCAACTCTCTCCCCGTTTATCATGGAAAATATACTAGGCCAGGCAATAGACCCCCAAACTGCTATTTGGTGGCTTGAAGAATAAGAATCCGACCAAAGAGCAGAAAACTGCCAAGGAGGCCAAACCCTCCAAATCCTCTTCCAAGACCTCTGTGTCTTCCCCGAAAGCTTCTAAAGGAGGGGAAAATAAGAAAGATAAAAGCATTTCCTCAAGGCAAGCCAAGGGCAGTTCCAACAAGTCCATTTTGGATGAAGAGCTCGAAGCTGCGCTCGGGGGTTCTTCCCCGAAAGTTGTCGATTCTTCGAGTGAAGACCCTGTCAGAGAAAAGACTCCCGTTCCTTCTTCGAATAAAAGGCCTTATTCCGATGGGGTCACTCCCATTGAGGCTTTGCAGAATCTTGCTATCGGTAGCAAACCATCCTCTGATGATTCTTCACCCGTTCCCCCCGCAGGAGGTCTCAACAAAAAACCCAAGTTAGAAATTGGTGGAGGGGCTTCTGCTGAAGCTTTAAAAATTGATAATCCTCCCGAACCCCGCGTTGACTCCGCTCCACCGAAAGTTACTCCTTCCCCGCCCGAGGAGTCGAAAGATGGGTCTGCTTCTAAGGCTGATCCCATGGATAGTCTGTTGCGAGTTAACTTTACTTCTTCCGAAACCGACATGTCCAAGGAGAGAAATATAGAAGAGTTGTTCGAGTCTGGGACGCACTTCCTGTTTCATGTTTTTAACAATGATATATATATATATATATATATATATATATATATATTTTTTTTATTTTTTATTTTTTTTTTGTCTAACGTTGCCGATCTTTTTAACAGGCCGGACAGGATTTTATCGAACTTAAAACGTTTGCTGAGCGGGAAACAAATCAGCGTGCTACTATTTCCCTCGAGCTGGAGGAGAAAAAATCCGAATTCGACCGTGTCTTCGCGGAGAAGCTTGCTCTAGAGAGGGAGAAGACTGCTAAAGAACACGGAGAAGAGATCCACAAGCAGCTGAATGAGGAGCTCGAAAAACTGAAAAGTCTTCACGAGCAGGAGAAACAAGACTTCGCGCGCTGAGAAAAGGAGGCTTAGGACCGTGGATATGAAGCGGGATATGAGGCTCGTAAAGTCGAGCTTCGAAAGATTTTCTCCGACAATAAGCTTCTCTAGATGTTGTCTTTTATTTATTCAGACTTATTGTATGGCTATATTGTTTTTACTTCTGTGTGATCATGAATAATTTCAGACATTTTATCCCCTATGGTTTGTAATAATCTATTTACTTCTCGGATTGCATGTTCTTCTATAATTTGATGTGTTCTTTTCTGTTTATGCTTTAGTTTGCTTTCTTCGTTTGACCTTGTGGTCATGGGTTTGCCCTCGGAATTCTTGATCTTCGATCTTGGTATATTAACTCTGCTTAATTTCCAAAATTAGGTCACTTTCTTTTCCCGCTCAAATTCTCGGGAAGCGCAACAGTCTTTTGATCTCGACTGTTCCTTTTGCTTCCTGCCAGCCGTTGGATTTTTTAGAATAGTACCTATAAATGGGGCTCTTTGTTTTATATCCTTATAATATTTTCTGAAAGCAGATTCCTTCGACCATGCTGACTAAAAGATCTTGCTGCATGGCTCAATATTTTGAATTTCGAGTTAGGACATATTTTGCAGATCACAGACTAATTAGTACTTCAGTTTCGACTAGGATATCGGCAAGCGAACACTATTTTGACCATGGAGGCCAAAAAGCTTTATTGCTGACCATCCACGACCCATGTAGTCCCCACGACCTTCAGTTGTCTAGGAGAGGCTCAAGCATCAAGTTTTTAAGGATCTTCAGCGGTTTGTTCGGTTCTTCATTGAGAATGCTAGGGGTGGCGCTTAGAGGATCGAAGTTCTCAATAAAGTATTCACGTTACACCTAGAAAAAGATGCATTACCCCTCTCCTTTTTGAGGAACTATGAATACAGACAAAAGCCTGTTGGCTTGACAGGCTCCTCCTATTCGAGTAAGGACATTATCGTCCGCCGAAAATTTCATAGGACTGCCTGGTTATGAAGTTCCTCTCTCATTCGGATATATGGATTAGCTCTTTGTCGAGGTTCTCAAAACTGTAAAAAGCACTTAGCATCAAAAGATTGGTCTGATATGTAATAGGAGTTGATATCTTGTAATTTGTAATTGCTTGATGTGTCAAGCTTGGAAAATAATAATCTTCTTGATTGATCCTTTCAATTATTTTATTCAAACGTTATACTTCTTTGGTCTCAGCTATTCTCGGATGAAATACTGATAATGCTTTCTTTATAATCTACACTCGGAATTTTTCTTCATGATCCTCCTTTGATGACTGGAACTAAGATTATAACAAATTCGAACAATAGTGGGGGAGAGCCACCCTTCTGGTGTTGTCAAGGATAAAAAAATCGACCTACAAAAGAGTTACTGATATCGAACTGGAAAAAATAGTCCAAGAAAGAGTGGCTAAGGAGTTGGAGAAGGAAGGTACATTGATAGGATTTCCTCGAGGCAATATCACCAACAGGCGAGCGGGAAATGTTCCGAATAGAGAGAGTCTAAGAGACAGGGAGATTTCGAACAGTATCATGCGTTGTTCCCCATTTTGTCAAGAAATACGCGAAGCCCGAAACGCGGAAACTGTACCGACCAGGCTCCCACGGTATAACGGGACTACCGACCCCGGCGAGCACATTAGCAGCTTTATTAATGTGATGAACTTATATGGACATTCCGAGGACTTTTGCTGCAAAATCATGGTTACTACTTTCGAGGGAATTGCCCTCGACTGGTTTGGAAAGTTGCCACCTAACTCAATATTTTCCTTCGAGGAATTTTGTGATAAATTAAAACATCAATTTGCTAGTCAGAGGAAACCGAGATTCCCTGCTAATCATTTGGGAACTGTAAAGCAATTGGAGGGAGAAACTTTGAGGCAATGGTTAGCAAGATTCAGTATCGAGCTTATCAAAGTTGACACTCCGCAGATTGAATATCTCTCCTCATTGATGTTCGAGCTGACAAGAAGTACTCAGTTTGGGAACACCTTATGTAGAAAACAGCCAAAATCCTTTGAAAGAATTATGGAAATCGCTGAGAAATACATGATTCAGGAGGAAATGAATAAGTTGAAAAGCTCGAATGCTGTAAAACTTCCTTTAAACAAGAAACAGGATCGGGCCCCTGTCCCAAAACCCAGTGATTACGGAGGGTCGAACAGAGGGTCTGTTTGGCAAAGAATTAACACCTATAAACCACATATGCCACCCCAAGGGTCGAACTCCTATGGACATTCCTACGAACGCGCTCGGCCTCCTCGAACCGGAAAAATTCAATTTACCGAACTCAACAGTTCGAAGGAAGAAGTGTTAACTGTACTAGAAGAAGGAAATCTGATTCCTGAGGCTCAAAGAATCACGCAAGCTAGGCCGGGTACGTTGGGTTACGACGAATACTGTCGGTATCACCGGGCTCGGGGGCACAGCACCGAAAATTGTTACCAACTGAAAGTCGAGATCGAGAAATTAATCGCACAAGGAAAACTAAAGGAATTTGTCAAGGGAAACAACTATAACAATCGTTATAGGTCGAGAAGCCCCAGGAAATTTATTACTCAGCCGAAGCAAGGTCGAAATCAAACGGAAGAGCGATCGAACGAAGTGATAAACATGATTGCTGGAGGACCAGCAGGGGGAGATAGCAGAAATGCTAGAAAAAGAACGTTGAGGTCAATAAGGGCTGGGGTCTCTACAAAGAGGGAAATTCTATTCTTGGAATTTCCCTCCATGGAAAATCAAGTTGTTAGTTTCAGTGAAGCCGATCGACCTGCAAATGTCAATTGGGATGTAAACGAAGATGATCCGGATTTTTCCATGGTATTGACATTAAAGATTGCCAATTTTGAGGTCAAGAGAGTACTGGTCGATAATGGGAGCTCGGCCAATATTATCTCTTCAGAAGCTCTCACAAGAATGAACCTTTGTCACCCACGGCTGGATAAGGTAACCACTCCTTTGGTTGGTTTTGGGGGATCGGAGATCGTCCCGCTGGGGACCATTCTTTTGAGCACGACTCTAGGAACCAAGCCGAAGAATATAACAAGAATGATCAAATTCCTAGTGGTAAGTACGTCATTCGCTTACAATGCTATATTAGGAAGACCAGCGCTGAACATTTTCAAAGCAGTTGTATCTACCTATCACCAAAAGATAAAGTTCCCGACTGAGGGAGGAGTAGGGGAAATGAGGAACGACCAATACATGGCTTGGGAGTGCTATAATTCGTCTTTAAGCATTAAAAGGAAAGTGGAACCCGAACTCCCGATTAAGAGGAGAACAGCGGAGTTGGAGCCTGGCGTAGAATCCACAATTCCCGACTGCGAGCAATTACAAGGAAAGAAAGGGAAAAATATCGACATGAGTGTGCAGGCGCCAGGCCACAAAAAAGTAACTCTGGTTCCGGGATCCCCTGAGAAATTCACCAAAATTGGAACGGAATTAAGCGAGGGCATGGAAACCATGCTCATCGAATTCTTACAGAAAAACGTGGACATTTTTGCCTGGAGCTCGGACGACATAATTGGAATCGACCCACGGGTGATAACCCATTCATTGAATATCGACCCAAAGGTAAAACCTGTAAGGCAAAAGAAGCGCAATCACGGTCGCGAAAAGGACAAAATAATCAATGCGGAGGTCGATAGATTACTAGCAGCGGGACAGATCAGGGAAATAAAATTCACAGAATGGCTGTGTAATGTGGTCCTAGTTTCTAAGGGCGAAAAGATCGAAAACAAATGGAGAATGTGTAATGATTTTACGGATCTAAACAAACTATGCCCAAGAGATCCGTATCCATTGCCTCGGATCGATATGCTTGTAGACTCAACCGCGGGGTTTGTATTTTTCAGTATGATGGATGCTTTTCAAGGATTCTATCAGATCTTTATGAACGAGAAAGACCAGGATAAAACAGCGTTCATCACCGAACGAGGGTTCTACTGCTTCATTGTCATGCCTTTTGGCTTAAGGAATGCAGGCGCAACCTACCAATGGTTAGTCAATATGATGTTTAAATATTTGATCGGGGAAATCATGGAGGTGTATGTAGATGACATGCTCGTAAAGAGTATGACGGAGGAGGACCACATCAACCACCTGGATCGATGTTTTGGAATTCTAAGAAAATATGGAATGAAGTAGAACCCTGCTAAGTGCACTTTTGGCGTGCGATCAGGAAAATTCCTCGGATATCTCGTCCATGAAAGAGGCATCGAGGCCAACCCCGAAAAGATTCGAGCAATTACCGACCTACATCCACCAAAAAGGCTTTCAGATGTTCAAAGCCTAATCGGGAAGATTATCTCATTGAATAGATTCATCTCGCGATCTGCTGACAAGAGTTTACCATTCTTCAAACTATTGCGCAAATCTAAAAATTTCGAATGGAATGAAGAATGTGATAGGGCTTTCGAAGACCTGAAAATATACTTAACCTCACCACCGATGTTAGCCAAGCCATCTGATGGAGAACCCCTATATTTATATATAGCTGTGTCGGAAGAGGCTATTAGCTCGGTCTTGGTGAAGCTCGATAAATCCGAGCACAAGCCAGTATACTATTTGAGCAAGTTATTGCAGGGTGCGGAGAAAAATTACTTGGAGATCGAGAAGTTCGCGCTGGCCTTGGTAGTAGCTGCGCGGAGGTTAAGGCCTTATTTTCAAACATACAAGATCATTGTTTTAACAAATCAGCCTCTAAGACAGGTCCTATCAAAGCCTGAAGCATCCGGCAGATTGATAAAATGGGCAGTGGAGCTGGGTCAGTTCGAGATTGAATATCAACCACGGGTTGCTATGAAGGCACAGGTTTTGGCTGACTTTATAGTCGAGTCAACAGGTATTCTGAATGCAGAACAAGGGGCAATCTCTGGGGTAAAAATGGTCGAAAAAGCAGAAGATCAGGTATGGCTAATGCACGTGGATGGTTCCTCGACCAGGGAAGGAGGTGGAGCAGGAATTCATTTTCAAGGACCCAATGGTGAGGACCTGAGTTATGCTATCACTTTGGACTTTGTCGTTACTAACAACAAAGCGGAGTATGAAGCATTGATCGCGGGATTGGAAATGGCCATAAAGGCAAAGGTAAAATTAATTGTTGTATTAACTGATTCAGAACTCGTCCATAGACAGGTGAAGGGCACTTACGAGGCCAGGGAGTTCAATATGATTAAATATCTGAGTAAAACAAAGAAGTTGATCTCCGAGTTCGACAAATTTGATATTCAGCCTATACCAAGGGATGAAAATATTTGGGCAGATCTATTATCAAAATTCACAGGGCTTGCTGATGGGAAGAATGAAAAAATAATCAGATGGTTATTATCAAATACATCTGCTATCGAACTAGATGTGATCCCCTCAGTCGACATCATGGAAATCGATGAGCCTAAGAATTCCTGGATCGACCCCATTGTTGCTTATCTCAAAGAGGGGAAGCTTCCGGAAAACTCAAACGAGGCTCGAAGGATCAAATACCGAGCACCCTCGTTCACTCTAGTTGATGATCGACTCTATAAACGATCTTCTTCTGGAATTTTATTAAAATGTGTCTCCGAAATATACTATGATGCTATCTTAAAAGAAGTTCATGAGGGAGAGGCAGGGAGTCATTGCGGCGCTCGAGCATTAGCTCTTAAATGTTCAAGATCAGGTTATTATTGGCCGACTCTTTTTTCTGATTCTATTGATTATGTGAAGAAATGACACCATTGCCAAATTCATTCGAATTTGATCCATCAGCCTGCCGAACACCTGCACTCAATTCCGATCTGTTGGCCTTTTGACAAGTGGGGCATCGATATTGTGGGGCCTTTCCCGACCGCAAGAGCCCGAAAAAATTATGTATTGGTTGCGGTAGAATATTTCAGCAAGTGGGTCGAATGCGTTGCTCTAACAAAGATCACCCAGTTCCAAGTTATAAATTTCTTGTGGAAAAATATTGTTTGCAGGTTCGGAATTCCCAGAATATTGATATCTGATAACGGAACACAGTTCGCCGGGAAAAGAATCACAGAGTGGTGCGAAAAATTCGGAATACAGCAGAACTTCGCATCAGTAGGGCATCCACAGGCTAATGGCCAAACTGAAGTCGTGAACAGAGAGATCGTTCGATCTCTGGAGAAACGACTATCTGAAGCAAAAGGAAAATGGCTCGACGAATTGCCAGGGGTGTTGTGGGCCAATAGAACTACTGTTAAAGCTGCAACAGGAGAAACTCCATTTAGTTTGGTCTATGGATCGGAGGATGTTATTCCAGTCGAGAGCCTCGTACCTTCTCCCAGGGTCGAATTTTATGATCCCAAGGAAAATCAATCTTTGAGGGAAATGGAAGTCGATCATGCAGATGGTCGCAGGGACCGAGGGAGGTTGAAAATTCAATCCACTAAGTCTAGCATGGAAAAATCCTATAATCGAAATGTTCGAATCCGAACATTCAAAGTGGGAGATTTGGTACTCAAGAAGGTAGAAGTATCAAAGCATGTTGGGAAACTTCAACCTAATTGGGACGGCCCCTTTGTGATTGTCGAGGTTGGAAATAAAGGATCCTACAAAATTGCTTATCCTAATGGAGAGATCCTGCCTCGATCCTGGAATGCCGTTAATTTAAGGAGATATTACGGAAGATGAAGATGATTTGATAATACCGTAGACTATTACTATTTAGTTATCCAGTCCTGTTTCTTTGTTTCTCGCAATTAAGAAAACCGTATGATCAATGAAAGTTTATTCCAAATTAAGTTATTCAATGGAAGTTCAGTTCGTCGTAATCTTCATCTATTCGTCATATTCTGAATATTATCGATCTCTGTTCATCTATTATTCTGTTTCTATTTGGCCTTCGTCTACTATTTAAAAGGGTGAAAGTCGTTGCTATGCCCTTAGATCGAAATTATTAAATGGGTGAAAGTCGTTGCTACGACCCTCGAGCTAAAAATGCTCTGAAACGACTAAGGGTGAAAGCCGTTGCTATGCCCCTTAGATCGAAATTATTAAATGGGTGAAAGCCGTTGCTACGACCCTCGAGCTAAAAATGCTCTGAAACGACTAAGGGTGAAAGCCGTTGCTATGCCCCTTAGATCGAAATTATTAAATGGGTGAAAGCCGTTGCTACGACCCTCGAGCTAAAAATGCTCTGAAACGACTAAGGGTGAAAGCCGTTGCTATGCCCCTTAGATCGAAATTATTAAATGGGTGAAAGCTGTTGCTACGACCCTCAAGCTAAAAATGCTCTGAAACGACTAAGGGTGAAAGCCGTTGCTATGCCCCTTAGATCGAAATTATTAAATGGGTGAAAGCTGTTGCTACGACCCTCGAGCTAAAAATGCTCTGAAACGACTAAGGGTGAAAGCCGTTGCTATGCTCCTTAGATCGAAAGTATTAAATGGGTGAAAGCTGTTGCTACGACCCTTGAGCTAAAAATGCTCTGAAACGACTAAGGGTGAAAGCCGTTGCTATGCCCCTTAGATCGAAATTATCAAATGGGTGAAAGCTGTTGCTACGACCCTTGAGCTAAAAATGCTCTGAAACGACTAAGGGTGAAAGTCGTTGCTATGCCCCTTAGATCGAAAATTATAATCGAGTGAAATTCTATCACATTTCTCCTACGTAACCGTTAAGATGAATGTTGCGGATTTTACACACGCAAATAAACGCAAGTGCACGTATCGCAAAAGTAATAAAGAGTAAGTTGAGTGTCGAACCCACGAGGACTTGAAACTAAAACTATACCCAATTCCCTAACTTAATTCTTATTCTAATTCAACTAGGCTAAAATATTGTTGGTTTGTTTATTAACTAACTACTAAAACTAAAAAAAAAAGACCAATCTAAGATAGATGATTAAAGTGCTTAAGAAGACAATCAATGAGACAAGGGTCTAGAGTTAAACTTCACCAATGTTATGATCCTAATGTTAATTAACTCCCTAATTTTAACTAGTGATTCTTATTCGCTATCCTAGGGTTCACTTCTATCCTTAAGTGTCTTCCGAATCACCTAAGAACCTATGCAATTAACTTACTATGCTTATTCCTAAGTTAGTAGAATTAATAACATGCATGAATTATATGACCTAATTTGGATATGGGCGTGTTGAGTATATTCCTATACTAACAAACAACCCACTATCTAATTCCTTCTTCTATTCTTAGTATTCCCTTCCCAGGTTCAATCAAGAAAAGTAAACAATCAAATAGGTGGCCAGTCAATTTGACAGTAATTTAGCACAAAATTAGATAAACGAATATCGATAATAAACATCGAAAATCACTAAATTAAAACTAGAAAATAACTAAAACATTATTCGCATAACATGGATCCGTAAAAACCCTAGACTAAAAGAAATTAGTTCATGCTAAAAATAACGAAATAAACAATAAAAGAGGAGTTCATAGTCTTCTCTAATAAAGGAATACGGAAAATAGCAAAAAGTGTGATATGCGCTTGTTTCTCCTTGATCTTGCGTGTCTTCTTTTTTTCTAATATGATGTGTGATTTTTTCTTCTCTTCTCGCCTTTTTATTTCTCTCCTTCCGAGTCCTACATGTATTAGGATTCTTTTAATCTTCAAAAGTCTTCAACTGGGCCGCCAGCCCATTAGTGTTTAAAGGAAGTCAGCCGCATATTCCTTGCAAATACATCAAAGTTGGACTCTAATTGCATTTTCAGCCCCTGATCATGTGCCTTTGTATTCTTTGACCCCTTCAAGATATGAAATTTCTCCTTCTTGATTGATTACAAACTTTATTGGCCCATTTGATCTCCTACAAGATAATAAGTCGAATTAGTGTCAAAAATCAAAGATTATTCTCAAAACTTAGATTAAATTCATGAATCGCCTCTAAAAAGTAAAATATGCAATAAAATCTCAAACGACTCACAATTATTCTTGAAAAACATTCATTTAAGCCTAAAAGTATACGCAATAACTCTCTTTTCACAGAGTTATCACACCCCCAAACTTAAATTGCTGCTCGTCCTCGAGTAATGACACTATTTTCAACAAAAATCAAACCAACTTCAAACATTTATCCTCATGCATTCAAAGTTAACTCCATACCAATATTTTCAAAATGTTATGCACTTTATCATGTAATTCCTGCGTGTGTGTGTATACATAATACGAGAATGTCGGAATCACCTAGATCACCATAGCTTCGAAATCATCGAGCCTAATTGCATGAATTCCTTACTTGCCAAACAAATTCTCTATCTTCGTAGGTTATCACACCAATCACTAAGTTCTAGCAAAGCTTTCAGTCGAAGTTATTGACTCCTTTAAGTTCGAACTTTCACTTAGCAAATTTATTTATTTATTTATTTTTTTTATTATCACGACTTTAGTAATATTTAGCACCGCTCACACTCATAACTCGTTCTAAAGAAGCACTCATAACTCGTTCTAAACAAGTTTTTGATAACGGCGCCAAAAACTTGTTGCGGGATTTACACACGCAAATAAACGCAAGTGCACGTATCGAACAAGTAATAAAGAGTAAGTATAAGAGTATCGTCTCCACAGGGACTTGACTAATATCTACCAATTCCAATTCCTAATTTTCTTTTAATCGATTCCAAATTCAAATATAGTTTTGGAGTTTTAACTAAATTAACTGAATGAATTAACTAACCTAAGTACTTGGATTGAGTTCGAATAATGAGAAGAGAAACCTAGAGTTATAATCCACTATGTTATCTATCGATTGCTCAATTGAGATTTTCGTAGTTATTGTGGTGACAAGAGTGCTACCCGAGGATTCAAGTATATTCCTACGTATCTTCCGAATTACATAAGAACCTAATGTATTATACAAATCGATCCTATTCCTAGGTGATTCATAAATAACACAAAGCATTAAACACGAACCTCATGTAACGGGTATAAACTCAATTGGGACAAATTTGAACCTCGTATCGAATCGACAAGCTCTATCCCCAGGTTCAAATCTCTTGTAATCTTTACCAACTCTTATCCAAGTCACGCTTTGAGGATGGGTATGCATATTGTAGTTCGTTTTATCATGAACCCTTCCTTTTTGCGTATCTCTCATGAATATCTCATCCACACCAAAATAAGATCCATCGCTTTTTGACTCATAAATTGGAAATGTGATAAACTCAATTGTATCTCCTCTATCTCCATTACCTCGATCACATTTATCAACATCACTGGATTTTCGAGTTCGATGTCTCCCTTGATGTCTTCGTCCTTCGGAATGATTAAGATATTTTCTTCTGCATCCGGGATATCCTCGTTATGAAGAACATCGAAACTTGTCAATTTATTGCTATGTGGCTGCTCTATGTCACTCTCAAAAATAAGAGAATTTGTCTCTCTCGGCTTAGTATCTGATAATATCGAATCATCCTCTTCATTCAATAGTGAGTCTTGAGGTAGATTACCCATTCTTAAATTGAATGCCTTAATTTCAGATCCGATCTTTTTCATCTTCTCCATACAATCGGTGAATTCCATCATAAATGCAATACTTGGTTCTGTTGATAGTTGAGAATACGCTTGATCAATTTTAGATCTGATCTTTTTTATCTTCTCCATACAATCGGTGAATGCCACCATAAATGCAATACTTGGTTCTGTTGGTGGTGGCTGAGAATACTCTTGATGGCTTGGAGGTATGAACGAGCTGGTCATCATGAAGTTTGTGTATTGATTACTATTCAGATCATCGCTCCATGGAACATTTGGGTTAGTCCCCCACCCTGAATTGTAGTTGTTAGGGTGAAGATTCTGACCATACTGACTATCCTGAAATTGATCCAAGTATAACCATGAATTTGAATTCAGTGGGCAACGATCGTACGAGTGTTCACCTGCACAATACACACAAGTCGTTCCTTCATTAAGCCAATGATAACTGCTATGATTCATATCAAATGAAGAGAACGAAAAAAAGAATAATTAACTAGGAACCAAACAAAAGAAAAATCAAAAATAAAAATTGGCAAATAAATGTTGCAAGTCTCCAGCAACGGCGCCAAAAACTTGTTGCGGATTTTACACACGCAAATAAACGCAAGTGCACGTATCGCAAAAGTAATAAAGAGTAAGTATAAGAGTATTGTCTCCACAGGGACTTGACTAATATCTACCAATTCCAATTCCTAATTTTCTTTTAATCGATTCCAAATTCAAATATAGTTTTGGAGTTTTAACTAAATTAACTGAATGAATTAACTAACCTAAGTACTTGGATTGAGTTCGAATAATGAGAAGAGAAACCTAGAGTTATAATCCACTATGTTATCTATCGATTGCTCAATTGAGATTTTCGTAGTTATTGTGGTGACAAGAGTGCTACCCGAGGATTCAAGTATATTCCTACGTATCTTCCGAATTACATAAGAACCTAATGTATTATACAAATCGATCCTATTCCTAGGTGATTCATAAATAACACAAAGCATTAAACACGAACCTCATGTAACGGGTATAACCGCCTTAATTATATTCCTATACTAAGAGTCGTTTACTATTCAATTTCCTATCTAATCCTAATCTCCCTTTTCCAAGTTCGAAAAGAATATTAAATCTAACAACTAGGTGATCAGTCAAGTTGCAAGCATAGAGAACGAAATTAAATCAAACACAAGAATTGCCCCTAACTACGAATAATCCAATAAAAATAATCAAAGTAACATAGTTTCATAAAAACCCTAGATCCTAAAGAATTAGTTCATGATAAATATAAGAAGAAAATAATAAAGGAAAGCAAATCTGAGTTCATGTGGTTTTATAGACAAAACGATGAATCCAAGATAAAGATCTTTAATATTGTGTTCTTCTTGCTTGGGTGATCTTCTGGACTTCTCTCTTTTCTTCTTCAATCTTTCTCCAAGTAGATCTTCGATGTTGTAGGTGTATTATATGAAAGAATTATGTTTTGAGCTGATCAAAGATGTTTAATTTCGTGACCTAGAAGTCCTTAAATAGATCTACCAAGTTGAGTCCAAGTAGGAGACTTTAGGCCCAATGATTCCCTTAAAAGCCCGCTGAAAATCGCGACAGATTTGCGCGACAGTTTTGCAAGTGTCATAACTCTCAGCTCCGAACTCCAAATCAAGATCCGTAAAATCTGTGGTGTAGCTAACTCATTCCTCTACACCATAGTCGAAATTCAACTTCATTGGAGCTTCCTTGAAAGAGTTATGGTCCTCGAAGTGCATAATAACATTTTTGACAGCTTCTTCGTTCTTGCACTACTTGACTTCATTTGATCTTTAATTCGGTGTTCTTCGCTTCCAATCATATTCTTTGATCCAAAATAGCTTAGGCCTACAAATATGAACACAATATATAAGAAAATATCTCAATTCATGCACAAAACAATTAAACCAATGACTCGAGCGAACAAAATACAAAACTAACCAAAATTGCCTAAAATTCTATCAAAACTCTAATAAGAATAATCTAATGAGTTAAGGAAATAGACTTGATAACACTGTTTTCACAGAGTTATCAATGAACGTCAAAAATATTATTCGAGCAAAAAGAAATATCTCTCCTAGCTTAAGGAACCCCCGAGAATTCATTTGGAAGGCGTTTTAGGAAGCAACAAGATCATGGATCATTAAACAATGAGAATAAAAGTTCGTTTCTGTTAAACATTTTCGATTTGCATATGTTAACGAGATAATGGAACGACGAAGTTGCAGGAGGTAAAAATCACTATCCGTTGAAATAGAAAAAGAGAATTACAAAGATAGACAATTGCATTTATAAGTTGTTTGAATAATTACAAATAATTCATCGAGATACAGAGATAAAATTACAATAAAAGAGGATTCGAATTCGAAGACATTACATTCATTCCTCTCCTACTACAAATACTGCAAATACTACAAATACTAAATCCGAGACCTCTGGCGAGAAAACAGTTTTCCAGCATTCTGGCTACCAAATCCCGCAAGCTCTCCAAGACTATTAACCGGTCAAGGAAAGATGGATGCGTATCTAGTCCACTAACCGACCGGATGAAACGACAGGGTATCGGAATTCTAACCCGTCACAGAAGGGATGAATCCAAAGAAGCAGGTCGCCTGCCGGTACCCTAGTCGCAATCCTTTTCGCCTGACGATACCCTAGTCGAAAATGTTTCCTATGTAAGGATGCTGGAGAGGTCAAGAAAAAAAGTTCGAATTCGAATTTCGAACACCTTAATTGCAGAAATCATATGCACGACGAAGTCGATCGAGGGGAGTAAAGAGACAACCATGCCGATCGGACAAAAACATTTACAGACAAGTAAAAATATGAAGGTAATTTTGGAACTATATATAGGGGGCGGAATTCAGCATCAACGGCGTAAAACTGGTGGGATGAACGGAGACGATACGAGCATTAAACGCTCTGCCCATCCCACTTCCCAAAAAAAAAAAAAAAAAAAAAAGAGGGGGAAGGAGGATAAAAGAAAGAAGAACAAGTTCGACAGTATTACAACAAGCAACAAGTTCGACAATATTACAACAAGCTTATGTTACAAATTTTAGCAAAGCTTATATCACGGCGTAATCTTAATACAGCTAAACGAAATTATTCTCGAATAAAATTTGTCGAACTTCGGCACTACGATCAGCATAACCACGAGCATAAGCTTCCCTCTCCCGAAGCTCGAAGCTTTTCTTCTCACAAGCGTAGATATCTTTAAGCCTATCAAATTCCGAGCTCAACTCACTCCGAAACAGTTTCTCCTCAAGAAATCTATTAGTCTCCAATGCATGATTCAGCTCAGCCTTCTTCCTGGCCAGCTTGAGAGTAATAACAGCTCGTTGTTCGACCTCATGCCTTGCCAACGCATAGAGGCCAGAGAACTCTTCGCCAGCCTAAACTTATGAGAAAACGTATCAAGGCTATAAATAAAGAAACTAGAAAATTAGGATAAGGAAGTTAGCAAGAATTACCCGGGTAAGAAAATCCGACCCAGACTGAAACAGGAACGAAGAATATTCTATGTTTGACGAAGTTGCCTCGGAGATAGAGATATTGCCCCGAAGAAGCCTAAGAGCAGATTTCTCATGCGGAACTTTATCAAAATGAGTTATATCCCCCTTTAAGGGAGAAACGCCAGAAGGAAACAATAAATTGAAAGACTCAGCAGTTTTCGAAGGCACGGACTGAACGGGAAAAGACACGTGATCAGATACATCCTCCCCAAAAGAAACCTTTTTAATTTTCTTGTACGAGCCTTGGGTCTTCAAGCACGAAGAAAGAGCGACAGTCGAAGATTTACCTTTTCCATGGAAGGTCTGCTCGTCGACACTAATGGACTTAACCGGAGCTTGTCTCTTTTTCATTATGTTTCTATTATCATTGGGCTTGGGAAAAGACACGGAAGGAATTACAGGAACGTTAGTATTTTTATCCATCTCTTGGTCTTTCAAATAGTTATTCGACCGAAAAAACGTCCTAAAGCTCCGATCACTGTGTATGATGTTATCGTAAAGACCAGCTAAAATGGCCTTAATATTTATAAGAGATACGGCGATTTACAATGATTGGTAAGTCACCACTCCCCAAAAAGATTCGATGACGCAACCAAGTATGTAAGAATGACGTTATAAAAGCGCAACAAAATGGTCAGACAAGCGATGAATTAAGTTCAGCAATAAAGAAAAATTGTGAATTCGAGCATCCACCCGATAAGAAAAAAGCAGGAGACTATAAGAACAAGTTTGGAATTACAATAATTCACTAAGTAAATCCTATTACATGATAATTATTAACGGCTAGATTCCTTTACACCAGAACCGTGATCCGATCTCTCTTGTTCCCTCCCTTCACTAGAATCGCTTTCCGAGCTATCGGAATCATCGCTACTCGAGTTGCTCCCTTCTTCACCATTACTTTGCGCATCAGCCCCAGATTTACTCGAATTGGAATTTGTAGTACCTTGCTCTCCTTGTTCACGAGAATCCCCTTCAATATCAACATCTACATCCTCAAATTGAGCTTCGAG
The DNA here is from genome assembly GCA_003313485.2 of Penstemon barbatus. NCBI lineage: Eukaryota > Viridiplantae > Streptophyta > Magnoliopsida > Lamiales > Plantaginaceae > Penstemon > Penstemon barbatus. Next base: position 49,883,237 of record CM064883.1, read on the forward strand.
GGCGTCAGGATTTCGCATTGGCACTCCAAATTCTTCAAGAAATGGAGCGAACTCGTGATTTGCTAAATCTTCGGGCTTGGGAGGAAGAGAAGAAGCTTTGTAATCTTTCCCAAAGATGTTCTTGTAAGGATCCATGTATGGAAAAAAATCGTCAAAAACGCCTTGAATCCTTCCAGCTGAGAGAAGATGATGAACTCCTTTATAGTAGAAAGCTTGATTAATTTCACCCGACCGCAAGCGAACTAAGGCATCGTGAAAAGGTGACTCTAAGAATTCTCTTATGGCAGGAAGTTAGCCCTCTTCTCGACCTCGGGCATAGGCCTGTTCGGATAGCGCCTTAGCTTGCTCAAGATCCGACTTCAACTTGGCTACCTCTTCTTCGAGGGCCCTTTTTCCATCAAGGCTTTTCTTGACTTCCTCGAGCTCCTTTTCAGCCTCAGAAAACTTGGCCGTAATATCCCTCAACTGATCAGCCTTGGTGGCTTGAGCCGTAAGGACGTTATGAAGGGCACTCTGAGTCATCTGGGATTCCTCATTTAAGGTGGCCTGTCGATAAGCTTGATGACTGTACAAGTCACCGACCTAGAGAAGAAATTAAACATTAAAGGAGAAGCAAAATTACGAGGATAAATTAGTATTCGTAAAAAAACTTATATACCTTTTGAAGGGCATAGGCAAAATCACCCGCGAGCTCGAAGTCGCTTTTAAGGAATAGCGCAGTATTGTCATCCTTAAATCTCCCGGCCATGAACATCCGAAGAGATTTATCCACTGTATGTTCCCCGTTTGGGCCCAAATCGGACTCAATGGTCCCATCCTCCGGGAATCCAGCCGCCCTCGGTCCTTGGAGATGATCCTCTATGAAATCAGCCAGGTCTGGCTCAGAATGACCGGCCCGGCATCTAATCAGTCCCGGTCCTCGACCAAAAGGCTTCACCCTTCTGGAAGACTCAGGGATATCACTGCTTCTCTTGCGAGCCATCCTCGTTTTTAGTATCTTTTGAGCTCGGACCTCTTGTAGAGCATAATGACTGAGTCCTTCCTCATTCGGCTTAGAGGGGTCGGTCGGAAAAACGGACCGGAGATCGAGAGCTTGAGAGTGAGAAGTCCCCTCGGCCGCGGAATGAGAAGTTCCCGCGACGGCGGTTTGGGAAAAAGTCACCATAGCGTTCGGAGCCACTGTAGTATCGACCCCAGAGGTGCACTTTATTGCCTTACGGGGAACCTTCGATGTTTGGCGACGAGGCCGACCTTGAATACCCTTCGAGAAGGAAGCGACGACCGGACCGGCTATCGAGGTTCAGAATTTATCAACGATCCCAGCAGAAAAATAAAAGGAAATTAGGTATAAGCGTAAGAAGATAAATCGAAGTAATTCAACGCACCTAATGTGGAGGGAGCATTGGCGGGATCGATTGTGGCTTTCCCATATTCGATGGGAAGGGCAGGAAAAGAACACTCGCTGAGCTCAGCCAATCGCAAAACCGCCTCCTGGGTCATTAAAGGAGTCTGATAAGCATCGACTCGGAGGGATTGCAAAAATTCGTCAGAAATCTCATGAATCATATCACCCTTAAGACGTCATTTGCCATAGATCCATGATTTAGCTCCGGGCCATTCATGCGGAGTGGGTTCGGGATTATCCTCGGAAGGTGGACAATCCGGACCACGAACAAAAAAGAATTCGTGCTTCCAACCCTTCAAATTGCTGCTAACGTTGGAGGACAATACCGACGTTTTCGGTCTCTGAGAGAAGTATACGTAACCAGCATTCGAAGCCGTGGAGGTACTCATTTGAAAAATCCTCCAGAAATTTTGGAAGGCAGCCTTCTTTCCTTTGGCCTTCATCAGCACGCAAAAGGCAATTATAAGCCCAACTGAGTTCGGCAGAATTTGAGAAGGGGTTAACTGAAAAGCTTCCAAAATACTGCAGATCAAAGGAGGGAGAGGAATACGTAGGCCGTAGTGGAAATGCTAAGTATAAAAAGCCTGACATCCCTCAGGAGGGTCGGTAACTCGTTGTTCGGGGCTCGAAATGACGATTGAATACTCGGTGCCAATATATTGACCAAAATCCCTCTCCAATTGCTCCCGATCTTTTTCTGTAAAGGAACATATTATCTCGTCTGCCCTATCCTCAGTCATATTCAATCCCGCGCTGGTCGATGGCTCCACCCAGTTGAAGATCATAATCACAACTCTTCCACCTATGATATATTTCATTTGTTCATTCTTCCCTAAAGGGAGATTACCGTCCCCTTCGACCTCCCCGTCAGAAACTGTAGCCTCGCCAGAAGAATTATCTTCGGAATCTTTTGAATTAGGATCTGATTCTTCCTCCTCCCTGTCGGATTCGGAATTGGGAGTTGGGTCACCAATGTTCTCCAACACGGGTGCTCGAATATCCTCAGCTCGTCCTTCATCAGGATTATTTTCTCGATCTTCCATTACCAAGGATTTGCCTTTCGGATCTGTATGACTAGACATGTTAATTATGCGAAGATGGATCGAAAAAGACTGCTGAAATTCACTTATCGATCTGTTTGCTCCGATCTAGGGTTTTTGCCCAAAATTTGTGCTGAACAGCGGCCCCCTATCGAGATGCATATATATATAAGGACAGAATGGGAAATTGCAAACCGGTCCCCGAGTAACCGCGAAGGTTAAACTCCTCAAGGGTGAATTTGAAGTCATACTTCCGATAATTGCACTTATGACCCCGATATGTTCTAAAAATACAAAATTGAAAACTAATGTGGAAAAATGTGTATTTATGGGGGCGTCGATTCCGCATTTTACCGCCAATCTACCCTATCAAAATCAAGGGAATATAGAGATATTGTTAAAGATCGGCTAAAAGCATCACAATAGACAACAGTAAGAAGATCCCGACATAAAGTCCTATATCAACACTAGACGACAAGGCTAATATCATGATGACATCGCTAGATAGTTTCCAAGATATGCACTCTTTTTTCCTAGTTCGGTTTTTATCCCAAAGGGTTTTTCCGAATTAGGTTTTTAATGAGGCATATCCGAAACTTATCCGAGAAAAATAGCTCGTCTCATTCCGGCTTTCTATTTATACTTCTCCGAGTTTACGCTTCTCTTTACACTCGAGAAGTGGGGGAGTATTGATGAGGGGTAAATTGGGTTCAAACCTTATTAGCAGCATAGTTAGGTCCAAACACATCTTTTCCGATCTCTGGAATATATATTCGAGCCGGGGGCACAAACCTTATCCAGCTCAACTTTACTGCAGAAGTTAGGGTCCAAAATCACTGTTGGGCCGACCTCAGGCCCAGGCCTGTGGGCTGAGTAATACACACATGCGGGTGGTTCATCTGGTCCCGGATCTCAACTATAAATACCCCAAGCAGTTATTACGACGACACAACTTCCCAGGTGCTCTTCCTTTTAGGCTGCTGCTCGGACTCACTTGGGAATAATTGCACAGGCTAGCTCGTTTGTATTTCGCCCTCTAGCTTGTACGGCATCCAATAATGCTCGGATAGGACCCCCAATTATTGTAGTCTGTACTCGATCACATTGAATACAATATTATTGATCTTTTATATCCATTTACTTACGTTGCATTGTATTTTACATCACCCTTATCGAACTAACGAAAACGCGTAAGATCACCAAGAGAGAGGAGAGATTAGAGTTGCTTGTGTTTTCTTGCTGTTAGTGTTTTGAGTCTCCAAGACTCCCCTTTTATAGTAGAGTCCAACCCTATCCCTAATCTCTATCCTTATCCTTATCTCTTCTTGACCTTATCTCTTTCTTGGCCTAATGGGCCATCAGATAAGTTAGCCCGTACCTCTTATTTAATTAGTCCTTTTAATTAAATAAGCCCAAGTCATCTAATTAACCACTTTAATTAAATGGCCCATTTATTTAATTAGTCCCTTAATTAAATATTTAATTAATTAGATAAATCCAATTAATTTTCTCTTTCTAAGAATTAACCCTTTTAATTCTTTTCTTTGATTTAACCCCTTTAAATCAATTCGTTCTACGACTGACTATCACAGTTCCAGCTTTTGTGTGTGACCCTCTAGGTTCACCATCAATTGGCCGCAGGCTCACATTTCTGTGATTTAATTAATGAGCAATTAATTATTTAATTAATTGCTCCGATCAATTAAACTACTTTCAATTGACCACTCCAGAATTAATCTACCATCAATTCAGGAGTACCCACACCTCATGGTCGATGTCTAGCCACAAGCCCATGAGGCCCAACTTCAGGTGAATTGACTTCAGTGAACCTTAAACCTCTTATAAGTACCATGTACATACGGTCCCTCTAACGACTAATTTCCCGATCGAGACCTAGGGTGTGTGAATTGGTCGGCACCTCTAATCATCTCGATTCTGTACTTTCTAATTCAGGATAATACTTCCAGTGTGACTGCTAAATCTGGAAACCCTTTTCCAAATCCGTCACTGGCCATGGCCATGGATTTCTCGGAATGCATCATCTAAGAATGTACAGGAAATTCCCTCATCCATTACGTTGAGTCGGTAGATCCTATATTGATGCTAACCATCCGCACATACGACTATACGTACCCAACGTAGGCGCACAATGGACAAGCTATGTGCCCGGCTCTTAAATCAAAGTACACACACCCGTATACCGAATTCGCCCTAGCATCTCAAGTCTAAGGACTAAATCGTACACTGTTATAAGTCTTGAGAGACATCCCACCACCGATATGCTTTTTACGCACTTCCACTATGGGTCTCTCTGTTCGGGTCGTTCGATGCGTCCGATCCCCTATCGAACCACCTAGTCATATGCACTGACATTAACAATGTCTTGTTCATGAAACAACAACAAATTCACTTTAAGTGAATCATGCATAATCGTACAAGTCTTGACGATTCATTCGATACCCCATCTCGATATGAATCTATGACTTGGAACATTTTTGAGATCACGACCTTTGAGACTGTTTCGTGATTAATCACACCCAATACTGAAGTGAATAGTACCGTAGTCATGAGTGATCTCAGGGTTTCAACCAATCGCTTAAATGTGTTCGCGAAAGATGAATATGGCCATTTGTTTATATTATGAATTCTCAATAAAATAAACAGTTCGTATTAATTGATAAATCAAAGATTCTTTCAAGATAAAATAATGTTCCCTATTACAAGCTATTTTGTTGGCTTGCAGGGCACTATCCTATCAATCTCTCACTTGCCCTAAAGCCTATCACAAACGTTTCTAAGACCCATCCTTCCCAGATGCTCTTCGAACACCTTTTGCGATAATGGCTTAGTTAGTGGATCAGCTACGTTATCCTTTGAGTCGACACGCTCCATTTGAATGTCTCCTCTACCTATGATCTCCCTGATCACATGGTATTTCCTCAATACGTGTTTGGACTGGTGGTGTGATCTCGGCTCCTTCGCTTGAGCAATTGCCCCATTGTTGTCGCAGTCTATGGGATTTGCTATGCTAGGTACCACATCCAGCTCTTGGATGAAGTTTCTCATCCAAACACTTTCCTTTGCTGCATCTGATGCGGCGATATATTCTGCTTCAGTGGTTGAGTCTGCAGTGGTCGACTGTTTGGAGCTCTTCCAACTCACCGCTGCGCCGTTGAGGCAAAATATATATCCAGAATTGAATTTAAAATCATCCACGTCAGACTGAAAACTCGAATCAGTGAATCCTTCGAGTTTCAATTCTCCACTACCACCGTAGACCAAGAACATATCCCCTGGATTTGACTGGTAGCGGCTTGTTACACTGAGAGCGTGAGCTACGTCAGGTCTAGTACATAACATTGCATACATTATGCTGCCAATGGCAGATTCATAAGGTATGAGAGACATTCTCTTTCTTTCTTCATCACTCGTAGGGCACATTGATTTAGAAAGATAGATTCCATGTCTCATTGGAAGCAATCCTTTCTTGGATTCTTCCATACTGAATCTCTTCAGTATAGTGTTAATGTACTGGGATTGGGAGAGACCTAACATCTTCTTCGATCTATCTCTATAGATACGTATGCCTAGTACGTAATATGCGTCTCCCATATCCTTCATGGAGAATTGCGTGGATAACCACGCTATCGTCTGCGTCAAAGTTCTGATATCGTCTCCGATCAACAGAATGTCATCGACATATAACACAATAAATTGTACCGAACTCCCATCGAATTTCTTGTACACACATGACTCATAAACGTTCTTGATGAAGCCATACCCCTTGATTGTCTCATCAAAACGTATGTTCCAGGTTCGGGACGCCTGTTTTAGGCCATAGATTGACCTTTGAAGTTTGCAAACCTTATGCTAATAGTATCCGAATGGATTTAGACATCGCTACTGGCGAGAAGGTTTCCTCATAGTCTATTCCAGGTCTTTGAGAATAACCTTTTGCCACAAGGCGAGCCTTATGAGTTAATACCTCTCCATTCATTCCTAGCTTGCGCTTGAAGATCCACTTGCAGCCTACAGGGATGGTTCCCTCAGGTGGATCAACCAAAGTCCATACTTTGTTGGAACGCATGGAATCCATTTCGGATTGCATGGCTTCCTGCCACGCACCCGAATCTATGTCTGACATAGCTTCTTCGTATGTCCTTGGATCAGTGTCCATTTGATCATTTTCGTGAATAAAGTCATACCTTTCAGGCTCTCTAAGAACTCGATCGGACCTATGAAGTACTGGTGTACTAGATGGTTCAACGGGTTCAGGATCAACTCCCACTGTTTGTGGGGATGGGTCCAATTCCTGGACTTCATCAAGTTCTACGGATATCCCGCTTCTTTTAGTGAGGAAGTCATCCTCCAAGAAGTGGGCATTCCTGGACAAACATCTTTTGTTCCTTAGGTTCGTAGAACAGGTATCCAATGGATTCCTTTGGATACCCCACAAATTTGCACAAACTAGATCTACTATCTTGTTTATCTCCTTTCTTGTTTCTTACATAGGCAGGAGATCCCCATACTCGTAGATATGAGTATATGGGTGCTTTACCAAACCACTCTTGGTATGGCGTCGTCGGCACCGACTTTGAAGGTACAATGTTAAGTATCTTCGAAGAAGTTAATAGGGCTTGGCCCCAAAATGAAAAAGGAAGGTCAGCGAAACTCATCATGGAACGAACCATGTCTAACAAAGTTCTGTTCCTTCTCTCAGACACACCATTCAACTGCGGTGTTCTAGGAGGAGTTCGCTGAGAGAGAATTCCATTCTCTACAAGATAATCGAGGAATTCTTGACTTAAGTATTCACCACCTCGATCCGACCGAAGTGCCTTGCTACTATGTCCAAGTTGATTCTCAACTTCCATTCGAAACTCTTTGAATTTATCAAAAGCTTCGGACTTATACTTCATCAGGTATACATACCCATAACGACTGAAGTCGTCTGTGAAGGTTATGAAGTATGAGAATCCTCCTCTCGCACTGATACTCAGCGGTCCACAAACATCAGTATGGATTAAATCCAAGGTTTGTTTGGTTCGCTCCGGTTTCCCAGTAAAAGGCGCCTTGGTCATTTTTCCCTTGAGACAGGACTCGCAAGTTGGGAGATCATCTAGGTTCTGTATTTCAAGAGCCCTAGAGGAAACCAACTTTTGAATTCTACTCTTGGAAATAAGTCCAAGCCTAGCGTGCCAAAGTTGTGGATTGTTTTCATCTTGTTTTCTTTTCTTTGATTGAATGTCCATGACATTAGAATTAGCAGGTTCTAAGGAATAAAGACCATCTATCAAAGTACCACAAGCATAAGTAAAACCACATTTTATTATGCTAAAATTTCCATTAGAAATGGAAAAACAAAAACCATCATTGTCCAAAAGAGGAATAGAAATAATGTTTTTGATAATTGTTGGAGTTTTTCAAAACCAAAGAAAAATTTCCTAGCAATAACTCTGCGTCTCCTATGGCCTCTGCCGCAACCCTAGCTCCATTTCCAAAGCGCAGGATTCTATCCCTAGGTTTTAGAGGCCTTACTGCCCCCATTACCTGCAAATCATTGCAGATATGAGAACCGGCTGCGGTGTCTAACACCCATGATGCACAGTTAATAGAAATATTAACTTCAATAAAGAAAATACCTTTGACCACCTCTCTCAGGTAGTCTGGGCAGTTCCTTTTCCAGTGCCCTGCTTTCTTGCAGTGGAAACATTCATCTTCTGGGCTTTTTCTTTTCTTCTCGACAACCTTCTTGGTTGTTTTAGAAGAGATTACTTTCTTCTTCTTTTTCTTGCCCTTCTTAGGCTTTGCAGCCTTGGGTTGCTCAGCAAGCATGACAGACTTCTCCCTTTTCAGGGTTGATTCTGCCGTGACCAATAAATTGGTCAGTTCGTGTAGAGCAAGCACTCTATTTTCCATATTGAAGTTTAGCACGAACTGATCAAATGAGCACGACAGAGTATGGAGGAGGAGGTCATTGCGAAGGTCAGCATGCAGGTCTACGTCCAAGTTCTCCAGTTTTTCAACCAGATTAATGAAGCGCAAACAGTGATCCTTCACACTTGAACCCTCAGCCATTCTCAGATTGAATAATTCTTTTGTAGTCTTGAACCTTTCGGTCCTAGACTTTTCTCCAAACAACTCTCGGAGATGAAGAATTATGTCAGCAGCATGCAACATCCTTGCATGCTGTTTCTACAGCTCATTGGTCATTGATGCCAGCATGAGCAACGAACCTGAATATCATCATCGACCCACCTTTGATGGGTAGCTCGTTCCTCTTCCGAAACCCCTTTCGGAAGTGCACCAGGCATAGGTGCATCGAGAATGTAACTCCTTTTCTCGGAGTCGAGGACTATCCTCAGATTTCTAAGCCAGTCGACAAAATTTGATCCGTTCAGTTTGTTAGTGTCAAGGATGATAGCTAATGGATTCTTAGACATTTTTGCAGAATTGATCTACAAAATTAAATGATAACGTTTAGCTGACTGATCTATATTAATACTTATAATTAACGATGTTGGACTTGTTATCGAAAAAGTTCTCCCACTATTTTCTCGAAACAATTACCCCTTCAATTGTTCGGGAAATCTAATCTCCTAGTAGGTCTTGACGTCCCAGCAGACATTAATTGCACCCACGACTCGTGGCCATACAATTAACTCCCCAGGTAGGTATACTTTTACCAATTGTGTTCCTCCACAACCTTCAAGCTATTTTGCCTCGGTCTTCGCACTTATCTAGCACTGCTACATCATAAGTGTTACTAATCGTTAAGTCTAACCCATCAATCATGATGAGCAACTGGCCCGGTCGTGAAGTCCCCTAACTAGTTATCGGTCGATAATCACATCCCGACCAGTCCCCTCCCTTGTCAAGTTTAGTTAAAAACAAGAATCAAGGAATTTCGTGTATTGTCCCTTTCTTCGCCTAGGGTGCCAGACTCTGGATCACCTTGAACGATAAGTAGACAACATACACTAGTCCCTATTGATGGAAGGCTTGGATCTTTAAAACATCATTTTAAATGTACCCAATGTGACTTAATATTATTTTCAAGAGGGGTTTTTCGGGTTTAAGAGTTTGAGGTAACTCTCCTCGAGATCTCACCGTTCCAGTTATGCATTATCTTTTATTTACGATCTAAATATAACTAGCGCGCATCACCATACAAGCTAAGATATAAATACGTAAATAAACACATACACACCTGGCATGCATGCTATCACAATATGTTTTTGATCGGGAGCCTCCTATGCGGACCACCATCGAGCCAAAGACGATGGTCCTATTGGTCAATCTATTAGGTTTCAAAGAGACCTACTCTATTACACATTTTACCATGCATACATGGCCTTTAGTCTTCTTGGGCTCCCACCTTGCTTGTAACGGGCCTCCATTCTAAACTAATAAAACAGTAAAGCCCTATCTATTACAATGGCTCAAAGTGGCCCAAAACTTAAGGCTCGCAGGCCCAATAAAACCAATAAGATGAAAAATAACAAATCACATCTACCCTAAAGGTCAAGGCTCGGCGCGATCGAAAACCACGTAAACAATTTCACGCAGAGCAAGAAACAAGCAAAAACTAATTTCTTATTTCTTATCCCATTTTAAAACTTAAGATTCTAGTTTTAAAACCCCTTCTAAAACAATCTCTAACATCATTTTAAACCCCCTTTAAAACGACCCTTTGATTCTCACTTTAAGTCCCTACTAATTATGATAAAATTGACTTTCCGGATTTACTAAACCCTTTTAGTGCACAAAACAGTTTCTGTTTTTCAAGTTTGAAAAATTGCAGTTCGGCCCCTGATTTTTCGAAAATTACACTTTGACCCCTCAACTTTTGGAAATTACAAATCAGCCCCAAAATTTCCAGAATATGCAAATTGGACCAGAAAGCAGAAAATTAACAAAATTTCCAGAAACTTTTGTTTATTGCAAAATAGACCCCAAATTTACGGAAATAGCAAAAACACCCCTAAACTTTCGTAAATTGCAAAATGGTCCAGATTTTTGAAAAATTCCAGAATTTACAATTTGGTCCAGAATTGCAGAAAAAACAAAATTTAAATTTCTGTCCAGATTTATGAAAAATCAAAATTTGCAAATTAGCCCTCCAATTTTCGGAAATTACAATTTAGGCCCAAAAACCGAAAAGTGCAAAAATCCGAACACTCAATTTATCATAACAAGCAAGAATCAAATATCAGAACACAACAAATAAATATAATCACATAATTTGATGCGTTCATGCCTTTTTCATATGTACATAATAAGTTAGGCTCTGATACCACTGTTGGGATTTCGTGGGTATAATTGTCAACTACAACGGTGCGGAATTTAAAATTTTTATATCCACATCCCAGGGATCTTATTAGTACATATTGATAGAATAGTGCCCAGCAAGCCAGTTCAATTAACTTGTAATAGGTCTATTCTGTAAGAAACAATCTTTTGATTTTATAATAATACGCGTGTTTATTTATATGTGTATAAGGATAAACAATGGCCATCTTCATCTCTCGCGAATACATTTAAGCGATTGGTTGAAACCCTTAGATTACATTTGACTATGGGATGATTCACTTCAGTACTGAGTGCAATCATGAAACAGTCTCAAAGGTCGTAATCTTAAAACTGTTCCAAGTCATAGATTCCGAACGAGACGGGGTATCGTAGGAATCGCCAAGACTTGTACAAAGTATGCATGATTCACATGGAGTGAATTTGTAGCGTTTCATGAGCAAGGCATTTGAGGCCAGTGCATACAAGTAGGTGGTTCAATGGAGGATTGAACGCATCGAACGACCCGAACAGAGAAACCCATTGTGGAAGCGCATGTCGCATATCGGTGATGGGATGTTTCTCAAGGATTATAATAGTGTACGATTTAGTCCTTTGACTTGAGGTGCTAGAGCGAATTCGGTGCATGGAAGTGCGTACTTAGATCTAGGTATAGGCCACGTAGCTTGGTCATAACATGCCTAGGTTGGGTGCGTATGGACATGTACGCGAATGGTTAGTAACGATATGGAATCTATTGACTCACTGTAATGGGTGAGAGAATTTCCTATACGATTCTTAGATAATATATCCAAGGAATCTGCGGCCGCAGTCGGTGACGGATTTGGAAAGGGGTTTCCAAATTTAGAAGGTCACAATGGAATATTATCCTGAATTAGAAAGTATAGTTATCGAGACAAATTTAGAGGTGCCGATCAATTCACACACCCTAAGTCTTGATCGGGAATATTAGTCGATAGAAGGACCGTATGTACATGGTAATTATATGAGAGGAGGTTCACAAGTATCAATTCACCTGAAGTTGGGCTTCATGGGCTTGTGGCTAGACATCGACCATGAAGTGTAGGTACTCCTGAGTTAATAGAGGAATTGATTCTAGGAGTGGTCAATTAAAGGTTGTTTAATTGACCGGAGCAATTTATTGTTCATAAATTAAATCACGAGGAATTCGTGGGCCTGCTGCCAATTGATGGTGAACCCAGAGGGTCACACACAATACAATTGGACGGTGACTGTTGAAAAGGATACTAAAAGCAATTAATTGATTTAAAGGTAATTAAATCAATTAAATGAATTAAAGGTATTTAATTCAAGTGGGAGATTAATTAATTGGCTAACTTAATTAATTAAATACTTAATTGAGTTGCTAATTAATTATGTAAAAGAAATAATGATTTAATTATACTGGACATTTAATTAAGTAATTAATTAAACGAAGAGGGCTTGCAAGACATGGGCTTTAAATTAAAAGCCCATAAGGAGTCTTGCAAAACCTAAGTTGAGAGAGAGAGAGAGAGAGAGAGAGAGAGAGAGAGAGAGAGAGAGAGAACCAATTTCTGGAAGAGATTAACCGAAGCTTCATTTGTTTCTCCTATTTTTGCACGAAACTCCCGGATGCCAAAATTCTCAACCGAAATGGATCCCATCCATTCCAACAAGGTATAACCTTGATTGATCCACCCAAGGGATTTATCCCTATAAGTTGGTTATAAGTTATAAATGGATCTTCAAACTTGGAATGAATGGAGAGGTGTTGACCTCTAAGAATCGACTAATGGTAAAAGGGTTATTCACAATGTTCTGGAACAGACTTTGTTGAAACCTTTTCTCCATTAGCGATATCTGAATCCATTTAGATTCACATTTGTTCTGATGAGGGTTTATATTTTGAAGCAAAAATCAGAAGCATTTTCAAAAGTTCTGGAGTTCAAAGCGAATGTGGAAAATCAAGGTTGCAGAAAAATAAAGACTCTCATAATAGACCGATGAGGAGAATTTATTGGAAAAGCCTTCTTACATTATTGCAAAGAAAAAGGGATCTAGAGACAACTAACAGTGCGATATACTCCACAACAATATGGAGTGTGACAAAGGATATTCAGTCATCTTCTCAACAGATAAATGTTACGTTGAACAGATTGGTACAAAGAAGGTAATTTTATCTGGAAGACGACAAGGAAATATCTACATAGTCGACTGGAATTCTGCTGACAAGAATTCAAGCGTTTGTTTGGATCTTCATCCAACAAAGTCTGAGCTCAAAAAGTTGAATAAATTGAATAATGATCTTGATCACCATGATCGGACAAGTAAAGTGCCAGTACGATGAATGAGATAATTTAAAAAGGTATGACAGCCTTTTATAGCAAAATTAAAAGGAATCCGACGGCGGATAATCCGTGAAACGAATGGGTAAGATTTGATGACCGTTGCAATTCCCGATAAATGAGGAACCGTATTTGGCTCTCGCGAAAGGGGGGAAATTCGAGCATGGGGTGAATTTCGCGGTAGCTGGAGCTACTGCATTAGATGCGAAATTCTTCTACGATCGTAAAATTGGACAGATTTTGTGGACAAATGATTCATTAAGTGTTCAACTTGGTTGGTTCAACAAGTTGAAATCCACCCTTTGTTTAAGCAAACAAGGTAATTGACTTAATGGTAATGTTGCTTTTTTGATACCATTAAGTAAGGTAGAAGGATCAACCGTGAAATGGTGCTTTCCTGGCAAAAAACAGCTTAAACAAAATTCCATCTGTTTAGTTTCTCTGTTTTGTATCAGATCCAAGATTCAATTACCGAGTCTTTTCGTCAACAAGCAGAAGCAGTGGGAAAGAAGAGGAAATCAACCACATTTGGTAGGAGTCGGGGAAATCATCAAAATGTTAGAGTTAGAAGAGAACCTGATGGGCATGACAACAACAAAGACTCGTCACTTGGCAGTATCTCCACATCATGGAGGATCCCTTGGTTCCACACCATCGACTGTGATAGTTGTCAATCCCAATATTCCAGAGGCCGAAAACTTGAAGACTTGGTAAAGCTATATATCTATCATACCATATGATCAACTCCATGTACCTTTTCTTAACTAATTAAAATACTATCCATCAGGCGACAGAAAAATATGAAAACAATTGCCCAGGCAGTAGGCGCAAAGGATTATTTTGCACGAACAGATTACCTGGTTGAATTGCCACATGAAAATATCTCCACTATTGCTGATGAGAGCAGTATTCGGCTGGGTCGATAAGATGATCCCGAACTGTCTAATTTGGTCGAACCGATCTCATGTTCTTTAGTCGATCCGTACAGTAGGTAGGGTGCGAAATAGCCCCCATCAGTACTCCCTCACTTCTTTGAGCGTATAGATAATAGAAGCTCGTAGAAGTAGATAATTCTTTACGACTGTTTATTTTCTATGAATGGAGCCTCGTTAAAAACCTTTCTTAAGGAAGTCCTGAATTCTCTCAAATTATAAGAGAACACTATAAACACAACATCTAGAAGAGGACAACTTGTCTCTTTTATATTTACTATATAAATTGAAGAAGAGAAAGCCAAAGACTACATATAGTACCTCTAATAATTCTTTTTCAGTCATTTCAACACCTGTACTTTCAGCTGTTGGGTAAAATGTCATATTTATCATAATAAAATGTCACATACAGAAAAACACCATGAGATAAAGTATTACATTTTTAAATTGAGTGAGTCAAAATATAGTACGTAAAAGGGTACTATGGTAAATTTATATTCTTTTTTAAGTTTAAAACTTTTAGGAAGACAATTGTTTGCAAATTCTATCTGCTTCCAGGTGTAAAGGAAGACAATTTTCTGCACACTAGGCAGAGTGTTAGAGGCTTATGACATCACTCTCCCTCTGCATTTTTCTCCATATATTCACTTGGCATCACTTTCACTGAAAGTATTTTGGGGGTGTTAATGTCATTGTATTCGAACATTGCATCATTGTCTATAAATGGATTTGTTAATGGATCCGGTGGAACCTTCCCTAGTTAAAGCTTATCGGATTTACTTAGCCAATCGGTGAAATATTTCATCTTGAACCGTCGGCTGTTGGTGTAAACCAAGACAATAAACTTAACACAGCAATACCTGATATGCAACACGGACATTGGTACCATCACTATACGAAGAGGAAAGATCGGCTGCAGATAACGGTTCTGCATTTAAAACATTATTACGACATTTCAAACATCAAATAAGGCAACAACTTTAGGTCACTGTAACATTTCAAACATCAAATAAGGCAACAATTCATGGATGTCCCATGTATTAATGGGAAATTTATAAGAAATAAAGCCCCGCAAACACTTTTGGTGCATGTAAAATCGATATTTCATTGTAAGTTTACAAAAAATTATAGTTAATCACGTGCAAAACACGTGCACTTTTCTAATTTGATTAAAAGAAATTAGTTAAGAGAATGAGTGAACTGGTTAACAAATGTGAAAATCAACTAATAGCTTAACTTGAGAATGGATTGATCTTTTAAATAAACTGGATAAACCATAAAAAATTTGTGAACGCATGGCTGATACAGTCCATTTTTCAAAAAGTTTTGATTTTTCAAAAAGATGCTCTTTTGAAAAGTTTTGAAAACCTTTGAAAAACACTTGGATCAAGCTCGTTGATCAGGCAGCTGATTCTAATGAACCACCTGGTCTGATACCACTTGTTGGTCCCAAGTGGTCAGATGAGGTCTAGAGGGGAGGGGGGGTGAATAGACCTCTGAAAATTTTTAGACTTAAAAACTTTTCAGTCTTCTGTCAGCAAACTAAGCTTATGAAGAACAGTAAGCTGACTGTGCTGATCGTGAACAAATCTTGAACAGCAGAGTGACCACCCTTCTTATAATAACTTAGCTGATTTCGGAGTTTCCAAAGTTGTGGTCACAAGGGAATCTAATTATGAATAAGATACACAGAATCGAGGTATTATGGGAAACCGATCAACTACCATATCCCAGACCTTGATCGGGAGGTTGGT
This sequence comes from Penstemon barbatus, assembly GCA_003313485.2. Taxonomy (NCBI): domain Eukaryota; kingdom Viridiplantae; phylum Streptophyta; class Magnoliopsida; order Lamiales; family Plantaginaceae; genus Penstemon; species Penstemon barbatus. The sequence continues at coordinate 49,899,005 of CM064883.1, forward strand.
CAATGAAAGGACCGTAAAATGCTTCCCCAGTTTTATAAACTCCTTTTAAATTCTTTTCAAACAGTTAAGTAAGGTGTTTTATGCAGTCTTGAAATATGCAAGTAAAAATGCAAATAAAAACACAAGTAATTTTTATAGTGGTTATATGGATGTAAATATCCTTTAATCCACTCGTCCAAGTCACAAAGATCTTGGGTTATACTAGAAACACATAGTAACCAGCCGACATAGAAGCTGCAAATCTTTAGCGTGCGTGCTTAATTATTTTGAGTCTAAATAAAAAAAATTGCATTATCTATCTCTTTTGGTTTATTTAATAAAAACGTATCTCTTTTTTGGTTATCAAAGGAATACATCATGAGTACTCTGCTGCCAGAACCCCTCAACAGAATGGTGTTGCTGAAAGGAGAAACAGAACACTAAAGGAAGCTGTCAGAACTATGATAGCTGAAGCTAAACTGATCTTTACGATCAATCAGACAATACTGACAAAAGAAACTTCGAACTCGACCAACTAGAATCGAAAAGAGAAAGGGCCTCCGCAAGGATACAGGCCTACAAAACCACAATGGCAAAAGCATATGATAAAAACGTAAGATTAAAATTTTTTCAGGTAGGAGACCTTGTGCTGAAACGAGTTGACGTCTCAGCCTTGTTGACCACTCGTCTGATTATTACTTAGCTGATTTTGTTAAAATCAGTTTTAATACTTAGAATACTTGCAGCGGAGATGAAAAATTTATTTCAGAAAATAGAGAACATGTTTGTTTGGCATTTCCCAAACACGAAATTTTTTTGGGAAACACCAAACAAACAGGCCCTATAGCTTCCCCCGGCAAGATGGCGTGTACCAATTACAAACACCCATCTTGTACAAAATTGAAGAGAAGACCGACTTTGGAATGGGTTTAATGAAGATGTCTGCCAATTGAGCAGAATAGGAAGAAGTTTCACATGATCGCGTGCCACATCCTCTCTTCTTTTCAGAATGGAAGAGTGTCAGACGGTTGATCCTCTCATTTTCAGCATCCAGCCTCTTGAGAAATTCTTCAAAAATTGCAGGATCTTCCCTGACAATTTCAAGAGATAATCTGATTTCTTCTCTTCTCTTTGGCTTTATCTTGGGTGCAGGCATAGCTGGTATTGGTTTGTTTGGATCCCTTGGTTCACCAATAGCTATCCCACCAGTATGCTGATGTCCATGAGCATATAGGTGACCATCTTGATCCATATCTCTTCTAGAGAGGGCATCAGCAACTCTGTTTTCTGTTCCCTTCTTGTACAGAACTTCATAGTCTAACCCCACCAATTTAGAGATCCACCTTTGTTGTAAAGCAGTAGTGAATTTTTGTTCCATTATATACTTAATACTTTGCTGGTCAGTCTCCTCTCCCTGTATTTGTAATTGGATAGTGTTTAGTATCTATGATTTATGTTTTTCCTTCATATTGTTTTGATCTCATTTTCTGGAGAAAATATCACTTTTCATATCGTAAGTTTTCATACATTAAAGCTACGAAATCAAACTTTAAGAACCACACATTTCATATCAATGTTTAATATAAATCTTTAGATCATGTTTAATGGTTAAGAGTCTTAGGGAAGTCCTCTTTAATACATTAAAGATTTTGACAAAAGTATAAGCATCTTTTATTTATGGGTGAAATACTATTTTCCTCCTTAAAGTATGAGAATGGTTGTCCGCATGGGCAGCTCAACTGGTCTAAGAGGTGGAATTTGGAACAAGAGATCAAAGATCGAACCTCACCAGCGGCAGTGTGGGAGCAACCTCTCAAAAAATGAGGGGGGCTCCTTGTGCGCAGTGAGCACTGGTCCCAGCCTCTGTTGTCAGTAGAGTCACCACGATTTACCAGTCCTTGTATAAAGTAACCCAACACGGCCAACATAGCCAATCTTCCATTTTTAACCTCCTTCAACTTCAATTCCTTCAATGACTTCTCATCTTTTCCAAACCCAAGTGGGTTAAAGAACGGGCCACCCGGGTAGGCCGGTTCACCCGACCCACCCAAGCCCTTTTCCAACCCCAAAAAGTATTGTTTCCCCATGGACCCTGGCTTGGCCCAGTCCTGGAATCTTCTGTGCTCGGCGAAGCCCATTAGGGCCAGTTCGAGGACGAATAGTGTGTAATTATCGGCCCAGTAGTTGTATGTTCCGGCTGGGGGTATGACTCCGGTCTGGAACCAGGGCAGGGCGGTTTCGGCCGGGATTAGACCGGCTTTCCCCAGGATTTCGGGTGCTATGGCTCCGGCTGCGCCTAACATAACAACTTTAAAGCGATTTAATCAAATAATGATATGATTGAACTAACAAAAGAAATTAGTTAATCACATGCAAAACACGTGCATTTTTTTAAGTTCTCCTCGATCGTGCGCGTACGACTTTGACAAAAGATCCATGAATTTCTTTCCCTCCCTTTATATATTATATATACTTATATATATGTTGACATGTTGTGCAGTTTAGAGAATAAAATAAAAAGAAAACGCATAGAAGAAGACTGCACCATAGGAGGTCATCATGTTGCCAAAGGCACATGGCTAATGGTGAACTTTTCCAAATTGCAGCGGGATCCACGGGTATGGCCTGATGACCCTTTGGAGTTTAAGCCGGAGAGATTTCTTACGACCCACAAAAGTACCGATGTTAGAGGTCAAGATTTTGAGTTGATTCCGTTTGGTGCTGGTAGGAGGATTTGCCCCGGGGTAAATCTTAGCTTGAAAATTCTGCATTTGGTGTTAGCTAATTTGTTGCAAGGATTTGAGATTTTCACTAAGGATAATGACTTCTTTGTTCTCTCTCTTTAAATTTCCTATCCAAAATCCAAAACTTCTTCCTTCGAGGAAAAAAAAAAAAAAAAAAACCCAGAAGAATAAGGAAATGGCGACAATGGCTGCTCTGCAGAGCTCATTTACGTCTTTAAATCTCTCTTCCAATTCTTTCTTGGGCCAAAGATGTTGAAAATGATTCTCCCCAAAATTCACCATCACCATTGGCTAGAAAAGCAAGAAGTCTGAGAGAAATATATGATGAAACTGAAGAAGTGATGGCATCAAATCACATTTTCTCTGCATTTTGATGGAGAAATCCTATTACATATGAAGGAGCTTCAAAAGAAGAAAAAGGAAAAAATAATCACATTGGTACACCGTACAAATTCAAAGATCACACAGGCGACTCAACACTAACAAATATATTTTTATCACTTTTCAGCGTTGGACTCTCAGAGCAAAGAGAAATGATTTCATAATGAAGATAGCATGAGGTAACTTACAAATGGACCCCAGCGTTCTCCAGTTCATCGGAGTACACACAATAGTGAGAGTCTAACCGAATCCAACGATGTCCTATCTCGATTGGATTCTACGACTCTTGAATATGTTCTAGATCACGGCCTTGGAGATCAGTCCACGGGTTGTCCCATAGCCCTGTGATCTAAGGACTTCTATCCTTATGCGTAGATAATTATTACATAAGATAAAGACGGTTCAACCAGTGGTTAACCCGGTTAAACCGATAAAATCAGTAACCAGTAAGCTTACCGGTTCTATGTCCGATCCAGTTATGAAAACACTGATGGTAATCACATCACCAAATTTCATGCCATTTCCAAATAAACAAACGGTACTTAATGAGTAACAATTACTAGCATTAAATGTTTATTACTAATTATACCCAACACAACTCAGCATGTAATTGATTTAATTTATATATATATATATATATATATATTAAATCAATTATAAATTTTGATGTATAGTAAGTATATTATATATTTAATGTGTGTGTGTGTGTGAGAGAGAGAGAGGGGGGGGGGGGGGGGAGTATTTATGGAAAATAATTTTTTTTTAATTTTTACAATGAATTTTCACTGGGGGGAATTAGAATACCATAGAAAACGCGGGCATCAGATTCTTGATTTATGAAGGCAAGATTTCTAGTTTTAGGGAATTTAATTCATTTCCCAAAATATAGCAAATCAATTCAAAAACAATTTTGTGACGCATGGTAATCACATCACCAAATTGCATGCCATTTCCAAATAAACAAACAATACTTAATGAGTAACAATTACTAGCATTAAATGTTTATTACCAACAATTTCCCCCTTTTTGATGATGACAAAACTTCAGCTAAGTACCTGTACCTAAACTAAAGTTTTGATCCTAAAAAATTTTCTACCGTTCCTTTTATTTTTTGTTAGACTATTTTATTTTTATTTTTATAGATTTTATTCATTTTCACTCACAAGTTTTTTCACTGGTCTACATGTTTTTTCAACAATTTCATATATCTTCATGTTTTTTGGAAACGATTGCTCTATGAACATATTTTCAAGATCACTTGAGGCTCTGATATCATGTTGTAATTTTATTTTAATAGAAGATATATGCATACATGCTGCATTCTTCATGAAATATTTTGTTTGTCTTTAGCTCTTAATTCAATGACAAAAAATGACGGAAAAAAATGAGCAAAAGACAAAAACAGCCCCTCTGCTTTGTGGGATCACAATAGTTCCTCTAGTACTTTTTATATCTATTGGTACTTCTTGAGAGAATAAACCATGATAAACAATATTATTTCGTTTTAATTTTTCAAATATTGATGTATTACCATTATAGTTGATGAAGCTGAACTGGTGGTGGAAAAAGACTTAACAGAGATGACAGCCGAAGAGATAAAGCTGTTTAATCTGGATAAAGTTGGCCGTTTGAGAAACCATGTATCCTACATATTTGAAGATGAAAGTATTTTGCCGAAGTCAACATAGCCATTTGGAAACAAACTAGAGGGGAAAGCATTTAAAATCCCATCAAGCAGCATGCAATTGGTAATTGGTGCAAACTGTGTAGAAATGTTAATTCTTCTTACACTTAAAAAACCGACAAATGCACCATCAGGTCTATGTTATCGTTTTCTATCACACGTTAAAGTAATAAGCATAGGCTAAACGTTTCCAGAAGAAAAGATTAGGAAATTATTTAAATACAGATTCCAAAAATCTTATTTCATCAGGACACTCACATTATTAATTTACCGATATCAACATGTCTAATTTCGAATCGTTATGTTTGCACGCACAAACATTGGCACGCCCGCATTTATTTTATATCATATCGAGGTATTTCACGTCGAGGAAAAAGAAGAATGGTAATAAATTACAAAAAATTGAATGATGCTACTATAGGAGACGCACATAAATTACCTCGAAGAGATTCAATAATGCAAACAGAGAAATCCATCGTGGAAGTGCATAATGCATATAGGTAATAGGATGTTTCTTAAGACTTATAATAGTATACGATTTAGTCATTATACTTAAGGTACTAGGGCGAATTCGGTACTACTTGGATATGGTCTATATGAGTGGGGCTGCCATATATGTGACTACGAAGAACAAATGAAGGATTATGCTGGAAAGAAATTCCTGAACATAATTAACAATGGTATGACTTTTAAGTTATACACCTGTTAAATTCTTTATGATGTAAGACAAGAGGGCAAGACAATTGAGCAATTAGATAGACAATTGGGCAATGACTTCGGTTGGAGATGGCCTTAATATATGGGTGGATGACAAACTTCTCAATACTATATATTTTTCCAGCTTAATTAAACATCACCAAAATAACTTTGTAACATCCGGGTAACCGAGGACCCCTTTCTATAGCTGATTGCATTGAAATATTCAAAACCTGGTCGAGCTTGTGGTATTTCTACCTGCAGAATAATAGATTGATTAATTGATTAAAAATTTGGGCAGATTCATCAGTTGGCTGTGGCGATTCGACTCTAATAATGCTTATGATAGCTTAGTAAATAATAGTTTTATTGAACGAGCAGAACTGGACTTTATTTGCACTACATATATACTGCAAATGGATGCTGAACTTAAAGACAAAACTTTCAAATTGATTTATATTTATCCATAATAATGACATAATATTATCTTATTTGTGTACCACCATTATAAAAGTGACACATGTCAAAACTAAATAGCATGCATTGCATAGGATTATATTCTCCACTCTTCTCCTTTTTATCTCCATTTTTGGTTTTAACATCTTTTTTTGTTCATTAATTATATTTTAAGATTTTTAATTTTTGGGTTTCTGAGATGAAACTTTATATGGATTTTCAAAATTATGGACTGTTTTGGCAAATCTGGTCGCATGCTTTTTGGGGTCATTTTGTAATTTCCGAAAACTATGGGGCTGTTTTGCAATTATCGAAACTTGAGGGGTCATTTTGAAAAATCGAAAAATTTTCAGAATTCAAAATATTATTTTCTGGAATCTGCCCAAATCTGCCCAGGGGTGTTTTTGTAACTTTTTAAAAGTTTTGGGGTCAAAGTGCAATTTTCGAAAGTTGAGGGGCGAAAATGCAATTTTCAAAAGTTGAAAAACAGAATCTGAATTTGAGCAGAAAATTTATTTTTGTTTACCCGAATATTCATTTTGTCATAATTAGTAGTGACTAAAAAGTAAGAATCATAGGGAGTTATTTTTAAAAGGTAGTTTTAAAATTAAGAAAGAAATAGGTAAAGGATATTTGCTTGTTTCTTGCTCTATGTGAATTGTTTACGTGGTTTTCGATCGAGTCGAGCCTTGACCTTAGGTTAGATGTGATTGGTTTAATTTATTGTTTGGTTTTTATTGGGCCTGCGAGCCTATTATGTTTTTGGGCCATTTTGAGCCTTTGTAATAGAATAGGGCTTTACTGCTTTCCTAGTTTAGTATGGAGGCCCGTTTACAAGAAAGGTGGGAACCCAAGAAGATATGAAGGCCATGTATGCGTGGTACATTGTGTAATAGCATAGGCCCATTTACCAACCCTTTAGATTGACCAATAGGGCCAACATCATTGGCTCGATGATGGCCCACATAGGAGGCTCCCGATCGAAAACATATTGTGGTAGTATGCATGCTAGGTTTGTATGGCTTTTATTTATTTTGTCGATTTATATTTAGCTTGTATGAGATGCGCGCTAGAATCTAGATCGTAATAAAAGATAAAGCATAACTGAATCGATGAGATCTCGAGGAGAGTTAGTATAACTTTCAAAACCAGAAATTCCCCTCTCGAATTAAATATTAAGTCATATTGGATTAAAATAAAATGAAGTATTTATATAAATCCAAACCTTCCATCAATAGGGACTAACGTATATTGTCTACTTATCGATAGAGGTGATCCAGAGTCTGGCACCCGAGTCGAAGAAAGGGACAATACGTGAAATTCCTTGACTCCTGTTTTTAACTAAACATGACAAGGGTGAGGACTGATCGGGATGTGAGGATCGACCGATAACTAGTTACGGAGAACTCACGACCGGGCCCGTTGCTCATCACGATTGATGGGTTAGACTTAACGATTAGTAACACTTATGATGTAGCAGTGCTAGATAAGTGCGAAAACCGAGTCAAAATAAGCTTGAAGGTTGTGGAGTAACACAATTGGTAAAAAGTATACCTACCTGGAGAATTGGTTGTATGGCCACGAGTCGTGGGTGCAATTAATTGCTGCTGGGACGTCAAGACCTACTAGGAATTATATTTCCCGAGCAGTCAAAGGGGTGATTGTTTCGATAAAATAGTGGGAGAACTTTTTCGAAAACAAGTCCAAAATTCGTTGATTATAAGTATTAGACATAAGATCAGTTAGCTTAATGTTGTCTTCTTTCCATTTGTAGATATTAAGTACAATGTCTAAGAATCCATTATCTGTTATCCTCGACACAAACACATTGAATGGCTCAAACTTCGTTGACTGGCTGAGAAATCTCAGAATCGTCCTCGACTCCGAGCGACGTAGCTATGTGCTCGACACACCCATGCCTGCTGCACCCGCAGCACGAGCTAGTGAGGAACAGCGAACCGCCCATGCTAAAAGGGTTGATGATGATCTTCAGGTTCGATGTCTCGTGCTAGCCTCGATGTCGAATGAACTGCAGAAACAGCATGTTGCTATGCCGCTTGCTAGAGAGATACTTCTCCACCTCCAGCAGATGTTTGGAGAGAGGTCTCGTACCGAAAGGTTCGCGACCACTAAGGAGTTGTTTCATCTCAAGATGGCTGAGGGAAGCAGTGTCAAGGATCACTGTCTGCGTTTCATCAACCTGGTTGAAAAACTAGGGCGATTGGACGTGGATTTGCACGCTGATCTTAGCACTGACCTCCTTCTCCATACGTTGCCCCGTTCTTTTGACCAGTTCGTGTTGAACTTCAACATGGAGGATAGAACCCTCGCTCTTCACGAACTGACCAATTTGTTGGTAACGGCAGAATCGACTCTCAAGAAAGAGAAGCCGGTAATGATTGCACACCAATCGAAGGCTGCAAAGCCCAAGAGAGGTAGGAAGAAGAAGAAGGTATTTTCTTCGAAGGCAGTCACAAATGTGGTTGAAAAGAAGCGCAAGAGCCCAGAAGACGAATGTTTCCACTGCAAGAAAGCAGGGCACTGGAAAAGGAACTGCCCAGACTACCTAAAGATGAAATTGGTAGCCAAAGGTATTTTCTTGGTTGAAGTTAATATTTCTATTAACTGTGCATCGTGGGTGTTAGACACCGCAGCAGGTTCTCATATCTGCAATGATTTGCAGGTGATGGGAGCAGTAAGATACCTGAAGCCCGGGGATAGAATCCTGCGTTTTGGAAACGGAGCTAGGATCGCCGCTGAGGCTATTGGGGACGTCGAATTGGTTTTAGGAAATTTTACTTTAATTTTAAGGGATTGTATGTACGTACCAAACATTATTAAGAACATAATTTCTATACCTATGTTGGATATTGATGGTTTTAATTTTTCCATTGAAAATGGAGCTTTTTGCATATTTAAAGGTGGTTTAATGTATGCTCGTGGTACTTTGATAGATGGTCTTTATTCCTTAGAACCTACAAATTCCGACGTCATGCACATTCAATCTAGAAAAAGAAAATATGATAATTCCACAACTTTGGCACGCTAGACTTGGACATATTTCCAAGAGTAGGATTCAAAAGCTGGTTTCCTCTAAGGCTCTTGAAATAAAGAACTTGGATGAACTCCCAACTTGCGAGTCTTGTCTCAAAGGAAAGATGACCAAATCACCCTTCACCGGGAATCCCGAGCGAACCAATCAAACATTGGATTTAATCCATACTGACGTTTGTGGACCATTGAGTGTCAATGCGAGAGGAGGATTCTCTTACTTTGTAACATTCACCGACGATTTTAGTCGTTATGGATATGTGTATCTTATGAAACACAAATCCGAAACTTTTGAGAAATTCAAAGAGTTTCGAATGGAAGTTGAGAATCAACTTGGACATAGTATTAAAGCACTTCGTTCTGATAGAGGTGGTGAGTACTTAAGCCAAGAATTCCTTGATTATCTAAAGGAGAATGGAATTCTCGCCCAGCGAACTCCCCCTAGGACACCTCAACTCAATGGAGTGTCCGAGCGGAGGAACCGAACATTGTTAGACATGGTTCGTTCCATGATGAGCTTCGCTGACCTTCCCTTTTCATTTTGGGGCTTAGCCCTATTAACTGCATCGAAGATACCAAACATAGTACCTTCGAAGTCAGTGCCAACGACACCGCACCAAGTATGGTATGGTAAAGCACCCGTGTATTCGTATCTACGAGTATGGGGATCTCCTGCGTATGTAAAGAACAAAAAGGGAGATAAGCTAGATAGTAGATCTAGTTTGTGCAAATTTGTGGGGTATCCAAAGGAATCCATTGGATACCTGTTCTTCGATCCTAAAGAACGTAATACGTTCGTATCTAGGAACGCCCACTTCTTGGAAGAGGATTTCCTCACCAACCGAAATGGGACAATCGTAGAACTTGATGAAGTCCAAGAATCGGACCCATCCCCACAAACAGTGGGAGCTGAACCAGAATTTATTGAACCTACTAGTACACCTGCTCTTCGAAGGTCTGATCGAATTCGTAAGGAACCAGAGCGATTTGGTTTCATTCACGAAAACGAAAGAGGTGATAATGATCCAAGGACCTATCAAGAAGCGATGTAAGACATAGACTCGGGTGCGTGGCTCGAAGCCATGCAATCCGAAATGGATTCCATGCATTCCAACAAGGTTTGGACCTTGGTCGATCCACCTGAGGGAACTATCCCTGTAGGATGCAAATGGATCTTCAAGCGCAAGCTTGGAATGAATGGAGAGGTATTAACTCATAAAGCTCGCTTAGTGGCGAAAGGGTATTGATGGGGGCTATTTCACACCCTACATAGTATGCGGATCGACTAAAGAACACGAGATCGATTCGACCAAATCAGACAGTTCGGGATCATCTTACTGACCCGGCCAAGTACAGCTCTCTTCGACTAGAAGACTATATTCCGGACCCAAGAAGGGTATTTGGGCCGAGTCCTATTAGGACTATGTTTCCTTGTAATGCTAGGTTTAGCATAATATAAATACCTAGTTAATCATTGTATTAGACAACTCCGAAAACTCTGAAGCATAAGGCAAATACGCCATTGCATCCTGCTAAAAACAGCACAACTCAATATTATTCAATAAAGAAAGAGCTTTTCTCTTCATATTGGTGTGTTCTTTACTTTGGTTTGTGTGTTTACTTCTTGTTTTTACTATATTGCTTTTCTTTGTGATTGATCCATCCGGAATAAAGTAACAGAGCCCCATAATATATATATATTGAAAACCCCCAATATCACAAATTCACTGATACCCTTTAAGCCGATGAAATCCGGTTAAATCAGTTGGCGCCCACCGAGGGGCTAAGTTAATTATTCGATCGACACATGGCTCGCCCAAGGAAAAGCGCTCGTATTGGAGCAAGAAGTAATACAACCACCGGCCATAACACATCGGAAGACCTACAGGACACAACGACAATAACGTTCCCAACACCAACGAGAATTTCCAAGATGCCCACCCCCGTCAGCAGGAACCCCAAGGAGGTCTTCCCGGTGCCATACAGGAAGAACCCGAAGTCCCTGAAATCCCCGTTCCTCTCCCGGGCGCTCAGGAGAAACTGCGACAAATAGCAATGCTCGTCAAATCACTCTCTCCAGAAGAATTACTCGTACTAGATCAAATTCCTCGAAACGTTAGGGCTGCCAGGACAACTCCTGCTCCAGGAGCGCCAAGGCCAAACGAACAAACCTCTCAACAAGCCGACAGCCCAGCAAGTGAGCAACGCTCGCTACACAGTCCGCAGCAGGGCAATTCTAAACCCTCCGATAATCATCCCCGAAGAAAACCAGGACAAAGAAAACCGCAGCCGGGGCGCAGTGGCTCCAAGGAACGTACGATAATCCCTATCGAGGATGATATAGACGATGCAATCCCAGATCGACCACGAACAACCCGATTCTCGAAAGAGAAATCGAAAGGATGGTACAGGAGCGACTGGAACAACGCCTACGATCTGTCCAAAACCCGTGGGCACGGACCGCGGAACTCCAGGAGAGCCTTGCAACTTGTTCTCCCTTCTGCAGAGAAATAAAAGAGGCGCAATCCATTGGACAGGTCCCGGGTAGACTACCCCGATATGATGGAACCACCGACCCGGATGATTATATTTTTAGCTTCACGGATATAATGAATTTATATGCCCACTCTGCCGAATTCACCGCCAAGTTAATGGTGACCACATTCGAAGGACTCGCGTTGGATTGGTTCGCCAAACAACCTGCCAACTCCATATTCAGTTTCCGGGAATTATGCAATAAACTGACGCAGCAGTTTGCCAGTCAGAAGAGGCAAAAACTCCCGATGAGCTACTTAGGAACCATACATCAACAAGAAGGAGAATCCCTGAGGAACTGGTTGGCGAGATTTAATGTGGAATTACTCAAAATCGATTCTCCAAATATCGATTACATAATTTCTATTCTCTTCGACCTTACAAAAAATAGGCAGTTCGGAAATGCCCTCAGTCGAAAACAACCGAGAACGTTTGCCGACATCATGAGCTTGGCGTCTAAGTATATGACCCAAGAAGAGATGAATTCCTTTAAGGATAAAAACAAAAACAAAGCCACAGCTTCAGGCTCCAAACGGCATGACAGGATTCCTGCCCATAGATCCGTGGATTACGAACGATCTTTTAGGAAAGGCAACGTTTTCCAGCGATTCGAATACAGCAAAGCCGACAAAGAAAGGCAACCTAATTTCTACCAAAGACCAAGAAACCCCGAACTACTGATCAGAAGCAGGGTGAATCAAGTGGAACACCCCAGGTTAAATACTCCAATGGAAGAAATATTGGAAGTTCTAGAAAGAAATAACTGGATCCCCGAAGCGAGGAAAATCGCTCAGCCCAGACCAGGGTCTCGAAACTACGAGCTATACTGTAAGTACCACAGGGCACACGGACATCGAACGGAAAATTGATTTCACCTTAAGAGAGAAGTTGAAAAACTGATCGAACAAGGAAAACTAGACGAATACATAGAGCGAGATAACCGCAAAAGGGAAAGAAGTAGAAGCCCTCGGAATAATAATCAAAGAAGGAGTTCTCGTCGAAGGTCATCCGAGCGTGGACCTACACAGGAGTTGAACCACGACCAGATCAATGGGACTATCCATACAATATCCGGGGGACCCGCGGGTGGAGATAGTCGTAACGCCCGACGAAGGACAGCCCGATCCATAATTGGAAACTCAAAATACCCAAAAGAAATATGGACTCTGGAAAACAAGCCGTCGAACCACCAGCCGATCAGCTTTAACGAAGGCGAAGTACCTAGAAACTTCATTTGGGACACAAAAGAGGATAACCCCGATTTCCCGATGGTGGTGTCGTTAGAAATAGCGAATTATAATGTCAAAAGAATCCTAATTGATAATGGAAGCTCAGCAAATATCATCTCCCGGGAGGTTTTAGCCCAAATGAACTTGGGGCAGATAAACCTACAGAAAGTAGCTACGCCGTTAGTAGGCTTTGGAGGGTCCGAGATCATCCCCAGCGGAACGATAACCTTAAGTGTGTCACTCGGGAAGAAACCGCACCGGACGGTGAAGCTAGTGAAATTTCTAGTGGTAGAAACTCCCTTCGCTTATAACGCAATATTGGGACGACCTGCTCTCAACCTGTTCCGAGCCGTTGTCTCTACTTATCACCAGAAGATAAAGTTTCCGACCGATAGAGGTATCGGAGAAATAACGAATGATCACTGTATGGCGTGGGATTGCTACAGTACCTCGTTAACCTTGAAAGAACATCCCAAATCAATCACTCCGAGCAAAAGAAAACTTGAAGAAGATCTTGTTAGAAACAAGGTTGAAATCCCCATTACTGATCGAATAGACAAAAAGGGAAAAGAACCGCTAGATTTAGCTTTAAAACCCTCATAACATAAGGATATAATTCTAGTACAAGGGGACTCTTCTAAAACGACAAGAATAGGTACTGAATTGAGCAAGGAAGGGGAAGTAAAGTTAATTAACTTCCTCAGAGATAATGTCGACGTCTTCGCCTGGAGCGCGAATGACATTGAAGGAATTGATCCTCGAGTAATCAAACATTCCCTAAAAATTGATCCTATGGCAAAACCTGCCAGACAAAAGAAAAGAAATCATGGCCCAATAAAAGATAAAATTATCAAAGCCGAGGTAGAAAGACTACTTGAAGCAAAACAAATTCGAGAAATACACTTCTTAGAATGGCTATGTAATGTTGTTCTAGTAGCAAAAGGGTATAAAAAGGACAACAAATGGAGAATGTGCAATGATTTTACCGACCTTAATAAATTATGCCCGCGCGACCCGTACCCCCTCCCAAGGATCGACTTATTAGTGGACTCGACTGCGGGCTTCGCGATATTCAGTATGATGGACGCCTTTCAAGGGTTTTATCAAATATACATGGATGAGCGGGACCAAGAGAAGACTGCATTCGTAACCGAGCAGGGAGTATATTGCTTTATAGTGATGCCATTCGGCTTAAGAAATGCCGGGGCTACTTACCAAAGGTTAGTAAACCTAATGTTCAAAGAGTTAATCGGAGAGTTAATGGAAGTCTATGTAGACGACATGTTGGTCAAAAGTATGAACGAAGCGGATCACGTAAAACATCTTGATCGATGTTTTCAGATCTTAAGGAAATACCGTATGAAGTTAAACCCCGCGAAATGCACTTTCGGTGTTAAGTCAGGAAAATTTTTGGGTTATTTAGTCCACCAACGAGGAATAGAAGCCAACCCGGAAAAAATCCGAGCCATAACTGAAATGAAACCTCCCAAAACCATCTCCCAAGTGCAAAGCTTGGTCGGGAAAATCGTAGCATTGAACAGATTCATATCAAAATCTGCGGACAAAAGCTTGCCCTTTTTCCAAACGCTTCGAAAAGCAAAAAACTTTGTTTGGACCGAAGAATGCGATCGAGCCTTCGAACAACTCAAAGAGTATTTGATAACACCCCCGTTGTTGGCCAAACCAACGGAAGGAGAACCGTTGTATATCTACATCTCGATCTCCAACGCGGCCGTTAGTTCAGTACTGATAAAAATAGAAGGTTCAGAACATAAGCCTGTCTATTATCTAAGTAAATTATTACAAGGCGCGGAAAAGAATTATGTGGAAATTGAGAAATTCACTCTGGCTTTAATAGTGGCTGCACGAAAGCTTCGACCTTACTTTTTAACCTACAAAATAGTGGTTTTAACAAATCAACCGCTAAGACAGGTCTTAGCAAAACCGGAAGCCTCCGGAAGATTAATCAAATGGGCAATCGAACTCGGCCAATTTGAGATCGATTACAAACCAAGAATCGCAATTAAGGCCCAAGTGTTGGCTGATTTTCTATTGGAAACACCGACACAGGCAAATGAATCGTCGAGCAGCCTCAACGACGATGTCTTGATCATAGAAGAGCAAACTTGGTTAATGCATGTCGACGGTGCTTCATACCGAGAAGGAGGAGGCGCTGGAATTAACTTCACAGGACCAAATAAAGAAGATTTGAATTATGCAATAACGTTGGACTTCGTCGTAACAAACAATGAAGCAGAATATGAAGCGTTAATCGCAGGAATGGAAATGGCTATCAAAGCCAACATAAAGAGCCTTAAAGTATTAACCGATTCAGAGTTAGTGCAAAGACAAATCGAAGGCCTATACGAGGCTAAGGAATTCAATATGGTCAAATACCTCGCCAAAGTGAAAACACTAGCTGAGAAATTTGAAAGTTTCGGCATACAGAACATTCCACGTTTGGAAAACAAATGGGCCGATCAACTATCTAAGTTCACAGGATCCCATGATGGAAAGACCGAAAGGGTGATCAACTGGTTAATCTCTAATACATCGGCGATCGATATTGATGAAACACCGGCACTCGATATTATGGAAATCGAAGGAGCTGAAGGAAACTGGATGACTCCAATGATAGACTATCTTCGAGAAGGAAAACTACCACCTGACCAGAATGAAGCTTGGAAAATAAGATATCGAGCTCCAAAGTATACACTTGTAGAAGGAAAACTCTACCGAAGATCAGTATCAGGAATTCTTCTGAAATGCGTCTCTGAATCACAAACCGCCGATATACTACGAGAAATACATGAAGGAGATGCAGGAAATCACAGCGGATCAAGGGTTACTATTGGCCTACCATCAATAAAGATGCCGCTCAGTATGTGCAAGAATGTCATCACTGCCAAGTTCATGCTAATGTATGTCATCGACCAGCAGAAAACATGCACCCAATCCCGACTAGATCCAAGAAAGCTTATGTCCTGGTCGCTGTAGAGTATTTCAGCAAATGGATAGAGTGCATCGCCCTTGCACGAATAACTCAATTCCAAGTGATCAACTTCCTATGGAAATTCATAGTTTGTCGATTCGGCATCCCTAGGATCCTAATTTCTGATAATGGAACCCAATTCGCGGGAAAACAGGTAATAGAATGGTGTTCGAAACTGGGAATCCAACAAAATTTCACTTCGGTCGGGCATCCTAGAGCGAACGGACAAACCGAAGTAGCAAACCGAGAAATAATTAAATCCTTGGAAAAAAGATTAGGAGCGGCCAAAGGAAAATGGCTTGATGAACTCCCAGGAGTACTTTGGGCGAATCGAACCACAGTCAGAAGCTCGACCGGAGAAACCCCGTTTAGCTTAGTATATGGTTCGGAAGCTGTTATTCCTGTTGAAACTCTGATTCCAACACCAATAATTGAAATGTACGACGATCATGAAAACGAAAAGACAAGAGAAAATGATGTCGACTTAACAGAAGCTTTAAGAGAAAAAGCCGCTGTACGCTTGCAAGCCACTAAAGCAAATATGGAAAAAGCATACAATCAAAAAGTACGTATCCGAACCTTCAAAGAAGGAGACCTGGTCTTGAAAAAGGTAGAGGTATCCAAGCATGTGGGAAAGTTACAACAAAATTGGGATGGACCTTACGTTGTCATTGGCGTAGGAAAGAAAGGTTCATACAAAATTGCACACTTGGATGGAACATCCTTACCAAGAACCTGGAACGCAGTCAACCTTAGAAAATACTATGGTAAATAAATTTTAGCAGATTATACTGCATAGTTTTATTTTATTTCGATGAGTTTTAGTCTTTGTAATAAAAGGCCTTGGCCTACAGTTCAATTATTAAAAAAATTTTAGCAATTTCTATAAATCGATTGTTCCGGTAAACACTCCTTCGAATTCTACTATCATATTGGTTGAGATTGGGACAAAGGAGATAAGTATACATTGATCAGCTCAATAAACACTTCTCAATCCGACCACAAAAACGAGTTTAGTATACATTGATCCGCTCAATAAAAACTCCTCGTCCGTTATTCACGGAGATTAATAAAGACTTCAGGTATTAAAAACCTAAGTCTAAGTAAAAACGAGTTGAGTATACATTGATCCGCTCAATAAAAACTCCTCGTCCGTTATTCACGGAGATTAAAAAAGACTTCAGGTATTAAACACCTAAGTCTAAGTAAAAACGAGTTGAGTATACATTGATCCGCTCAATAAAAACTCCTCGTCCGTTATTCACGGAGATTAAAAAAGACTTCAGGTATTAAAAACCTAATTCTAAGTAAAAACGAGTTGAGTATACATTGATCCGCTCAATAAAAACTCCTCGTCCGTTATTCACGGAGATTAAAAAAGACTTCAGGTATTAAAAACCTAAGTCTAAGTAAAAACGAGTTGAGTATACATTGATCCGCTCAATAAAAACTCCTCGTCCGTTATTCACGGAGATTAAAAAAGACTTCAGGTATTAAAAACCTAAGTCTAAGTAAAAACGAGTTGAGTATACATTGATCCGCTCAATAAAAACTCCTCGTCCGTTATTCACGGAGATTAAAAAAGACTTTTGGTATTGAAAACCTAAGTCTAAACAAAACGAGTTGAGTATACATTGATCCGCTCAATAAAAACTCCTCGATATATTTTCAACGATTAAAAAAGACTTTTGGTATTGAAAACCTAAGTCTAAACAAAACGAGTTGAGTATACATTGATCCGCTCAATAAAAACTCCTCGATATATTTTCAACGATTAAAAGACTTTTAGGTTAAAAACCTAAGTCTAAACAAAACGAGTTGAGTAAACATTGATCCGCTCAATAAAAACTCCTCGATCTACTAATGACAATTCAAAAAGACTTTTAGGTTAAAAACCTAAGTCTAAACAAAACGAGTTGAGTAAACATTGATCCGCTCAATAAAAACTCCTCGATCTACTCATGACAATTCAAAAAGACTTCAGGTATTAAAAACCTAAGTCTAAACAAAAAAAAAAAAACTACTTGGGTATACATTGATCCGCTCAATAAACACTCCTCGATCTAAGTCTAATCAAACAGAGTTGAGTATACATTGATCCGCTCAATAAAAACTCCTCAATATATTTACTACGATCAGAAAGATTTCAGGTGATAAAACCCTAAGTCTAATTTAAGCGAGTTGTGTATACATTGATTCGCTCAATAAACACCCCTCGATATGTTTTCAACGATTAAAAGACTTTTTGGTATTAAAAACCTAAGTCTAAGTAAAAACGAGTCGAGTATACATTGATCCGCTCAATAAAAACTCCTCGATATATATTTAACGAATAAAAGATTTTAGGTATAAAAACCTAAGTCTAAGTAAATAAGAGTTGAGTAAACATTGATCCGCTCAATAAACACTCCTCGATCTATTCCTAACGATCTAAAAGATCTGCTAATACTCCTAAAGTTTTGAAGATGAATTCAGTATGAATCCATCGGCTCGGAAATTACTCCTCGTAAATAAAATTATGATAGAATCAACGACAAAGAAGATGTAAAGAATAAGAGTAATATTTTATTCATCAAATCAGTTACATACAAAAATCCTACGTTACAAAGGTCTACATACTACTTAAAGATCGTTACAATGATTTAGATGAAATGATCCTCTAAGATCGGCAATCTTCACGACAATGTCCACGGAAACACCAATCTCCTCCCTAGTACCTCGTGGATTATGATAAACCACCTAAGAAGCATGCTGCTCAGGATGGTCGACTTCTTTAGTTCGATGGCCAGGCTCTGAAGATCAAATGTTCTTCCAGACGAAATGAGCATTACCAGCCAGATAACCGGCAACACTCATTCGCCCACAACGAGATATTGCTTCTACTTTAGGAGTTAATATTTTATCCTAAAGCAGCATCTCTTCGGGAACGTCGCAGAAGAAAAATTAACCTGCACACCCCGGTGGTCTATCACCCCGGAGGTGACATCGAAGAGCAGGGGTGAGTGGCAAGTATGAACCCCCCATGTGCAAACAGAAACCACGGACCTCAAATCTGTGAAAACAACATTTGAGGCCTCATGGGACCCGTTAGAACAAGGTAGGGATTCCATGGGACCCGTCAGTACAAGGTGGAAGAACATCAAGCTATTACAATGTGAATCACGATAATGTGACTTTTTGAATATTATGGGATCTGAAGGCAAAATAAAATCTAAGGAAACTGAGATCTCCATCCTTTTTGGGAAATTGCAAATGAAGTATGCAAGACACTTCCCTATTTATAAGGATAGATCTAAGCAATCCAACGGCTGAAAAGGTATTTGATCAAGGCACATAAATGCGACTCTTTAACTCCCCGTAATAAATGCAAGTAAGTTGGAACGGCGCTATTTAGTCGACTCAACCAATCGATAACCAGAAAGACGTGGATCGAAGTGATCATCGTTTGGACACCTAATAGAGCTCCGAACCAAATAGACCAAACACAAATGAAAGCATACAAGTCTAAGATCGTCGTGAAAAGATTACTTGCTCGATAAAAGATAAATCCTCCACCATGCGAAGGCCGTCACTGCCTCATACATCATATGGGTAACCATTAACTAAGCCATACAAGAACTCCTTTGGAGTCCAAGATATCTGACATAGAAATCAGGAGAATAGTCCTCCTTATTCGAAACTGCAAAGAAGTCACTGCCTAACATACCAAAGAATTGCTGAAGGAGGTCTGAACAGATCAGATTTGACCAAGACTTCTACACTTTCCAATTCATCCCATATCAAAGAAATGACATGACAATACACCGATTGAGGAACTTATAGTTCAAAGTTAATGCTGGGAAACATAAAGGTTTGGAAGATACTGAAAGGGATATTTTTCTCTTAGTCTGATGAAAAGAAAAAGCGGAGTTCAACAAAAGGGACAATAGCCCCCTTATATAAGATTTAGATCACAAAAAGACAAATTTACAGGGCATAGTTTGAACATCGACCAAGATGATGAGCGTTCCTTAACAACTATTGTCGATATGAATGACCTATTGCCTAAATTTTGACATAAAACATGTTGGTGCATATAATCCAAGGGACTATACTGGGTTGATCAACAGAAGACTTGATTTGCAGAGCAAACATTATACCATTCAGTTACTCAAATAGTGACCAAGCAAGATCAAGCTACCTTTTATCTATCCTGACTATTCTCCGCAAAGATCAATTTCAGATAAGTATGCTAATCTATACTGATTATTTCATGATGATTATATTTATGCATAAAGGCAAAATGTGCATAACAAAGTATATCTACATAAGAAAATTGATCAAGGCAAGAATCTGCCTACAAAAAGGTCATAATTTCCAATTTAGTACTTGAAACAGTCCTCCGAGGAGTCAAGTTGCCAGCAAACGCCATCAACTCCTCTTGACGCTTTAGATAACCAGCGTCATATCCTTCCTCATAGGACCGCCGTAGAGACTCCTCTGCTAGGGCAGTAGCCTGAACCAAGTCATTTTTCTCTTTCTCCCAGACAGACTTTTCCTCCTGCAACTTTTTCAAATCATCATTGGCAAGCTGCAGCTGGAGAGTCTGCCCCGCAACCTTCGCCGACTCCGACTCCAAACGACGTTGGTAAGCATCCTTACCATTCCACAGATCGTCGTTTTGCACGCCCAGCTGGAGTGCAAAATATTTGGCCTAGAAAAGGAAGAGAATAAGAAAAACCCCTACATATCAACACTGTAAAAGCAAGTAAAATAATGAAAAATATGTCTACCTGCACGCATATCTTAACCAGCGACTGAACAAGGCGTACGTTGGAAGTACCCTCAAGTTTTCTCAGCTCACCATGCAAGATAGTGCTTAAACCCAGATCCCAAGACAAAGCATCAGGCTCAACTGAGCCAGGCAATTCGCTATTAGAAGGGACACCGTCAGGGCGTGGAGTCTCTGACAACATAATATCCTTAACCTGTTCAAGGATGCATCGATCGTCTAACAGACGAGGAGAATCTCTCTCGTTGGGGCTAACAGAGGTCTCCTTGCCCGAAGCAGAAATAACGGTTCAACGACCAGACCTCGACCCAAACCGACCTCCAGAAGGTCCCCCAGATTCAAAAGAAGTAGTCATCACCGTGGTATCATGAAATAAATAGTCAGGACAATCCTGCGAAATAGATTGTGTTGTGGAAGGATTGACAAAAAAGCCATCACCAACTTGCCCTTCGCTGGCGATCGGGGCAGTAGAAGTAGACAAAGGAAGGGAAATAGCAAAATCCCCTCCATGAAAAACATGCTCGAAGGAAGAAGCACCTGAAGTAACAGGTATATTATAAGTCGGTTCCTCATTGGACATATCGCCAAAAGCTACCCGACCAGGGGAAGGCATACGTCCTACTTGAGTGGAAGAAGAAATGACTGGTTCTGAAAACGATGAGTTTACCACAGAAAAAGGTTCGGAAGGGATAACACGAGTATCAATCACCGACCTAATTATCGGGGACGAACGAGGAGGCTCCATCGACGGCCCATCTCTTCGAGATTTTTTGGATCTATTATCCCTAGCGTTCTCACGAGAATGTCGTTTCGAAGTATTGCTGAAAAGATTACTCATGATCGAATTGTTCAAAAGTATAAAGCAAGTAACGAGAAAGTTTATCGACTAGCCAAAGAAAAAGTATTCTATTAGAAGAGACGAGTATGATGGTAAATAACCAGTCAAGTTTTTACCTTTAGTATTTATACTACACTAAAAGACGCTACAGACCTAAAGAAAGGGCGCGAAATAGAAAAACTGACCTTGGAACAAACACTAGAATTTGAAAAGACGCACGCATAATGATTACGGCGAACTTAATGACTTGTCTGGATTATTACGGCGAAGATGAAAAGACGTGACTGTCAGAATATGAAACGCTTAGCGTACAAAGGGATGAAAAGGTAAAATTACAATTAAACCTATGGGTAAATAATTACAAAGATTATTTCAAAAGTCACTATATCAAGAAGCCTGGTCGCTATCTGGAATTCTCTGCTCGCTACCAACGTTTTCAGTCGTGCCAATATCTTCTCATTCTTCTTCTTCGTCTTCTGGATCGATAAAAGTATCATCAAGCTCATCGTTAACATCAGAAGGAGGAATCGGCAATGGTTTTCCGAATTCTTTGACAAGGTGAGCCAAAGGAAAACCTTGATATACGACATCTGGAAGCTCGGAAGGAGAATAAATTTCGCCATAACGATTCAACCGAATGTGCGCCGCCTTAAAT
Source organism: Penstemon barbatus (assembly GCA_003313485.2). Classification (NCBI taxonomy): domain Eukaryota; kingdom Viridiplantae; phylum Streptophyta; class Magnoliopsida; order Lamiales; family Plantaginaceae; genus Penstemon; species Penstemon barbatus. The sequence continues at coordinate 49,921,016 of CM064883.1, forward strand.
TACTCCTTTCGACGATCGTCGATCATCTCTAAGGCGACCAGCTGATGAACCGCTTTCTTGAAAGTACTCTCCAGAAGAGGACCGACCATCTGATACACCAACGCCGTATGAACAGGAGAGCTAAGGAATTCACGGATAACTCTTTCATCAGGGTTCCTACCGTATCGATCCCTAAGTCCACTAAGAGGGACATCCTTTTCATACTCCTCTAAAGAAGTTTGAAGACTTGATACTTGAGATTCTAGCTCACTAATTCGAGCCGTACTCTGAAACTGAAATTCCTCTAACTTTTTGGCCATTTGACTGGCTTGCTCTTGAGCACGAGAAATCTCCATAATCCTATTTATAATCTCTGGATCTTCATTCTCAATAGCACAAGTCTCTACGACAGGAACGGAAGAAGATGTTGAGGGACCAACCTCTGAACCAGAAAATTTACGAAGTAGAGCTTTATTTTTCTCATCTAGAAACTCACATTGCTGTTTCCAGAGTGCGGTTTCGTATGCGTACGAGGCTAAACAAGTCTTTGTCTGAAAAAGCAAAAGGGTAAAACAAGAAATGAGTTAGCAAGAATGTCTTCGGAATAAAGAATATCCTATAAAGCGAGCTCAACAGAAATTACCTTTTCAGCATAAAGAGAAGCTCGCTGAAATTTCTCCAGAGGATCCTTACGGAAAAGTTTGTTCAAATCACGAGTAAAAACCCCGGATAAGAGAACGCGAGTCGCCTTGTCAACCGCATTCTCGCTTTCATCATGGACAAGTGAATCTTTCTCGGAATAACCAGCGGCTCTCTTCCCCTCTAAATGATCTTCGATCATTTCAACCAAAGTAGGTTTCGGATGATTGTCGCCTACTAAAGAAAGATCGTTGCCAGAACGACCGTAATAGCTCCTTTTTCTCCCCACCGGGTTCTCGCTGGGATGAGGCATCGACCAACTACGACATCCACGAATCCCCAAGGATGTTCTAAGCTGAAGGGGGGGATAACCAGGCCCAGTCCCTTGACGAACAGGGGAATCTTGGGAAGAATTTGGAGACTCCTCTCCGTTCTCCTCGAAATCATGGCCCAACTCCAGTTTCCTCTTCCGAGAAGCCCTCTGCTCGATCGGGTTGTTCTCTATAGATTTAGAGAATTTGGATAACACCATTTTTCCCTTGGAAGAATGTCGAGAATTTTCTACCATATGAGCTGAACAAGAGACAAATTGAAGTCAGTTTCCCTATATAAGAAAATATTATCGTAACATTAAATTAAAGAAAAATGCTTACACAGTGATTCCAACGACGAACTGATTGGAAAAGTATGGACACTCAATCCCGCTTTACGAAGGAAACTTTCCCCAATCAGAAGAGCGCTCTGATATTTGTTTGCACGCATCTCGGGGATTTCAGCAATAAACTGAGCATCGTCATGAATGAATTCACCAGTCGGCAAGCGACCTCCATATACCCATTTGAAATCATGATCCCACGAGAAGGGAATTATCAAACCATCAGCTGAACGAAGATGAGATGGGGGGCGAACAAAGAAAAAGTGAGATTTCCAAAAAGGGTTGCTAGAAACTGGGGCGTCGAAGATCGCTCGACTAGGTCTCTGACTGGCAAAAAAATACCCGCGGTTAGAAGAACTAGAAATGTTGAACCGGAAAAGTTGTGTAAAGTTACGAAAGGAAGGTTTAAACCTTTTCACAATCATCAGGACAAAAAAGCAAACCAAAAAAGCCACTGAATTTGGAACTAATTGTGTCAAGGACACACTAAATATTATCAAGACATCAAGGAAGAGGGGAGACAACGGAAGATGGAGGTCACTATTAAAATGAGCCGTATAAAAAGCGAGACATCCTTCCGGCGGTGAAGTGACACTATCAGAAGGGGAAGGAAGAATTATCTCGGAACCCTCCGGGAAATATTTGGCATAATTGTTCACGACCTCCGGAAAAGTATCCGCCGTGTAAGCACAAGCAAGGTCCTCAATTGGCTCAGAAATCTGAGGAGCAGTACCTTTGCCCTTTTTGGCTCGGGCAGCAACCTCTGTGTCAGAAAGGATCTGTACCTTAAAAGTATCTTCTAAAGTAACAACGAATTCGGTAATTACAGATTGTTCGCCCAAAAGATTAGAGCGCAACTCCTCCTCGTTATTAGGAGCAACATTCTCCCTCGAAGAAGAAGAAGATTTTCTCAAAGAAGCCATATTTTCAGACTCTCGAAGGATATAAGTCGATAAAAGGAAAACTTTATATGACGAACGACTAAGCAAGAAAATGACTATGAACTATAAGCAAGTATAAAGGAAAAATGACGAACTCAAAGGTCACCTATTTATACTAAGATGAGAAAAGACGTTTCGAACTCATCATAATTAATCACGTTCCCGCCAAAAACGGAAGGAGATGAAAAGCCTCCAGAATAGACGCGTGGCGGTTCGTAATCGGACAGAGAAAACGACTATCTATGATATGTAGCACTCTTTTCCTTACTTAAGATTTTTCCCACTGGGTTTTTTCTTAAGAAAGGTTTTTAACGAGGCTCCATTCATAGAAAATAAACAGTCGTAAAGAATAATCTACTTCTACGAGCTTCTATTATCTATACGCTCGAAGAAGTGAGGGAGTACTGGCTATTTCGCACCCTACATAGTATGCGGATCGACTAAAGAACACGAGATCGATTCGACCAAATCAGACAGTTCGGGATCATCTTACTGACCCGGCCAAGTACAGCTCTCTTCGACTAGAAGACTATATTCCGGACCCAAGAAGGGTATTTGGGCCGAGTCCTATTAGGACTATGTTTCCTTGTAATGCTAGGTTTAGCATAATATAAATACCTAGTTAATCATTGTATTAGACAACTCCGAAAACTCTGAATCATAAGGCAAATACGCCATTGCATCCTGCTAAAAACAGCACAACTCAATATTATTCAATAAAGAAAGAGCTTTTCTCTTCATATTGGTGTGTTCTTTACTTTGGTTTGTGTGTTTACTTCTTGTTTTTACTATATTGCTTTTCTTTGTGATTGATCCATCCGGAATAAAGTAACAGAGCCCCATAATATATATATATTGAAAACCCCCAATATCACAAATTCACTGATACCCTTTAACCCGACGAAATCCGGTTAAATCAGGTATTCCCAAAGGCCTGCAATAGACTATGAGGAAACCTTCTCTCCCGTGGCGATGTCGAAATCCATTCGGATACTACTTGCCATAGCCGCGTTGCATGACTACGAAATATGGCAAATGGACGTAAAGACCGCATTTCTCAATGGAGACATTGACAAGGAGATCTTTATGCAACAACCTGAAGGTTTTGCATCCAAAGGAAGTGAGCACAAATTGTGTAAACTTCAAAGGTCAATATATGGCCTCAAACAGGCGTCCCGAACCTGGAACATACGATTTGATGAGACAGTCAAAGCATTTGGCTTCATCAAAAACGTATATAAACCTTGTATGTACAAAAAGAATAGTGGGAGCTCGATACAATTCATTGTTTTGTACGTCGATGACATTTTGTTAATCGAAGACGATATCAAGATGTTAGCGCAGACTAAAGCGTGGTTATCCGCGCAGTTTTCCATGAAAGATATGGGAGACGCATCTTACGTATTGGGAATATGTATCTATAGGGATAGATCGAAGAAGATGATAGGACTCTCCCAATCTCAGTACATCAACACTATTTTGAAGAGATTCAAAATGGAAGAATCCAAGAGAGGATTGCTTCCAATGAGACATGGTATCTCTCTTTCTAAGTCTATGTGCCCTACAACTGACGAAGAAAAGACGAGAATGTCTCTCATACCTTATGCCTCTGCTATAGGGAGTATAATGTATGCGATGTTGTGTACTCGACCAGACATAGCACACGCTCTAAGTGTAACGAGCCGCTATTAGTCAAATCCAGGCGAAGAGCACTGGACTGCCGTAAAAGCAATCCTAAAGTACATGCGAAGGACTAAGGATATGTTTTTGGTCTACGGTGGTAGTGGAGAACTGAAACTTGAAGGATTCACTGATGCAAGTTTCCAGTCTGATGTGGATGACTTCAAATCCAACTCTGGATACATATTCCGCATCAATGGAGGAGCGGTCAGTTGGAAAAGCTGTAAACTGTCTACCACTGCCGACTCAACCACAGAAGCAGAATATATCGCAGCATCAGATGCAGCAAAAGAAAGTGTATGGATGAAAAACTTCATCAAAGAATTGGATGTTGTTCCTAGCATTGCTGAACCTGTAGTCGTCTTCTGTGACAACAACGGGGCGATAGCTCAAGCAAAGGAGCCGAGATCACATCATCAATCCAAACACGTACAGAGGAAATACCACGTGATCAGGGAGATCATGGGTAGAGGTGTCATGCACATGGAGTATGTCAAATCGGAAGACAACATAGCTGACCCACTAACTAAGTCACTTTCACAAAAGGCGTTCGATAGTTGATGAGGGGTAATTCGGTTCCCCTGTTCTTTAACCTTAACGCGATCCGAATAGCTATGAACCCTGTCGCCAGGGATCAAAAGATGAACCAAAGCATGAAAATGATCGATCCGAGCTCATAAGATCGCTATAGGTCGAAGGACACTGTTGGGCCGAGCCCAGGCCCAAGCCCTCAAATCTGGCTATAAATACTCCATGCATTTATTACACTGGGGGGACTTCCAAGAGATTTTCAATCTGAAGACCGCAGCTCGGTCTATTAGGATAGGATGTATTATACATGTTTCACCCTCTAGCTTGTACGGCATCCAATAATGCTCGAATAGGGCCTTCAAATACTTGTACTTGTACTCATTCAAATCGAATACAATTACATTGATCTTTACTTCACTTTATTTATTTAACTATCGTTATCGTAATCATACGTCCCACCCTTGATCGAACCAACGAAAGCACGTAAGATCAATTGGCGCCCACCGAGGGGCCTTATTCGAGTATTAGATCGAAATATGCCTACTACGAGGAGAAATATGTGTGCCAGCTGAAGATTTTACTAATCTGAAACTTCATTGAGGCGAATTGATCGACCCTTCGTCATTTCAGAGATAAAGGCCTATATGATAGTTGGCAAAGTTAATGGTCTAGCCTATGGACGCATGGCTCATTCATTTATATTAAGTTGCAGTTCGATATTAACGATCGAAATTTATTTTTTCGTTCTTCGCATTCATAAACTTCAATGGCGAATCCTTCGAATCGATTATCTTAAAGATCATTGGCAAAATCTCCATATACTATCAATCGACTATTCGTATTTTTCTCGAAGTTTGCCGGGTTAAACCGATTGTTTGAATATTTACAATCGATCAGATGAGTTCTCAAACTTATAAAGGGTATGTTGGATTATCGCTACGACCAATAAAGGAATTCGAATAAGAGGATTCGATTACAAATAAAACTTGATCATTGAAATTCTTCAAACAAGTTACAAAGTAAAGCTCCGAAGGACTTTCGGGCTCAAGAAATGCAGTACAATCTTTCCTGCCCTATTACAAAATTCTGTAAGGAAAACCTATCCTATTAGGTGCTCGATCTTCGTTTCTGAGAAGCGCCCCAGATCCAGAACTCAGCAATGATCTTTCTTGCCAATCACTAGCAACGTGTCGCACGTCCGCCCTCGAGCTGGATAGAAGCCGGATTGGAGCTCCTCGCCGGAGAAGCAGACCGACCTTAGGTCTTCTTCTGTAAACAATGATTGAAACACTCAATCATTTTTACAGGTTATTTCGAACCGAAGCAGCAAAGGGTTATCCCAACAAGAGGCACTCCAAGAGAACTCGAGGAAACTATCTAGTAAGAAAGCCCTCGAGGAAGCTGATGCCTCAGAATTAAAGAACTCTTCTCGGAATAACCAGCTGTCCGATCGGGTACTACGCCAGGATACCAGAATTCTAACCCGCACCAGACAAGATATGTCTGGGAAAACAGGTTGCCTGCCGGTATTCTAGGCGCGTTTTCTTTTGCCTGTCGATATTCTAAGCGAAAAGCTTATACGAAAGGAAACAAGATCGAAGAATAAAGTCCGAACTCTAATCTCAAACTCTTTTATTCCGGACATTATGCGAATCAAATCTAGATATCGACCCATGCTGATCGGATGGGGCATAAGGAAAAAAGCAAGAAATGTGGTATACACGAAGGGACCTATTTATAGGGGTAGGGAAGTTAAAATCAACGGCCCAGATAACTTTCCATAAATGATCTGGATGTCCGCATTAAATGGAAGGACCGTTACATTTCCCGAGAAATAGGGACCTGTTTGGTAACGAAGGACACGCAATTCAACAATGGGTGTAGAAGAATTACGACATTCTATAGAATTTGACGACGTATTAATTTCATTATTATTAAAGGACAGCATCTCGGATTCGTATTCGATTATTTCGGATATTTTTTACACAAGTAATTATTGATACGCTTTTATGCTGCCAATTGAGAAGAAATATAATCGATTCAGTCGAACAGAATTCTCGACCTGGAAGTTATGCAATTATGAAAATTCAACAGTGATAAAGATTTATGGCTTCGTTTTTCCTTATCAGTCTCAGGTCTTCTAAGATATTTATATGTTATCCACCCGCGCCAGTGGTGATCGATCGATGTAAAAAGAATAAGATGGAATTGTGAAAGATAAAATTCTATCTAGTTATATTTGAGGTTATCAACAAAAGGGAGTTGAAATGTAATTATATTATCTCGAAAGATTACAAGAAATGGAAAGATACATCCAGTATAGCATAAGCCTATATATTACATCAATATGTTATTACAATCCTATGAAATTTTCGGTCTCCCGTCCTATCGTTTCTTCGGAATAGTTCAGCTCCGAACGAGGAATATCCTTAGGGCCCGCAGGCTTTTAACTTTATTTGCATTCTTCAGAAGACAGAGGATCGAACGCTATCGGCCCAACGTCTTCCTAAATGCATTGGAGCAACAAGGCCATGAGCCTAGCTTATTGGCTTTCCAGATGGAGAACACATTTGCCTGTCGACATTCTAAGCGTGATTGCTGCAATCTTTTCCGCTCGGGGAATTTTCCGCTTAAAAATTGTTCGAAGTCCGAACTCAAACAGTTGAATTAATCGAATAGTTCTCTTGACCACCATGATCGGATAAAAAAATTCTCGATGCAACGAATGAGATAATTTCAGCAATGTGCCAGCCTTTTATAGCCAAAAACAGAAAAGAATCCAACGGCGCATAATTCGCAAAATGAGCGGACAAGATTGGTTGACCGTTGCATTTCCAGGTAAAACGGGAACCGTTTAGAAAAGATCAAACTTATCAAAATGGGGAACTTACAAGCAAGGAATTCTCTCGACTAAGTTATGAGGATTGTTCAAAGTCTAGGGTTATTCCCTACTAACTGATTCTCCATAATTGATTCTTTCTGGTGATTGCGGAAGATTATTTTCCCATCAAAATTACTTCGATTAGAGATATATATTCAAGGGAAAACTGATCCTGTTAATATTTATATTCGTTCTCCTCTCCCTGATATTGTCGATCTCCCTATCCATACTTATCCGAGTCTATTATTATTAATGGGTGGAAGCCTCTGCTATGACCCAAGGGCTAAAAATGCTCTAAAAAACGACTAAGGGTGAAAGCCTCTGCTATGCCCCTTAGATCGAAATTATTAATGGGTGGAAGCCTCTGCTATGACCCAAGGGCTAAAAATGCTCTAAAAAACGACTAAGGGTGAAAGCCTCTGCTATGCCCCTTAGATCGAAATTATTAATGGGTGGAAGCCTCTGCTATGACCCAAGGGCTAAAAATGCTCTAAAAAACGACTAAGGGTGAAAGCCTCTGCTATGCCCCTTAGATCGAAATTATTAATGGGTGGAAGCCTCTGCTATGACCCAAGGGCTAAAAATGCTCTAAAAAACGACTAAGGGTGAAAGCCTCTGCTATGCCCCTTAGATCGAAATTATTAATGGGTGGAAGCCTCTGCTATGACCCAAGGGCTAAAAATGCTCTAAAAAACGACTAAGGGTGAAAGCCTCTGCTATGCCCCTTAGATCGAAATTATTAATGGGTGGAAGCCTCTGCTATGACCCAAGGGCTAAAAATGCTCTAAAAAACGACTAAGGGTGAAAGCCTCTGCTATGCCCCTTAGATCGAAATTATTAATGGGTGGAAGCCTCTGCTATGACCCAAGGGCTAAAAATGCTCTAAAAAACGACTAAGGGTGAAAGCCTCTGCTATGCCCCTTAGATCGAAATTATTAATGGGTGGAAGCCTCTGCTATGACCCAAGGGCTAAAAATGCTCTAAAAAACGACTAAGGGTGAAAGCCTCTGCTATGCCCCTTAGATCGAAATTGTTAAAAGGGTGAAAGCCTCTGCTACGACCCTCGAGCCATGATTGCTTTGAAACGACTAAGGGTGAAAGCCTCTGCTATGCCCCTTAGATCGAAATCATTATCCTTGACCAACGGGGATCAATCAACATTCTATTATTTCTTCATGATTACCTGAGCGTCTAAGATTAACGGCCGTATCTGCAGCGCTTAAATCAAAGCTATTATTAATCGATCGACACCCTATTCGAATATTACATCATGGTTATTTGCCCAAGTTAGGAAATTTGGTCCCTCAGATTAGATTTGATACTCAGAGGTCATTTTAAATCCTTCTATTCGATCTCTTAATTATTATGTATTTAACGAGGGAATAAAAGTCTCTATTAAGTCTCTTATAAATTATACTCAAAGTCGAGGAGTATCGATTATCATCTATCGTCTAAATATTTATCAAAGTGGATAAAGAATGGCACTTGATCATACTTTGAAGGCAGAAAAAATTAATACTTGATAACAGCATACAAAAGCAATTCTACAGGACAATAAAGAAGGGTGATAAAAGAAATGAATATCTTATTTATGTCATTCCAAACAGTTACAAAAGAGTTCGAAATTACAAGGATAAGAAGAATCAAGCAAAAACTTTACATTTTAGTGTGACCCTACTACAAATCAACCCTACACTAGAAGTTTTCCACGATCGAGGAAGGCGAGCCTGGAATAACACTTCCACCCTTCATCCTCCACTTCCTCGAAAATCGTTACACACCGGGCCAGATCGAGAGAGAAGGGAGCAACCCCTAGAGAAATTATTCCACGCAATCTCGAAGACAAAGTTCTTCAAGGAATATCTTGAAGAAGTAGAGATCGAGTGCAGGAAAACTCCTCCAGCAATCGACCCACTATCCCGACTGGATAGAGATCAGAGTACAGGAAGTCGAGCCCGCCTCAAAGACTTGGAATCAGAGAGAGCTGGTCGCCTGCCGGTACCCTAGTCGCAATTATTTTCGCCTGTCGATACCCTAGTCGAAGTATGTTGCCATCAGGAGAAAGCGAAGTTTGTAAACAGTTCGAAGGAGAACCTCGAACAATTCAATCAAAGATAGCAAACGAAACATGGTGGTTAGAAAGGGTAAAATCTCAATCACAGAGCCGATCAAGATTCTTACTGAAATGTAAAATTTGAAAGTAACTACGGAGCTATATATAGTGAAAAGAGAAAGCAATTAACGACTCAGATTTGATGATACTAACGGCCGAGATATAAGCAGTAAATGCGCCGACCGTTACGATTCCCAAAAACACAGAAACTGTTTCGGGAAGAAAGTGAAGAAAATGTCAAATTTGTTCCACTCGAGTTCATCTTATCCGAATTCATCATAGTCTCAGTTCCAACCATCAAAGAAAAATCATAGAGAAATCCAAATGAAGCATAATCAAAGGAAGAACACATAAGAGGAGCATGCGATTCGAGAAGAAAGCAAATCATTACAAGACACAGAAAATAAAAATTATTCAGAATAGCACAAGTAAAAACAATATACTACAAGTTCGAGTAAGTAAGAGACAACATCTAAACAAGTTTATTGTCAGAAAGAATCTTTCGAAGTTCAGCATTGCGAGCCTCACATCCTGCTCCGAATCCGCGCTCATAAGCCTCCTTCTCGCGACGCGTAAAATCTTGCTTCTCTTGCTCGTGAAGACTCTTCAGTTCTTCGAGTTTATCTTTCAACTGCTTGTGTATCTCTTCTCCATGCTCGTTAGCCGTCTTCTCCCTCTCTAAAGCAAGTTTCTCTGCGAGAACGCGATCGAATTCAACTTTCTTCTCCTCCAGCTCGAGAGAAATAGCAGCGCGCTGGCTGGTCTCCCGCTCAGCAAATGTTTTAAGCTCAATGAAGTCTTGTCCGGCCTGTTAAAAGGATCAACAGCGCTAAAAAAAAAAAAAAAAAAAAAAAAATATATATATATATATATATATGGGTAAAAGGAAGAATAGACAAGTGCACACCTGAAAAAGGAAGTACTGCCCAGACTCGAACAACTCTTCTATATTTCTCTCTTTGGACATGTTTCTTTCCTTGGGTATATCAGTCTCTGAAGAAGTAAAGGTAGCTTGCAACAAGTTACCCATGGGATCAACTTTAGAAGGAGATCCATCTTTCAACTCCTCGTGCAGAGGAGAAGCAACCTTCTGAGGAGAGGAATCGACAAAGGGTCGGGGAGGATTATCAATTCCTAAAGCTTCAACGGAAGCCCCCCCACCAGTCTCTGACTTGGACTTTTTGTTGGGATTCCCCGAGGGAGGAACGATCGAAGCATCGGAGGATGACTTGCCACCAATAGCAAGATTTTGCAAAGCCTCAATGGGCGTAACCCCATCGGAATAAGGCCTCTTATTCGAAGAGGGAACAGGAGTCTTTTCTTGAACACGATCCTCACTCTTAGAATCAATCGCTTTCGGGGAGGAACCTCCGAGCTCAGCCTCGAGCTCTTCGTCCAAAATGGACTTGCTGGAGCTACCCTTGTTCTGCTTCGATGAGGTACCTTTCTCCTTCGTATTTTCCCCACCTTTAGGTGCTTTTGGGGAAGAGGTAGAGGTCTTAGAAGAGGATTTGGAGGGTTTGACCTCCTTGTCAGTCTTTTGTTCCTTGTTCGACTTCTTGTTCTTCGAACCACCAAATATCGACCTGGGGTCGATAGCTTTGCCTAATACATTCTCCATAATAAGTAAATCTGGGCTCGATAAGATAGGATCTTTACTTCTTAAGGAATTCAGAAAATGCACAAAATACAGGAAAAGCTCCGATCTCTATAAGCAAAGATGTCGTGTGAATAATGATAAGAGATCCCAATATTTATAGACGCTACGCACTACGATTGAGATAGTGAAACGACGCGACCATGGAGAAAAATCCCACTCGGGTAAATAAAGTTCGAGCAGAAAGGATGAGAAATCATCGATATCTATAAAGTTAGAATTCATGAGTTACACGAATCAAAGCAAGGAATATAAAGTCAACTCGTTTACAAAATTGAGTTGCATGAGTAAATACAATCGATTTCTAACTCATGAGTAAATACAATTGATTTTCGCCCCCTCTGGCCTAATTAACCCCAGTAACTCGCTAAATTGAAGATCAAACGATATATACGTTGAAGCTCGGTAATTACCCAGCTTGATCTAAAGATTGACCGTCTCCATTATCCGGGGCATTGCCCATGTTGACATCCTTGTCTTCCTCGCCGGATGTATTATAAGGAACGACGCAGGAGTACTCGAGCACATCAGGGTTAGGCATCGGAATACCATACTCTTCGACCAAAGATGCAAAGCGATGTTCTTGCCAGTTAGTATTTGTCGTGGGGAGAGAAGAAGTCTTATAAGCCTTCCCTTCAGCGTTTTTGAAAGGGTCCATATACTTGAAGTATTCCTCCGTGTCGTCAGGAATTTTCTCGGCCGCGATCAATTGTCGGACCCCTTTATAAAAAATCGTCTGAAGAATTTCTCCCGTTTTTCTTTGAACTAAAGGATCTAAGACAGGAGATTCCAAGAATTCTCGTATGGCAGGGATCTTGGCTTCTTCCCGACCCTGGGCATATGCACGCTCGGAATCTTGCTTCGCCAAATCAAGTTCTATCTTTATTTTCTTTAGCTCCTCCTCAAGGGCACTTCTCTCTTTAACGGACGCAAGCAAATCCTCTTCTAATGAGGAAGAACGTTTCGTATTAGCCTTTTCAAGCTCCTTCTTAACTTGAGATAACTCCCGCTGGCTTTCTTCTAACTGAGCCCGAAGATTTTGGTTATCAACGAGGATTTGAGCACACGCATCGTGAGCATCCTGTGATTCCTGCTCCAGTAACGCCAAACGATATGTTTGAACGGCGAACAAATCCCCGACCTACAAGACATTTTCGAATATCAATGAAAACTAGAGATTCTAAAGAAAGAAAAAGGCAAAATTCTCACCTCGTGATATGTTCGGGAAAAGTCACTCAAAACCTCAAAATCACCTTTGACGGTATGAAGCAACATATCCCGTTTGAATCGACCAGCCATAAAAATCCTAGCGGCCTTGTCAAATTCATTCTCCCCACCCGCGTCCAAATCAGACAGAATAGTGCCATCTTCGGGGTATCCAGCAGCTCTGCTACCTCGAAGATGCTCTTCCATAAAATCTGCCACATCAGGCTCCGACCTACCTTCTCGACATGGAACTGGGTCAGTTTTCGCACCAAAAGGTTTTACCCTCCTTGAGGGCCCGGGATTTCCAGCATTTCTTTTTCGGCTGAGAAGCGTCTCGTACTCCTGGACGCCCTGAATTCGGTTCCAAGAGTGCTGGCTATAGCCAACGGATGAAAGAACGGAGGTATCAGGGGAAAACAGAGCTCGAAGTGGTCCGGCAGAGGCGGAATTCAAGGAACTCATGGTACCAACGCCCCTCAGATTGGGAATCGCGACCGGAACGATAACTGAATCTCCGACCGAATTACTGGTACCTACTCTATCTCCGGATGTACGAGGTAAAGGATCGAGATAAAATGGTTTATCTTCAATCAGACTGGCAGCGGATACTCTGAATTCCTCCACAACTCGACCTACAGGGATAATACAATTCAAGTGAGATTAAAACAAGAAATACTGTTCGGTAAAACCTTAAAGTAGATGAGATAAATAAGCGTACTCAAAGAAAGAGTGGCGAAGGGCGGAGCACTATAGACTGGTAGGTTATCAGTCCGTATAACGGGTCCTTCGGAAACTCGACCTGGAAATTTAATCGCCGGGGCAGGATAATCGCAATAGCTCAACCCAGCCAGTCGCAAAACGCCTTCTTGAACCAAGTACCTGGTTTGATAGGGGTTAGACTCCAATTGCCCCAGGAGTTCATCAGAAAGACGATGGCTAAGTTTTTCTCTTATTTTGCGAGAACCGTATGTCCAAGTGTTTACGCCGTCCCATCGATAAGCTCTCATTTTCGAACTACCCTCTGAAACAGGAACGTCAGGGCCCTTCACGAAAAAGAATCTCCTCTTCCAACCTAAAGCTCTCTTTGTTGATATTTTCGTAAGAAAAGACCGTGTAGACCTTGGACGAACAGACACAAAGCCTACGTTCGAACCTTTGCAGGGATCCATTCGGAATATCTGCCAAAAGTTGCTAAAAGAAGCTTCTTCTCCTTTTGCCTCCATAAGAGTGCAAAACGCTATTATATAAGCAACGGAGTGCGGGAGAAGCTGAGCCGGGGAAAGCGAAAAGAAATTCAAAATATTTCTGATAAGAGGAACGAACGGGATACGCAAGCCACAGAAAAATTGTCCCTCATAAAAGGCTTGACATCCAGCGGGAGGCTCAGTGGCACGTTCGGTATAAGAAGGAACGACAATCGAAAAACCTTTGGGAAGAAATTTCCCATAATCCGCCTCAAGGTGAGCCCGGTCCTTTTTCGAAAAGCAACTGGAAGTTTTACTAGCCGGAAGTTCTGACTTACCCGAGATGACGGCTTGTGAAGCTTGCTTATGTTCGAAAATCCTGACAAAAGCACCTTCGCCGATACTACGTTTGTCGACCTCTTTCTCCTCGAGATCCTCGCTCGGATCATCGTCCTCGTCGTCTTGATGAAACTCCCCATCTTCAAAGTCATCTACAAGCTTAAACAAGGGATCGGATTCTTGGCTCTCCTCAATCTTTTTCTTGCCTCTCGCGCTTCTAGAGCTCGACATAATGGACTAAGAAGTATTTATACAGGAGAAAAATGCTATTTCGAGCTAAAACACTTCGAGTTCAAGAAAGTTGTTATGTGAATATTTTTCAGCAAAATCAACATATATATATACGGGGTTAAAAGGGTAAAAATTGCAAGGAGGCCCCCGAGTAACCGCGACGGTTGAACTTACCAAGGGTAAAAGCTTATGGTCATCCCTCTCAAAATTACCTCTTTGATCCTTCATTCCCTAGAATTGCGGAATATATCCTTGCAATCTATCCTTAAGATTCTCAGAAGCCTTTCTGGTTATAATCGAAAATTCTGGAAAGCATTTATCAAGGGATCGAACATCGCAACATGATACCAAAAGGGGGTATTACTATTTCAACTTCCCCCGACGAGGGTAATTTCAGAGCGCGCCACAATATGTTTCTTATATATGCACTCTTTTTCCCTAAACTCGGTTTTTATCCCAATGGGTTTTTCCGAGTCAGGTTTTTAACGAGGCATATCCTGAAAATATACTGAACGGCTCGTCTCATCGTGACATGGAACGTACTTGGTACTTCTTCGAGCGCTTACTTCGCTTCACACTCGAGAAGTGGGGGAGTATTGATGAGGGGTAATTCGGTTCCCCTGTTCTTTAACCTTAACGCGATCCGAATAGCTATGAACCCTGTCGCCAGGGATCAAAAGATGAACCAAAGCATGAAAATGATCGATCCGAGCTCATAAGATCGCTATAGGTCGAAGGACACTGTTGGGCCGAGCCCAGGCCCAAGCCCTCAAATCTGGCTATAAATACTCCATGCATTTATTACACTGGGGGGACTTCCAAGAGATTTTCAATCTGAAGACCGCAGCTCGGTCTATTAGGATAGGATGTATTATACATGTTTCACCCTCTAGCTTGTACGGCATCCAATAATGCTCGAATAGGGCCTTCAAATACTTGTACTTGTACTCATTCAAATCGAATACAATTACATTGATCTTTACTTCACTTTATTTATTTAACTATCGTTATCGTAATCATACGTCCCACCCTTGATCGAACCAACGAAAGCACGTAAGATCAATAGTCATCTAGAGCAGATGGGACTTAGAACCATAGGTGAATGGCTTTAGGGTAAGTGGGAGATTGATAGAATAGTGCCCAGCAAGCCAGTTCAATTAGCTTGTAATAGGTCTATTCTGTAAGAAACAATCTTTTGATTTTATAATAATACAGGTGTTTATTTATATGTGTATAAGGATAAACAATGGCCATCTTCATCTCTCGCGAATACATTTAAGCGATTGGTTGAAACCCTTAGATTACATTTGACTATGGGACGATTCACTTCAGTACTGAGTGCAATCATGAAACAGTCTCAAAGGTCGTAATCTTAAAACTGTTCCAAGTCATAGATTCCGAACGAGACGGGGTATCGTAGGAATCGCCAAGACTTGTACAAAGTATGCATGATTCACATGGAGTGAATTTGTAGCATTTCATGAGCAAGGCATTTGAGGCCAGTGCATACAAGTAGGTGGTTCAATGGAGGATTGAACGCATCGAACGACCCGAACAGAGAAACCCATTGTGGAAGCGCATGTCGCATATCGGTGATGGGATGTTTCTAAAGGATTATAATAGTGTACGATTTAGTCCTTTGACTTGAGGTACTAGGGCGAATTCGGTGCATGGAAGTGCGTACTTAGATCTAGGTATAGGCCACGTAGCTTGGTCATAACATGCCTAGTTGGGTGCGTATGGACATGTACGCGAATGGTTAGTACCGATATGGAATCTATTGACTAACTGTAATGGGTGAGAGAATTTCCTATACTATTCTTAGATAATATATCCAAGGAATCTGCGGCCGCAGTCGGTGACGGATTTGGAAAGGGGTTTCCAAATTTAGAAGGTCACAATGGAATATTATCCTGAATTAGAAAGTATAGTTATCGAGACAAATTTAGAGGTGCCGATCAATTCACACACCCTAAGTCTTGATCGGGAATATTAGTCGATAGAAGGACCGTATGTACATGGTAATTATATGAGACGAGGTTCACAAGTATCAATTCACCTGAAGTTCGGCTTCATGGGCTTGTGGCTAGACATCGACCATGAAGTGTAGGTACTCCTGAGTTAATAGAGAAATTGATTCTAGGAGTGGTCAATTAAAGGTTGTTTAATTGACCGGAGCAATTTATTGTTCATAAATTAAATCACGAGGAATTCGTGGGCCTGCTGCCAATTGATGGTGAACCCAGAGGGTCACACACAATACAATTGGACGGTGACTGTTGAAAAGGATACTAAAAGGAATTAATTGATTTAAAGGTAATTAAATCAATTAAATGAATTAAAGGTATTTAATTCAAGTGGGAGATTAATTAATTGGCTAACTTAATTAATTAAATACTTAATTGAGTTGCTAATTAATTATGTAAAAGAAATAATGATTTAATTAGACTGGACATTTAATTAAGTAATTAATTAAACGAAGAGGGCTTGCAAGACATGGGCTTTTAATTAAAAGCCCATAAGGTGTCTTGCAAAACCTAAGTTGAGGGAGTCTATATAAAGGGGATCTACTTGAGCTCAAAAGCTAACACCCTAAGAAGAAAACCCTAGCTCTCCTCTCAACCTAGCCGCCGCCGCCACCAAGAGACGCCGCCACCCTGCTGCCGTGAGCTGCTCTTGTGCCGCCAATCATCTCCTCTTGTTCCTCTGTGATAGATCTTGACCTGTCCAGAGAATCTACACAATTCTGCTTCCACAAACCTCCTGAATCCAGTTCTGAGCCTAAGATCTTGAGGCGTTGCCAGAATCCAATTGGTGTGGACTTACTTTGGAGGTGAGACGCTTGGATCACTTCTGTGAACCAGATCCAGTTTCAGATTCAGAATCGAAGGTTGCCACCACCTTGCCTGTGGTGAGGTATATCGCATAAACACCCTTGTTCAATTTCTATGTGTGTTTTTGTTCTTGCTTACGTATAATTAATATGGAGAATTTATATGGGACCTTGGGTGCTTCGAAAATTTTAAATTCCGCATTGTCGTTGTTCTGACAATCGAGGCATCCAAACCACTATCCCAACACATATGAATAAGGTTGAATTTATTTCAGCACATAAATACTAAAATAAATAAAGTGTTAAAATTGCAATTTTACCACACCACAGGCAAGGTGGTGGTTTCTCCGATTTTCTTTTTGGATCACTAGAGCACCCCCAGTGTTGTGCCTCTAGAGATTAGTCCACACCAGCTGGATCTGTGATTGCTTCAATCCACAGGCTACGAACTAGGAAAGAAACACTTCAGATTCAAGAGTTGGATTCAGATCCAACTCTAGATGTAGAACAAGAAGATGGAGAGAGGTGTTGCACGACCGATCTACAACCAGGGGCGGCGGCGGCTTGGTAGTGTAGGGCGGCGGCGGCTAGGGCAAATGGGGAGAAGGGGGCGGCCAAGAGAGAGGAAAGATTAGGGTTGCTTGTGTTTTCTTCCTGTTAGTGTTTTGAGTCTCTAAGACTCCCCTTTTATAGTAGAGTCCAACCCTATCCCTAATCTCTATCCTTATCCTTATCTTTTCTTGACCTTATCTCTTTCTTGGCCTAATGGGCCATCAGATAAGTTAGCCCATACCTATTATTTAATTAGTCCTTTTAATTAAATAAGCCCAAGTCATTTAATTAACCACTTTAATTAAATGGCCCATTTATTTAATTAGTCCCTTAATTAAATATTTAATTAATTAGATAAATTCAATTAATTTTCTCTCTCTAAGAATTAACCCTTTAATTCTTTTCTTTGATTTAACCCCTTTAAATCAATTCGTTCTACGACTGACTATCACAGTTCCAGCTTTTGTGTGTGACCCTCTAGGTTCACCATCAATTGGCCGCAGACTCACATTTCTGTGATTTAATTAATGAGCAATTAAATTAATTGCTCCGATCAATTAAACTACTTTCAATTGACCACTCCAGAATTAATCTACCATCAATTCAGGAGTACCCACACCTCATGGTCGATGTCTAGCCACAAGCCCATGAGGCCCAACTTCAGGTGAATTGACTTCAGTGAACATTAAACCACTTATAAGTACCATGCACATACGGTCCCTCTAACGACTAATTTCCCGATCGAGACCTAGGGTGTGTGAATTGGTCGGCACCTCTAATCATCTCGATTCTGTACTTTCTAATTCAGGATAATACTTCCAGTGTGACTGCTAAATCTGGAAACCCTTTTCCAAATCCGTCACTGACCATGGCCATGGATTTCTCGGAATGCATCATATAAGAATGTACAGGAAATTCCCTAATCCATTACGATGAGTCGGTAGATCTTACATTGATGCTAACCATCCGCGCATACGACTATACGTACCCAACGTAGGCGCACAATGGACAAGCTATGTGCCCGGCTCCTAAATCAAAGTACGCACACCCGTATACCGAATTCGCCCTAGCATCTCAAGTCTAAGGACTAAATCGTACACTATTATAAGTCTTGAGAGACAGTCCACCACCGATATGCTTTTTACGCACTTCCACAATGGGTCTCTCTGTTCGGGTCGTTCGATGCGTCCGATCCCCTATCGAACCACCTAGTCATATGCACTGACATTAACAATGTCTTGTTCATGAAACAACAACAAATTCACTTTAAGTGAATCATGCATAATCGTACAAGTCTTGACGATTCATTCGATACCCCGTCTCGATATGAATCTATGACTTGGAACATTTTTGAGATCACGACCTTTGAGACTGTTTCATGATTAATCGCACCCAATACTGAAGTGAATAGTTCCATAGTCATGAGTGATCTCAGGGTTTCAACCAATCGCTTAAATGTGTTCGCGAAAGATGAAGATGGCCATTTGTTTATATTATGAATTCTCAATAAAATAAACAGTTCGTATTAATTGATAAATCAAAGATTCTTTCAAGATAAAATAATGTTCCCTATTACAAGCTATTTTGTTGGCTTGCAGGGCACTATCCTATCAAGAACTTCCGGTTGTTGAGCCGCTCTGGATAGAATATTGGGCTCATTGTTAACTGAATTCTGAACCCCCGCCGCATGGGAAGGTTCTCCTCGAACATATGTATTCCTCCTCGTAGTAGGCATTTTTCGATCTAACACCCAAATAAAGCCCCACGGTAGGGGCCAATTGATCTTGCACGGTTTCGTGGT
The DNA here is from genome assembly GCA_003313485.2 of Penstemon barbatus. Lineage (NCBI taxonomy): Eukaryota > Viridiplantae > Streptophyta > Magnoliopsida > Lamiales > Plantaginaceae > Penstemon > Penstemon barbatus. Next base: position 49,940,238 of record CM064883.1, read on the forward strand.
ATGATCGAGATTAAAATGTAAATGATGTAAACACAAAAAACAACTAAATGGAGAAAAGATCAATAACGTATATTACGATCGTTGGTGTATAGATTACAGGTATTGGGGGTCCTATTTGAGCATTATAGGATGCCATACAAGCTATAGTGTGAAATACATATGAAGTGGCCTAAACTATCTTTCCGAACAGCAGCTTCGAATGGAGTGCACCTGGGAAAGTGTGTCCCCACCTTCATTAATGTTTGCAGTATATATAGCTGAGGAGATGAGCTTCCTAGACCGTCCGTACGCATATATTACACGGCTCATAGGCCTGGGCCTGTGGTCGGCCCAACAGTAATCATAGGTCATAAACTCTCTTTTTAAAAGGTTGGATCGGAATATCTGTGACCCGAGCTCGATTTTACTTCTTAATGGTCGGGGATCGATGACCCTCGATCACACTTGGGTTCCTAAAGGTAGACTACGAGAATACCCTTCATCACTAAGGGTGAAAGTCGTTGCTATGCCCCTTAGATCAAAATTATAAGTTTTAGGGGTGAAAGCTATTGGTACGACCCTTAGGTGAAAGTTGTTGCTATGACCATCGAAAATTAACTAAGGGTGAAAGCTGTTGCTATGCCCCATAGATCAAAATTATAAGTTTCATGGGTGAAAGTTGTTGCTACGACCCTTAGGTGAAAGTTGTTGCTATAACCGTTTGAAAACTGACTAAGGGTCAAAGCCGTTGCTATGCCCCTTAGATCGGAATCGCAAGCAGATCATCGATCATTAAATCAGAATTTTTCTCGGTTATGTTTGATATTTTGGTATCCCATATAATCTTATCAGCCATTGGCGTTATAACACTTGATTAATCATTCTTGGTCGATTAGTTATCAAGTTATGAGGTTACTTAATCCTCAATCTATTTCTAATATGTATCCGATTGAGTATTTCGAGCTCCAAGGCATTTGATAATAAAGTAAAGTATGAAAGGAGGATTGAATGAAGTTTTATTGATAAACATTTACAAATAATTACAGATGCAGTTTACAGTCGTGGAATTCGAACGAAAAGTTAAATTACAAGCTCGAAGATTCGAGCTATTACAAATTAGAAAGCCTATGCTAAAGGTCTTTGTGCAACAAATTATAAGTACTAGTCTTCGATCAAGCCAATTCCATATTCTGAAGTAAGGCAATTTGTAATGTCGGACAAGATGTTGGAGTTCGGCGATACAAGCACTCTTATGTTAATTCTATGATCGATGGAACATCGGCCAATAGTCTTATTAACAAACAAAATATTCAATACAATTTAATGATAATGGTTTGCCGAGGCTCCAGGGTCGAATTAAATTTCAAAGCAGATAATGCCCCGATCACTACTAAAATATTATTCTCGAACGACAGATATTAAAATATTCAAGTTAACTATCGAAGTTATTTACATTCAATTATGTTCGATTTATTCGTTCAAATTGATTATTTTCGAAGATCGGCGTGATTATCATTCAAACAAATAAGGCAAAGAACATACAACAAGAATTAAACGAGAAACAGCTTTTCATTCATCTTCCGAACGGTTACAAATGATTCCTCAAATACAATGATGAAATTCGAGCTCAAAAAGAAAAAAGCCTTCACTCATACCCTACTACAAATTCTACGAACAAAACTAATTTGTCTCCGACCGAGCTTCGGAGCAGAGAAGAGCAGAATCGAAACTTATCCCCAGGACTATTAAATGATTTAAGGTCTTCATCCATAAATAATGATTACCATGACCTATCAGGGATGGTCAGGCAACATTCGGTCGGAAAACCTAAAGCTTTTCAGCCAATGATCACATAATCTTCGTAAATTTCCTCCATTCTTCCGAGCTAGTCAAAGCATATTTTTCTTCAAGAAATACAATGAAGAAGCTGCTGCTCGGAATCAAGGGGACTCTTAAAGGGGGTGACCAATGGGTTAAGGGCTACAGCGTCAGAAGATCGAAAATCCAACCCGCCTCGAATTGGATGAATCCAAAGAAGCAAGTTGCCTGCCGGTATTCTAAGCGCTATTTACTTTGCCTGTCGATACTCTAAGCGAGAAGAGCTATACTAAAGGGACCGAGCTCAGAGAATAATGTACGAATTCTGATTTCGAACTTTTGTATTTGGGAAACACTAGAGGCCATTTTAGTCGGAGAAAGTAAAATTCGAAAGGCAATGCGCGGATAGAATATTTACGGAAAAGTAAAATGTGATGGTAAATTTGGAACTATTTATAGTTGAGGAAGAATATAATCAACGGATAAAATCACATACCATGGACGGCTATGATTTCAGCGAGATAAAGACGCCGACCTTTCCGCTTCCCGAGGAATAGGGGACGTTTGGCGGGAAAAATCACGAAGACCTCAGCCAAGTTGAAATAACAATGATAGAATCGGCTGAATTATCGCTCGATAATAGGAACAAACGATCATATTGCCTTAGTCACAAATACTCTCGGATGGAAAAACTACTCACCATTATCAAAAAGAATCTATGTAACGTCAAAAAACAAAATATCAATCGAAAAGTGGCGCAAAACCTAGTACATAAGTCTAATTAGAAAACACGCAAAAGAAATTATTCAAGATTACAGAATCTCAGGAAACAGAATTTAAAAGTACAACAAGAAGAAAAATACATCTAAAGAATTTTATTATCGAAAAATATTTTCCAAAGCTCGGCATTGCGATCATCATACCCACGAGTGTAAGCCTTCTGCTCGCGGACCTCGAAATCTTTCTTCTCCTGCTCATAAATTCCATTGAGCACTTCGAGCTCCTTGATCAGCTTCTGATAATTCTCCTTGCCATGATCCTTATCTGCCTTTTCTCTCTTCAAAGCCAACCTTTCTTCAACAGACTTTTTAGCCTCCAAGGCACCTTCAAGCTCGACTTTCTTTTTCTACAGCTCGAGGGAAAGAGCAACCTGTCGTTCGATCTCCTGCTCAGCCAGCATTTTGAGCTCGAGAAAGTCTTGGCCAACCTATTGTCAAAAAAGTGGGTCAACAATAAATAATAATTAAAAAAAAGGAAAAAGAAGAGAAAAATAAGGTTATTATGATCACCTGGGCAAGAGAATTCGATCCTGGCTGGAATAACTGCGAAGGACTCTTCCCCTTCGACGGATCCGCCTCCAAAAGAAAAATATAAGCCTACAGGAGACTCGGAATGGGATTATCGAGCAACCCCTCGGAATGGGACTTATTCTTTAATTCTCCTAGCGGGGATGGAAGTTTCTCTGGAATAATGGAAACAGGGAAAGGCTTTTAAACATTCTCGACCTCTAAGAATTCAGCAGATGCTTCCTGACCACGAGTATCTTCACCAGCAACAATCAATTTAACTTTCTTATTTGGCCCTCCACTCTCGTAACTAGCTGCAGGGGCATTAGTTAAAGGCGTATCCTCGATAGTAAGTTTCTGCAAAGTCTCAGTCGGGGCGCTCTCATTGAGATGAGGTCTTTTGTTCGAAACAAGCCCTGATGCCTTTTGCCTAGCCAATGCTCGTTCGGAATTATCGAGGGGCTTAGAGGGTCCCTCGGTTTCCCCGTCGGAGCTCTCATCTAAAATAATCGATTTGTTGGATACGACCTTAGCAGATTTTATTGAAGCCTACTTCTCTTTCTTACTTTTCTCACCATCAGAAGTTTGGGAGGAAGGCTCGGAATTTTTTGGAGAAGCCTTGAAGGATTTCTTCTCCTTAATTAATTGTTTATCTTTGGGCGGGCCTTTATTCTTGGCACCACCTAATAACAATTTGGGGTCGATGGGAGTACCGAACAATTTATCCATTATGATCGAAGGGAAGAATTTAAAGTTCAGAACTATATGTTAACCTTGCGGCTCCATCTGAATACTTAGGCATTATGATGAAATGAGTTGAATTGGCACTTGTATTTATAGTGCGGACATCACTTTACTTTTAATAATTGAACCGTTACGACTCCAGAGGAAATTCGACGAGAAATAATTGAATTCGATTATAAAAGATAGAAAATTCGAACAACAAAGAATGAAGTCAAAGATATGCATATGTTCAAAGAAGAAGAAAAAACGGTTACAAGCTACAAGAGAGAAATACTAAGCAAATTCCTAAGGAACGTCCTATTAAATAACTATCAATGGTCGGACTTCTAATTCCTAGGCTCAGAATCAGGATCATCTTCATCGTTTTCTTCTTCAGAATCACCTTCTCCCGAGCTACCGTTTCCACTGTCCGAACTATCACTATCTTCATCTTCGCCAGTCGAGGAGTCGGCTCAATTTTCAGGCCAATCACTCTGCCCATCAGATTCGCCATCTATATCAACATACTCATCTTCAGCGGATTCATTTTCCCCTGAGGCAGAATGGGAATTAGTGACTGTCTGTTCGAGTATATCTGGATTCGGCATAGGAGTAACAAACTCTTCAACGTAGGGGGCAAATTCATGAGTTTGCCAATCCCCAACCTCTTTAGGTAAAGATGAAGCTTTGTAATCTTTTCCCTCAAAATTCTTGAAGGGATCCATGTACAGGAGATAGTCGTCCATATCATCCGAAATTCTTTAGGCCGCAATAAGCTGTTGAACCCCTTTATAGAAGATCGTTTGGAGAACCCCACCTATTATTTTCCAAACTAAGGGATCGAGAACCGGGGTCTTCAAAAACTCCCGTATTATCGGATATCTAGCTTCTTCCTGCCCTTGTTTGTACGAACACTCGGAATCCTGCTTGGCCTGTTCAAGCTCAATCTTAACTTTCTTAAGCTCCTCCTCGAGGGCGCTTTTCTCCTCGGCCATCGATACCAAGTTTTCCTCAGCAGCAGGAGTATATTTTTCCTTCTAGGCGTTTTCCAGCTCCTTCATCGTTTTAGCTAATTCTCGTTGACTGTCAGTTAGCTTCATAGCTGTATCACTTAGCTGCGCTTGAAGAACTTTATTTTCAGCCGAAGATTGCACGAATGCATCATGAGCTTCTTGTGACTCTTGTTCCAAGAGCGACAGTCGATAAGTCTGAAGGGCAAAATAATCCCCGACCTATGGAAGAAAAAGGTTATGTCAGCAAACATTTTAAAATACGAAGGAACGAAATCACGAAGTTCAACAACCATTACCTCCTGATACGTCGGGAAAAGTTACTTAAAATTTCGAAATCACTTTTGACAATATGATGAAGTAAGTCTCAGTTGAATCGCCCGGCCAAAAAAATCATTATAGATTTATCAAATTCATTCTCGCCATTCGGCCCAAGATCGCTAGAAATGGTTCCATCTTCCGAATATCCGACTGCTCTCTCACCTAAGAAATATTCGTTCATAAAGTCAACAACGTCTGGTTCTGACCTTTCTGTTCGGCAAGGTACCGAATCGGAATTTCTGCCAAATGGCTTGATTTTCCTCGGAGGCTCCTGACAGTCACTGTTCCGTTTTCGAGCCATACGCTTCTCATATTCTCGGATACCTTGAATCCGATTCCAAGAATATAAACTACAACCAGCAGATGAAGGATTAGAAGTATCAAGTGAGAACACGCTACGTAAAGGGCCCGATCTGACGGGGTTGGATGAACTTGTATTTCCGATCCCTCTCAATGGTGGAAACATTAAGGGTGTATCGATCGAGTCATCAGTCAGATTGGTTACGCTCATTCCTCGGCTCGGATTATCCCTCTTTTGATGCTGAGATCGGTTTGGGGCATTCCTTAAGACGGTAGTCGCGATTGATCCGACCACAGACATCCGAAATTTCTCGACAGTTTCATCTGAAAAGAAAACACAATGTTTTAATTACATTACAAAACACAGTTTCATCTGAAGGCTAAACTAATAGTATCTTTTAATTACATTACGAAACAGTGAAAAGTTAGTAGCATACTTAGAGTAAGAGGTACTTGGATGGAAGTGGCTGGTTCGAAAGAGTATCCGATCGATCGGTCAGGACCACCAATGGATTGATTTTGCGAAGAAAGGGAAAATTCGATCGTCGGAGCAGGATATCTGCATCTACTAAGGCTTGCCATCCTCAAAACCCCTTCTTGGACAAGGAGCATGGTTTGGTAGGGGTCGGATTTTAACTGCTCTAACAATTTATCAAAAAGATGATTTTTAATCTTCTCCTTGATACGACGATGTCCGTACAACCAGGACCCAACTCCATCCATCGATATGGCCTAGTTTTTGAACTCCCGTCTGAAATAGGAATATTGGGTCCTTTAATGAAGAAGAATCTCCTTTTCCAGCCTTTGGTTTTGTTCATAGTCACATTTGTAAGGATTGATTGTTGCGACCGTGGCGAGACACACAAACCCAGCGTTGGAGCCTGTCGACATGCTCATATGGAATATTTGCCAAAAATTCCGAAAAGAGGCCTCTTCCCCTTTGGCTTCCATAAGAATACTAAACGCGACGATATATGCGATGGAGTTCGGAAGAATCTGAGCAGGGGAAAGTGAAAAGGATGTTAAAATACTCCTAATCAGCGGAATAAAGGGGATGCGCAATCCATGAGAAAACTGCCAAACATAAAATGTCTGGCACCCTGCTGGAGGATCAGTTACGCGTTGACGGTAAGTGAGGATAACGATCGAAAAACCCGTGGGGAGAAATTTCCCGAACTACTTTTCTAGATAAGAATGATCGTCCTGGGTAAAAGCGTAGGAAGTTTGATCAGCGCGAAGGTCATTCCTAGGAGGACCACCGATACTTGAAACATCATGCGGCTTATATATCCTGACAAAAGCATTATCACCAATACTATGTTTCTCGACTACATTCTTTTCAAGATCTTCAACTTGCTCGACATCTTCTTGCTCGGGGAGAAATTCCCCTTCTTCGAACTCAGGATTGGGCCTTATCCTCAAAGTAATGAAGCTCTCCTTTTCAGAAAACTTAAAATTGTCGATAAGCCTCATATCGGGATCAGATTATGGCTCTTCTACAACTTTCTTTTTGCCTTTCGAATCTCTCGAGCTAGACATTACAATAAAATGAATACGCGAGATCGAACGATAAGTGATGATTTATTCGATCTCTATGCTCCGACCTGGAAATGGAAAATGCTTCGCAAATAAATCTCCAACGGTAAGAGTATATATATAAGTTCAAAAAGTTAAATTGCAAATCGGACCCTGAGTAACCGCGACTGTTGAAATTCCTAATGGTAAATTCAAACTTACCTTCCGGGTAATTGCATTTTCGGCCCCTATACTCTACTAATTTTGGCCGAAAAGTGACTACTGGAAAAGACACGACTTTTCAGCCTCGGAATGTATTTACTTCTCCGACCTCTCGCTTCACTTTACACTCGAAGAAGTGGGGGAGTATTAATGAGGAATCAATCGCTACTATTAACAAACGCATTGTTCAAACTACCGATCACAGAAAGTTTCAAGCAAAATTATCGACATCAGAAGTCACGTTTTCACAACAGATACTAATTTTAAGGTTTCGAAGATATGCACTCTTTTTCCCTGGTTCGGTTTTTATCCCAATGGGTTTTTTCCGAATCAGGTTTTTAACGAGGCATATCCGAAACACATCATAAATGGTTCATCTCGTTGTTGAGTCGGCATTTACTTCTCCGAGCTTCAGCTTCACTTTTGCTCGAGAAGTGGGGGAGTATTGATGAGGGGTACTTTGGATTCTCTACATTCAGGAACTCATGCTCGGTCGGAAATAGATTTTCCGAGATCGAAGACCGTGAATCCCGACCTCAAAGACATAATACCGATCCCGAGTCCCAGTATGCCCTATCCGATCTCTCAAGCAAAGGCTCCGGATCGAAAACTACTATTGGGCCGACCTCAGGCCCAGACCTTTGGGCCAAGAAGTGCTCCCCTACGGATGGTTCAGCTAGCACACCGCCTCAACTATAAATACCACAAGCATGATAGGATAGTGCCCTGCAAGCCAACAAAATAGCTTGTAATAGGACAATTATTTTATCTTGAAAGGATCTTTGATTTATCACTTAATACGAATTGTTTATTTTATCGAGAATTCATAATATAAATTAATGGCCATCTTCATCTTTCACGAACACATTTAAGCGATTGGTTGAAACCCTGAGATCACTCATGACTACAGAACTATACACTTCAAGACTGAGTGCGATCTATCATGAAACAGTCTCAAAGGTCATGATCTCGAAAATGTTCCAAATCATAGATTCATGTCGAGACGGGGTATCGAATGAATCGTCAAGACTTGTACGATTATGCATGATTCACATGAAGTGAATTTGTTGTTTTTTCATGAACAAGACATTATTAATGTCAGTGCATATGACTAGGTGGTTCGATAGGGATCGGACGCATCGAACGACCCGAACAGAGAGACCCATTGTGGAATTGTTTAAAAAGCATATTGGTGATGGGATGTCTCTCAAGACTTATAACAGTGTACGATTTAGTCCTTAGACTTGAGGTGCTAGGGCGAATTCGGTATACGGGTGTGCGTACTTTGATTTAGGAGCCGGTCACATAGCTTGACCATTGTGCGCCTACGTTGGGTGCGTATAGTCGTATGCCGGATGGTTAGAATCAATATAGGATCTATCGACTCATTGTAATGCATGAGAGAATTTCCTGTACATTCTTAGATGATACATTCCGAGAAATCAATGGCCATGGTCAGTGACGGATTTGGTAAGGGGTTTCCAGATTTAGCAGTCACACTGGAAGTATTATCCAGAATTAGAAAGTACAGGATCGAGATGATTAGAGGTGCCGACCAATTCACACACCCTAGGTCTCGATCGGGAAATTAGTCGTTAGAAGGACCGTATGTACATGGTACTTACAATATGTTTAAGGTTCACTAAAGTCAATTCACCTGAAGTTGGGCCTCATGAGCTTGTGGCTAGACATTGACCATGAAGTGTGGGTACTCCTGAATTGATGGAAGATTAATTCTGGAGTGGTCAATTAAAAGTAGTTTAATTGATCGGAGCAATTAATCAAATTATTAATTGTTCATTAATTCAATCACAGAAATGTGAGCCTACGGCCAATTGATGATGAACCTAGAGGGTCACACACAAAAGCTGGAACTATGATAGTCAGTTGTAGAACGAATTGATTTAAAGGAATTAAATCAAAGTAAAGAATTAAAGGGTTAATTATTGGAGAGAGAAAATTAATTAGATTTATCTAATTAATTAAATAATTAATTAAAGGGTTAATTAAAGCATTCAATCTTTAATTAGATTTATTGGATTATTTAATTAAAGAGTTAATTAAATAGATGGGCCATTTAATTAAAGTGGTTAATTAAATGACTTGGGCTATTTAATTAAAAGGACTAATTAAATAGAGGGATGGGCCAACTTATCTGATGGCCCATTAGCTATGAAAGATAGGGTTAAGGGATAGGTTTGAACTCTACTATAAAAAGGAGTCTTGGAGACTCAAAACCCAAAAAAAAAAACCTAGAAAAACACTAAAACCCTAACCTATCTACACTAGCCGCCGCCCCTCTCCCTCACAAGCCCTAGCCGCCGCCACCTTCTACAACCAAGCCGCCGCCGTCGTGGTTGTGGAGAAGGGACGAGCACCACTCTCCTTCATCCGATCTACATCTAGAGTTGGATCTCAGTCCGACTCTTGAATCTGAAGTGCTTTTCTCCTAGTTCGTAGCCTGAGGATTGAAGCAATCGCAGATCCAGCTGGTGTGGACTATTCTCTAGAGGCACAACACTTGGGGTGCTCTAGTGATCTGAATAGAAGACCGGAGAACCACTACATTGCCTGTGGTGAGGTAAAATTTCGTTTTACCACTTTATTTATTTAGTATTTATGTGCTGAAATAAATTCAACCTTATTCATATGTGTTAATAAGATCCCTGGGATGTGGAGAATGAAAATTTTAAATTCCGAACCGTTGTAGTTGACAATTATACCCACAAAATCCCAACAGTGGTATCAGAGCCTAACTTATTATGCACGTATGAAAAAGGCCTGAACGCATCAAATTATGTGATTATATGTGATTGTTGTGTTCTGATATTTGATTCTTGCTTGTTATGATAAATTGAATGTTCGGATCTATGCACTTTTCGGTTTTTGGGCCAAAAATGTAATTTCCAAAAATTGGAGGGCTAATTTGCAAATTTTGATTTTTTCAGAAATCTGGACAGAAAATAAAATTTTTTTTACTGCAATTCTGGACCAAATTGTAAATTCTGAAATTTTTCCAAAATCTGGACCATTTTGCAATTTACGAAAGGTTAGGGGTGTTTTAGCTATATTCGTAAATCTGGGGTCTGTTTTGCAATAAACAAAAGTTTCTTGTAATTTTGTTAATTTTCTGCTTTCTGGTCCAATTTGCATATTCTGGAAATTTTGTGGCTGATTTATAATTTCCGAAAGTTGAGGGATCAAAGTGTAATTTTCGAAAATTCAAGGGCCGAATGCAATTTTTTCAAAGTTGAAAAACAGAAACTGTTTTGTGCACTAAAAGGGTTTAGTAAATCCGGAAGGTCAATTTTATCATAATTAGTAGGGACTTAAAGTGAGAATCAAAGGGTCATTTTAAAGGGGTTTAAAATGATGGTTAGAGATTGTTTTAGAAAGGGGTTTTCAAACTAGAATCTTAAATATTTTAAAAGGATGTTTTAAAATAGGATGAGAAATAAGAAAATGGGTTTTGCTTGTCTCTTGCTCTACGTGAAATTGTTTACGTGGTTTTCGATCGCACCGAGCCTTGACCCTTAGGTTAGATGTGATTGGTCGTTTTAATCTTATTGGTTTGATTGGGCCTGCGAGCCTTAAGTTTTGGGCCACTTTGAGCCATTGTAATAGATAGGGCTTTACTGTTTTATTAGTTTAGGATGGAGGCCCGTTACAAATAAGGTGGGAGCCCAAGAAGACTAAAAGCCATGTATGCATGGTAAAATGTGTAATAGAGTAGGTCTCTTTGAAACCTAATAGATTGACCAATAGGACCATCGTCTTTGGCTCGATGGTGGTCCGCATAAGAGGCTCCCGATCGAAAACATATTGTGGTAGCATGCATGCTAGGTGTGTATGAGTTTATTTACGTATTTATATCTGAGATTGTATGGTGATGCGCGCTAGTTATATTTAGATCGTAAATAAAAGATAATGCATAACTGAAACGGTGAGATCTCAAGGAGAGTTACCTCAAACTCTTATACCCGAAAAACCCCTCTTGAAAATAATATTAAGTCATATTGGGTACATTTAAAATGAAGTTTTAAAGGTCCAAGCCTTCCATCAATAGGGACTATTGTAGGTTGTCTACTTATCGTTGAAGGTGATCCAGAGTCTGGCACCCTAGGCGAAGAAAGGGACAATACACGAAATTCCTTGATTCTTGTTTTCAACTAAACTCGACAAGGGTGGGGACTGGTCGGGATGTGAAAATCGACCGATAACCAGCTACGGGGATTTCACGACCGGACCAGTTGCTCATCATGATTGATGGGTTAGACTTAACGATTAGTAACACTTATGATGTAGCAGTGCTAGATAAGTGCGAAGACCGAGGCAAAATAGCTTGAAGGTTGTGGAGGAACACAATTGGTAAAAGTATACCTACCTGGGGAGTTAATTGTATGGTCGCGAGTCGGGGGTGCAATTAATGTCTGCTAGGACGTCAAGACCTACTAGGAGATTAGATTTCCCGAACAATTGAAGGGGTAATTGTTTCGAGAAAATAGTGGGAGAACTTTTTCGATAACAAGTCGAACATCGTTAATTATAAGTATTAATATAGATCAGTCAGCTAAACGTTATCATTTACTTTTGTAGATCAATTTTGCAAAAATGTCTAAGAATCCATTAGCTATCATCCTTGACACTAACAAACTGAACGGATCAAATTTCGTCGACTGGCTTAGAAATCTGAGGGTAGTCCTCGACTCCGAGAAAAGGAGTTACATTCTCGATGCACCCATGCCTGGTGCACTTTCGGAAGGGGTTTCAGAGAGGAACGAGCTACCCATCAAAGGTGGGTCGATGATGATATTCAGGTTCGTTGCCTCATGTTGGCATCAATGACCAATGAGCTGCAGAAACAACATGCAAAGATGTTGCATGCTGGTGACATAATTCTTCATCTCCGAGAGCTATTTGGAGAGAAGTTTGAAGGGATAGAGTTTGAACTCTACTATAAAAAGGAGTCTTGGAGACTCAAAACCAAAAAAAAAACCTAGAAAAACACTAAAACCCTAACCTATCTACACTAGCCGCCGCCCCTCTCCCTCACATGCCCTAGCCGCCGCCACCTTCTACAAACAAGCCGCCGCCGTCGTGGTTGTGGAGAAGGGACGAGCACCTCTCTCCTTCATACGATCTACATCTAGAGTTGGATCTCAATCCGACTCTTGAATCTGAAGTGCTTTTCTCCTAGTTCGTAGCCTGAGGATTGAAGCAATCGCAGATCCAGCTGGTGTGGACTATTCTCTAGAGGCACAACACTTGGGGTGCTTTAGTGATCTGAATAGAAGACCGGAGAAACCACCACCTTGCCTGTGGTGAGGTAAAATTACATTTTACCACCCTATTTATTTTAGTATTTGTGTGCTAAAATAAATTCAACCTTATTCATATGTGCTAATAAGATCCCTGGGATGTGGTGTATAAAAATTTTAAATTCAGCACCGTTGTAGTTGACAATTACAAAGCATTTATGACGCCAGACACGCTTTCCCAGGTGCTCCCAGTTCGAAGCTCCTGCTCGGATTAACTTGGAGAGTTAGACTATATATCACTCTTGTATGTATTTAGCCTCTAGCTTCTACGGCATCCTATAATGCTCAAATAGGACCCTCATTACTTGTAATTTGTACACCCACGATCGAAATATACTTTATTGATCTTCCCCTTCATATATTTGTTCTTGCTTGTTTAGTTTCCTATTTTGATCCCCTACGAAACCGCGTAAGATCAGTTCCCCACTTGGCTTTTCCTGGGGTCTGCCATTTAAAGATGGCTGCTTGTGTGGACCCTTCAGCCTCTCTCATTCCCTATTTCAGCTTCAACCTCACGGTTTGTGGTTTCTTTGCTGATTCCTTCATCGGAGCTTTCCCTTTGGCAACTTCCATCTCTTTTCTTTGGCGAAAGTAACGCCTATACTGTGTTTTAGTCATCTGGTCGACCCTTCGATTTCTGGGGAACTTAGGGTGTCTAACAGGTACCCATCGATCCACCTGTGTATATGCTGGTGTATGAACAGTGCGCGGCCTTGATTGGCCTGGCGGTGTCGTTTTCATCGACGGACCATGTGTCATGTCTCTTTGATTTATGGTTGTCCTGACCTGCATGATTGGTGTTTTATCAGGCAATCTCTCCCCGATTCTGCTGCCGCGACTAATGCCCTCTTGTTGTGGTCGAGGCATTCTGGCCTTAGCCTGTTCTCGGCGTTGCTCCGCCGTTGATGTTGCGTATTCTATGTATTCAATCGGAGCTGGAACCGGACATGGTCCCATCGATCGATGTGGTGGTATCGCCTGCGGTTGCGGCATTGCCTGTATTTGCGGCATTGCCTGATATGGGTATCCTCCTGACGCTACATTTGGCCAAGGCATGTACTGACCATATATTCCTGGGTTGATGAATAAAGGGACTGTTGCCAACTCAGCTTGGCATCTTGCACATAGACCCATTTCTCTGTTCGCTGTTGAGTAACATGGGTCTCCCTCTATGTACACTTCCTTATCTGATGGATCTGTGACTGTTAGGACATTTATCCCTACCTCGTTTTGTCCCCCCCTCACTTTATTAAATCCCTACCTCGTTTTGTTGGAAGGGAATGGTATTAACAGTCATCGGCTTTGTGATTTTCCAATCCGAGGCAAATCTCAAGATGCCCTTATCGAGGTGATCCTGTAACATCCACATGAACACTAGACATTCGTTTGTCGAGTGAGTCCACACGTCGTGGTATTTGCAATACGTTTTGCCTGATATCTTCATCGGTGATGGTATCACATGATCTCCTTTAAGCCTCAGAATTTTGTCTGCCAACAGCTGATCAAAAATGGCTTCTGTTTTCGAGACATCAAACGAAGAACGTCTTTCTCTGTCAGTCTTATACTCAGCATCCCTTCGTACCAAGTTTTTTGGCACCTTAATCGTAGGCTGAGGTTCTTTTGGCTTTGCGAGGGCTGGACATACAGTGTTCTTGGGGCAGACCACTTCAGCTAGCCCGATCTCAATACTCGGCTGTTCCATCGGTCGATTGACTTGTTCCTCGCTCGATTCAGCCATTCCTACCTGATAGTAATTCCCCCTGGGTTAACGGCCATTCTCATCTCTTAACACTCGCTCGTAACGGACCGCATGATCGGTCAACTCGAACAAGTCCTCATGGTATTGAGCCATCATGATTTGTCTCAATTCAAAGTGCATTCCATGGATGACAATCTTAATACATTCCCTTTCTGGCAGCGGAATAGCACAGAAACCTCTGGCCCTGATGAATTTCTTCATATACTCTTCAACCGACTGTCCTGTCAATTGTCTCATGTTTGACAGCTCGATGACAGAAACTTCGAGCGGGGCCTGGTAGTTATTCATTACGAACACTTTTTCCATGGACGGCCAGTCAGGGACCGATCCTGGTTTCAGATTGGCGTACCAATGGAACGCCATACCGGTATAGGAGTTGGGGAACAATTTTAATTTCAGCTCGTTGCTCATATTGCCACATTCTAAGGAGAATCGAGCCAGGTGCTCTGTGGCAGATTGAGAACCTTCCCCCGAGAACAAAGTGAAATTCGGTGGCCTGTAGTTCATTGGAAATGGCACTTGATCAATATACTCGGGGTGAGGCTTATTATACCTCGATGCTCTATTTCCCTGTCTCCGTACAAACATCTCCTGAGCTTGATTTACCGTTGGAAGGTCCTCTTGACTTTCTACAGCTCGATTAGTCCTGTCATAGGCCAACGAGTTGGCCTGATGTCCTTCCAGGCCGTATCCCACGGCCTCTGATCGGTCCTCCTCGGACCTGCCCCCCGAGTCTGGACGGTTGTTTTTGGCTTTGGAGGTACTTCATTTCCTATCCGGGACATTAGTTTGTCCGTTGCCTTGTTTGTAAGGCGTCTCATCCCTCGACCCACTTTCCCCGATCTGAATTGTCGGGCCTTTGCCTTTATCAGCGGAATTTTTGTGCGGCCCAGTCCAGGCCTGCATCTGTATGCCGTTGGCAAGGGTGTTGATGCTCTCAGCTAGCATCGTCATTTTTGCCTCCAAGTGCATCAAGGAATTATTTATAGTGTTGCTGGCTTCAGTGTTGGCCTGACTTGCTGCAGTAGCCGAGCTTAGCATGTTTTCAAACTTGCTGACAACGTTAGACCATTCCTCTTGTTTGGCCTCGAGGTCTTTGGTGAAGTTTCGGAGCTCTGTTGTCAGCTCCTCGATCTTATCGGTCCCTTCCATAGTTAGCGGAACCGTAGGTAAGTCTTCCAGACGGTGTGTCAGGTCGGAACGTGTTCTCGTCAGGCTAGATCGAGTCTTCCGTGGTATTTGTGGTATCATCTGTCAACAGTAAAAAAAATTAGCGTTTATCATCGACAGATTGGCCTTTAGCAAAAAAGACTATCAATTCCCACTGGGCGTGCCGAAATATTGTTTGCTATAAATTTGACACCGATTGTCTCGATGTGCAAATGGCTCGATGTGATGCGCAATGAATGCGGGCGTGCCAATGTTTGTGCGTGCAAACATAACGATTTTCAATTTGACATGTTGACATCAGTGTAATATTAATTTAAATGTCCTGATAAAGACATCAATGTAAAATGACCTTATAAGAATGACTCCTAATCAATCGATTGTGGCAGAATAGGCAAACACTACCGCCAGTTCTTTTCCATGCCTACCTGGCCGCAGGACTTAAACAATTTATGATAATCTTTTAAGTAAAGCCAAGATACTGACCACACACTAAAGGAAAACATTTGGAAAGCATATTTTAGTAGAAATCAGGAGACATGACTAAAATACTTCCATTAATTATAAACGACATCAATGAGTTCCCCGATTTACAAATGTTACAAAAATATGAAAAATGATAAAAGGTCTCCTGTATTGACATATATTTTCCAAACGAGTTGATGATTCTAGCAAGTTCTGAAAATATACCCCGTGATTGGCAAGTAAACCTACAAATGAGTTGATATATGAATTAAGACAACTTGATGACAGAAAGTGACACTGATGGCAGAGAACCACCATCAATGGGTCGCCCAACCTTGGTAGATAACTACCAATCGGGCTCCTAACCAGCGGGTGGCCACTGGAAAGGGCATCAGTTGAGCAGATGGTTACTCAACCGATAGCTGTCAAGCAGATGGCTACTTGGCAGCGAGCTCATCAAGCAGATGGCTACTTGATAAGTTTGCCATGTAATTACGTGGTCATTTACATGACGTTGCAGCGTACTTCTTGCTCGATATCGGATGGCTCTGCTCGAGACAGCTTTGCTGACGGCGGAAGTAGCTTTGCGGCTTACTTGGAGAGCGGTGCTGGACTTCAGGCGGCCATGTCTTGCTAGTTGCTGAGGATTGGCAATTGACGTTGTGAAGTTGGTTTCGCTGGCTAACAATAGAGGCAGCGTAAGCTGAACTCCGAGAGAGGCGTTGTGCCTGATTCAGCTATGACTGAAGATTTTGTTGGGTGAATTATGTGTCCTTCGCATATGGCAGCCTCCTTTGTATTTATATTATTGGGATTCGGTAAGATAAACAGCCCAAGGCACAGCGGAATATAAAAATTTTAGGACCTCTTATGGAATCTTGCCAGGATACTATTCTAGTTGTATATATATGAATATTAATATAAACGACAGTATAAACAGTTACACGTTATACCTGTCTCCTTGCAAATCTTAGTTGACAGTTGAAGTCTAGTTTCTCCCTCGGTTGGTCGATCATATGCCCTGCAGTAGCGCCCCACGTGTTGCGCCTCTATAGGTTGATACACAACAATTACACGAAATATACTATACCCTGATCGGCTAGAACATAGAATATATTAAGATATAGGTTTTAGGAAACGAACTAGGAACAAAAGACAAAAACTGAAAAACTTTTCCAAGGAAGAATAGGGTTCGGCCGATTTGTGCTTGGGAGAGAGGGAGAGTGTTTTTCTTGACTTGACTGTTTGACCCTTAAAGTTGTATGTGAGATATGACATCAAGTCCCCTATTTATAGGAATCTCATTAACCTAATACTCCTAGGACTAGGACTCCATGTCTCCTACATGGGCCATGGCCCTTTTAATTAGAAGACTAAGTCTTCCTAATTAATTCATGGCCCATTCAATTAATTTAATTAGGCTTTATTTATTTTTCCAATTAAATAGCTCAATTAATTAATTACTCTCCCAATTAATTAAATTAGACTCTAAGTCTATTTAATTAAATCTTTCTATAATTAAATAAATCCAATTTAATTAATTAACTCACAAATTAAATTCCAATTTAATTTATAATTTTGATCCAATCCCAATCGGATCCAATTTGTTCCAATTGGGTCTACCCAGTCGACCCAGTCACTATTCGACCAAGTTGATTTTTCAGACCCAGTCGACCCGATCGACCCAGTCGATTCGGTCTACCCAGTTGTTTCCTTTTCCTTCGCTTTCGCTTCATGTGTATTGTGTATGCCCCCATAGGTTCACCACATAATTTGCCGTGGGTTATAATTAAATATTAATTCAATTATTCAAGTATTAAATACTTTCTAAATCAGTCGAATACTCTGTCGACTGACCATTCCAAAATTAGCACCCCTGCCAATTTAGAAATTCTCCCACACTCCACGGTCGATGTCTGACCACAAGCCCATGGAGCCCAATCACTGGTGAATTAATTCAGTAAACCTTTTATCATTTACAATTACCATATACGCCATAATATCTCCATCGATCAATCTTCCAGTATGGTCTTTCATCGGTCTCCCTTTTCTTTTGTCTTGACCTTATGTATTCTGGTCTAGAAATAATTCTCTTTGACTTAATCTTTATGAGCTACTTACATAAAGTCGTCAGATACCTTGGCCAATGATTTTCACCCGAATTAATTTCTCACAGAAATCCATAGGAGAATTTCCTAACCTATCAAGTAGGGTCAATGGATCATTTGTTGATGATATGAACATGCATACGAGTTCCTCTATACCCAACATGAGTTCACAGAAACTTTCTGGTAATCTCCAGTCAGTCGGAACTCATATCAAAGCATAGATGTTCTCGCACCAGATAAACCCTATCATCTCAAGTAATTAGGGATCATTCCTCGTATACTATCGTAAATTGGAATAACTTCAACCCCGATATGCGGCTACCGCTTCCATGGTGAGTATTTCCTAATTGGGGTATTCAGTGCACTTGCTATCCCAGCAAGCCACCCACTTATGTGTATCGACTATCCCAGTCACGCTCGTTGACCCCAACGTTCTCCAGTTCATCAGAGTATACACAACAGTGAGAGTCTGATTTAACCGGATTTCGTCGGGTTAAGGGTATCAGTGAATTTGTGATATTGGGGGTTCTCAATATATATTTTATAGGGCTCTGTTACTTTATTCAGGATGGATCAAAACTCAAGGAAGAGCAATATCATAAGAACAAAAAGTAAATTTCGAAACCAACGCAAAAATATAACACAAATATGAAGAGAAAGCTCTTTTTCATTGAATAATAGTGAGTTGTGCTGTTTATGCAGGATTTAATGGCGTATTTGCCTTATGATTCAGAGTTGTTTAATACAATGATTGACTAGGTATTTATATCATACTAAACCTAGCGTTACAAGGAAATATAGTCCTAATAGGACTCGGCCCAAATATCCTTCTTGGGTCCGGAGTATAGTCTTCTAGTCGAAGAGAGCTGTATTCGGCCGGGTCGATAAGATGATCCCGAACTGTCTGATTTGGTCGAACCGATCTCATGTTCTTTAGTCGATCCGTACAGTATGTAGGGTGCGAAATAGCCCCCATCAGTACTCCCTCACTTCTTCGAGCGTATAGATAATAGAAGCTCGTAGAAGTAGATAATTCTTTACGACTGTTTATCTTCTATGAATGGAGCCTCGTTAAAAACCTTTCTTAAGAAAAAACCCTGTGGGAAAAAATCTTAAGTAAGGAAAAGAGTGCTACATATCATAGATAGTCGTTTTCTCTTTCCAATTACGAATCGCCACGCGTCCATTCGGGAAGCTTTTAATCTCCTTCCATTTTTGGCGGGAATGTGATTAGTTGTGATGAGTTCGAAACGTCTTTTCTCATCTTAGTATAAATAGGTGACCTTTGAGTTCGTCATTTTTCCTTTATACTTGCTTATAGTTCGTAGTCATTTTCTTGCTTAGTCGTTCATCATATAAAGTTTTCCTTTTAACGACTTATATCCTTCGAGAATCGGAAAACATGGCTTCTTTAAGAAAATCTTCTTCTTCCTCGAGGGAGAATGTTGCTCCTAATAACGAGGAGGAGTTGCACTCTAATCTTTTGGGTGAACAAGCTGCAGTTTCTGAATTCGTCGTTCCTGTAGAAGATACTTTTAAGGTACAGATCCTTTCTGATACAGATGTTGCTGCCCGAGCCAAAAAGGGCAAAGGTACTGCTCCTCAGATTTCTGAACCAATTGAGGACCTAGCTTGTGCTTATACGGTGGATACTTTTCCGGAGGTTGTGAACAATTACGCCAAATATTTCCCGGAGGGTTCCGAGATAATTCTTCCTTCCCCTTCTGATAGGGTCACATCTCCTCCGAAAGGATGTCGCGCCTTTTACACGGCCCATTTTAATAGCGGTCTGCGTCTTCCATTGTCTCCCCTCTTTCTTGATATTCTAAAGATATTCAGTGTGTCCTTGACACAATTAGTTCCAAATTCTGTAGCCTTCGTGGTTTGTTTTTCTGTCTTGATGATCGCAAAAGGGTTCAAACCTTCCTTTCGTAACTTTACACAACTTTTTCGGTTCAATATTTCCAGTTCTTCCAATCGCGGATATTTCTTCGCTAGTCAGAGGCCTAGTCGAGCAATTTTCGATTCCCCCGTTTCTAGCAACCCTTTTTGGAAATCTCATTTTTTCTTTGTTCGCCCCCCACCTCATCTTTGTTTGGCGGATGGTTCGACTATACCCTTCTCGTCGGATCATGGCTCCAAATGGGTTTACGGAGGTCGCTTGCCGACTGGTGAATTCATTCCTGATGATGCTCAGTTTATTGGTGAAATCCCCACTATGCGTGCCAATAAATATCAGAGTGCTCTTCTGATCGGGGAAACTTTCCTTCGAAAAGCGGGATTGAGTGCTCATGATTTTTCAATCAGTTCATCATCTGAACCACTTGGTAAGTATTTCACTTTAGCTTAGTGTCGTGATGATACCTTCTATACAGAGAAACTGACTTTCATCTTGTTTCTTTTTCAGCTCGTATGGTAGAAAATTCCCGACATTCTTCAAAGGGAAAAATGGTGTTGTCCAAATCCTCTAAATCCATTGAGAACGTCCCTATCGAGCAGAGAGCGTCTCGGAAAAGAAAGCTAGAGTTGAGTCATGACTCCGAGGAGAATGGAGAGGAATCTCCAGATTCTTCACAAGATTCCCCTATTCGTCAAAGGACTGGATCCGGTTATCCCCCTCTTCAGCTTAGGACCTCCTTAGGCATTCGTGGATGTCGCAGCTGGTTGATGCCTCATCCTAACGATAATCCGGTGGAGAGAAAGAGTAGTTACTATGGTCGTTCTGGTAACGATCTCTCTTTACCTGACGACAATCATCCAAAACCTACTTTGGTCGAAATGATTGAGGATCATTTAGAAGGAAAGAGGGCTGCTGGTTATTCTGAGAAAGATTCTCTTGTCCATGATGAGAGCGAGAACGCAGTTGATAAGGCAACTCGTGTTCTTTTGTCAGGCGTTTTTACTTGCGATCTGAATAAGCTTTTTCGAAAGGATCCTCTGGAGAAATTTCAGCGAGCTTCTCTGTATGCTGAAAAGGTAACCTCTTTTTAAGTTTGCTTTATAGGATATTTTCCTTTGAAGGTCTTTTTATTTTGCTGACTTATTTTTCTATTTTACTCCTTTACTTTTTCAGACTAAGACTTGTTTAGCCTCATATGCTTATGAAACTGCTCTCTGGAAACAACAATGTGAGTTTCTGGATGAGAGATACAAAGCTTTACTTCATAAGTCCTCTGGTTCAGAGGTAGGCCCATCAACGTCTTCTTCCGTTCCGGTTGTAGAGACTAGGGCTACTGGGACCGAAGACCAGGAGATTATAAATAGGGTTCTGGAGTCTTCCCGTGCTCAAGAGCAAACCGATCAAATGGCTAAAAAGTTAGAGGAGTTCCAGTTTCAGAGTACTGCTCGGATTAGCGAGTTAGAATCTCAAGTGTCAAGTCTTCAAGCCTCTTTAGAGGAGTATGAGAGGGATATTCCTCTTAGTGGACTTAGGGATCGTAACGGCCGGTATCCCGACGAGAAAGTAATTCGTGAATTCCTCAAATCTCCTGTTCATACAGCGATGGTATACGAGATGGTCGGTCCTCTCCTGGAAAGTACCTTTAAGAAGGCGATTCATCAGCTGGTTGCTTTCGACATGATAGATGATCGTCGAAAGGAATATTTTAAAGCGGCACATATTCGGTTGAACCGCTATGGCGAAGTATACTCTCCTTCCGAGCTTCCAGATGTCGTATATCAAAATTTTCCTTTGGCTCACCTCGTCAAAGAGTTTGGAAAACCATTGCCGATTCCCCCTTCTGACGTTAACGATGAGCTTGATGAAACTTTTATCGATCGAGAAGAAGAGGAAGAGGCTTTTGAGCCAGCACAAGGAGAAGACGTCGCTGGAGAACAGATGATTCCAGAGGGCGATCAGGCTGTATGATATATGGGTTCATGAAGATACCCTTGTAACCATTTATCGTAGGTTTTAAATGTAATTTTACACTTTTAACCCTTTGTACGCCAAACGTTTCATATTCTGACAGTCATGTCCTTTCATCTTCGCCGTAATTATTCAGACAAGTCATTAACTTCGCCGTAATCATTATGTGTGTGTCTTTTCAAATTCTAGTGTTTATTCCAAGGTCAGTTTTACTATTTCGCGCCCTTTCCTTGGGTTGTCGCGTCTTTTCGCATAGTATAAATATAAAAGGTAAAAAATTTGTCTCGCTATTTACTGCTTTGTTTACCTCTTCAACAGAATACTCTTCCTTTACCAGATCGATAAGCCTTCTCGATATTTTCAATTTACTTATTGAATTCCGATCATGACTAATCTTTTTGGTAACACGTCGAAGCGTCCTTCCCGTGAGAACGCCAGAAATTCTAGATTAAAAAAGTCTCGAACAGAAGGACCCTCGACGGAACCTCCTCGTTCATCCTTGGCTAGTAGCTCGATAACCGATAATCCTGTCTTCCCTTCCGCACCTTTCTCCGTAGTTAATCATCTATTGTAGAACCAAAATTTTCTTCTTCTACAGAAGTAGGAAATAGGCCTTCCCCTGGTCGGGTGGCTTTTGGAGATTCGTCCAATGTGGAGCAGTTTTTCGATATACCTGTTTCTTCAGGTGTTTCTTCTTTTGAGTATGGGTTTCATGGAGGGGATTTTGTTAATACTCTTCCTTTTTCTACCTCTGCTGCCCCGATCGTCAGCGGGGGCCAAACTGAAGAAGGTTTCTTCGTAAATCCCTCCTCAACACAACCTATTTCCCAAGATTTTCCTGATTACTTGTTTCATGATACTACCATGATGACTACTTCCTTTGAATCTGGCGGGCCTTCTGGAGGCCAAAACGAGTCAAGGTCTGGTCGGCGTACTGTTATTTTTGCTTCGGGGAAGGAAACCTCGGTTAGTCCTAACGAGAGGGAATGTCCTCGTCCGTTAGACGATCGTTGCATCCTTGAGCAGGTTAAGGATATTATGCTGTCGATGACTCCGCGCTCTGACGGTGTTTCTCTTGCTAGCGATCTGCCGGGCTCTGTTGAGCCCGACGCTTTGTCCTGGGATTTAGGTTTGAGCACTATTTTTCCTGGAGAGTTGAAGAAGCTTGAGGGTACTTCCAATGTACGCCTTGTTCAGTCGCTAGTGAAGATATGCGAACAGGTGGATAAATCTTTCATTATTTTACTTGCTTTTATTTTTACTGCGTCGATATGTGGGGGTTTTTCTCATTCTCTTCCTTTTCTAGGCCAAATATTTTGCACTCCAGCTGGGCGTGCAAAACGACGATCTGTGGAATGGTAAGGAGGCTTACCAACGTCGTTTGGAGTCGGAGTCGGCGAAGGTTGCAGGGCAGACTCTCCAGTTGCAGCTTGCCAATGATGATTTGAAAAAATTGCAAGAGGAAAAGTCTGTCTGGGAGAAAGAGAAAAGTGACTTGGTTCAGGCTGCTGCCCTAGCAGAGGAGTCTCGACGGCGGTCCTATGAGGAAGGATATGACGCTGGTTATCTAAAGCGTCAAGAGGAGTTGATGGCGTTTGCTGGTAACTTGACTCCTCGGAGGACTGTTTCTGCTAGTCGGCCTGTTAACAACTCTTCTCAGTGATTTGTTCGACCTGGCAGGCCTTGGACTGTCTCTTTTTTTTTTTTTTTTTTTTTTAGTGCCAAACTTTTTGTGTAGTTGCTTGGGCTGAACTTTTTGTATTGGGAGAACGACTAAATTTGAAATTATGATCTTTTGTAGGCAGATCCTTGCCTTGATCAAGTTTATTCTGTAGATTTCTTTTGTTATGCATATTTTGCTGTTATGCATAAATATAACATCATGAAATAATCAGCATAGATTAGCATACTTATCTGATATTGATCTTTGCGGAGAATATCCAGAATACAGAAAAGGTAGGTTAATCTCGCTCGGTCACTATTTAAGTAACTGAATGGTATAATGTTTGCTCTGCAAATCAAATCTTTTGTTGATCAACCCAGTATAGTCCCTTGGATTATATCCACCAACACGTTGTACGTCAAAATGTAGACAGTAGGTCATTCGTATCGATAATAGTTGTTAAGGAACTCTCAGCATTTTGGTCGATGTTCAATCCATGCCTTGTAAATTTGTCTTTTTGTGATGTATATCTTATATAAGGAGGCTATTTTATTCCTCCTGTTGAATTCTGCTTTCCTTATCATAGTACCAAGTTTATAGAGAGGATATCACTTAAGGTATCTTCCTAAAATCTATGTTTCTTTGTACCAAATGTGAGTTCCATATTCCTCAAATAAAACAATCAGTATACCCTTATATCATTTCTTTGATATGGGAGGAATTGGAAAATGTCGAAGTCTTGGCCAGATCTGACCTGTTTAGACCTCCTTCAGCAATTCTTTGGTATATTAGGCGGTGACCCCCTTGTAGTCTCGAATAATGACGACTATTCTCCTGATTTCCATGTCAGATTTCTTGGACTCCAAAGGAGTTTTTGTATGGCTAAGTTAATGGCTCTCCACATGACGTATGAGGCAGTGACGACCCTCGTATGGTAGAGGGTTTGGTCTTTTATCTCTAGGCGAGCAAGTATCCTTTTTACAATGGTTTAAACTTGCATGCCTTCGTTGAGGATTTTAAGCTTTCTGTCGAGCGATTATCATATGTGTGTGCAGACCTTTCTGATCCGGAGCTCCTTTAGGTCTGCTTGTGTTATTTCGATGATCGCTTCGATCTACGGCTTCTCTTATTATCGACTGGTTGAGTCGATCAGATAGTGCCGTTCCAACTTACTTGCATTTATTACGGGGAGTCAAAAGGTCGCATTTATGTCCCTTGATCAAATACTTTTTCAGCTGTTGGATTGCTTAGATCTATCCCTATAAATAGGGGGGTGGTTTGCATTCTTCATTTGCAATTTCTCCAAAAGGATGGAGATCTCAGTTTCCTTAAATTTTATTCTGCCTTCAGATCCCATAATATTCAAAAAGTCACATTATCGTGATTCATACCGTAATAGCTTGATGTTCTTCTGCCTTGTACTGACGGGTCTCATGGAAGCCCTACCTTGTACTAACGGGTCCCATGAGGCCTCAAATGTTGTTTTCACAGATTTGAGGTCCGTGGTTTCTGTTTGCACATGGAGGGTTCATATTTGCCAGTCACCCTCGCTCTTGGATGTTACCTCCGGGGTGGGCTGGTAAATGTGCTTATCGCGACAGTCCTTGAGAAATGCTGCTTCAGAGTAAAATGCCAACTCCTAATGTAGAAGCAGTATTTTATTGGGGGTGAATGAGTATTGCCGGTTATCTGGCTGGTAATGCTCATTTCATCTGGAGGAACATTTGATCTTTCGTCCCTGGCCATCGAACTAAAGAAGTCGACCATCCTGAGCAGCATGCTTCTTAGGTGGTTTATCATAATCGACGAGGTACTAGGGAGGAGATTGGTGTTTCCGTGGACATTGTCGTGAAGATCGCTGATCTATAAGATCATTTTTTCTAAACCATTGTAACGATGTTTAAGTAGTATGTAGACCTTTGTAATGTAGGACTTTTGTATGTAACTGATTTGATGAATAAAATATTACTTTTATCCCTTGCATTCTCCTTGTCTTTTGATTTTGGCATAATTTTATTTATGAGGAGCTTTTTCCAAGCAGATGGATTCATACTCGATTCATCTTCAAGACTTGGTTGTATTAGCAGATCCTTTAGATCGTTAGGAACAGATCGAGGAGTGTTTATCGAGGAGATCAATGTATACTCAACTCCTATTTATTTAGACTTAGGTTTTTATGCCAGAAGCCTTTTAGATCGTTGAAAACGGATCGAGGAGTGTTTATTGAGCGAATCAATGTATACTCGACTCGTTTTATCTAGACTTAGGTTTTTAATATCAGAAGTCAACTAATTGTTGAAAAATTGATCGAGGAGTGTTTATTGAGCGGATCAATGTTTACTCAACTCGTTGTTTATTTGGACTTAGGTTTTTAGTACCAGAAGTCAACTAATTGTTGAAAAATTGATCGAGGAGTGTTTATTGAGCGGATCAATGTTTACTCAACTCGTTGTTTATTTGGACTTAGGTTTTTAGTACCAGAAGTCTGTTAATCGTTGAAAATATATCGAGGAGTGTTTATTGAGCGGTTCAATGTATACTCGACTCTTTTATAATTTAGACTCAGGTTTTTATACCAGAAGTCAACTAATCGTTGAAAAATTGATCGAGGAGTGTTTATTGAGCGGATCAATGTCTACTCAACTCGTTTTATAATTTAGACTTAGGTTTTTATACCAAAAGTCATTTAGATCGTCGTAAATATATCGAGGAGTGTTTATTGAGCGGATCAATGTATACTCGACTCTTTTATAATTTAGACTTAGGTTTTTATACCAAAAGTCTTTTTATCGTTGTAAATATATAGAGGAGTTTTTATTGAGCGGATCAATGTATACTCAACTCTGTTTGATTAGGCTTAGATCGAGGAGTGTTTATTGAGCGGATCAATGTATACTCAACTCTTTTTTGATTAGACTTAGGTTTTTGACCCAAAAGTCTTTTAATCGTCATAAGTAAATCGAGGAGTGTTTATTGAGCGGATCAATGTATACTCGACTCGTTTGTTTGGACTTAGGTTTTCAATACCTGAAGTCTTTCAATCGTTGTAAATATATCGAGGAGTGTTTATTGAGCGGATCAATGTATACTCGACTCGTGTTTACTTAGACTTAGGTTTTCAATACCAAAAGTCTTTTAATCTTCGTGAATAATGACCGAGGAGTTTTTATTGAGCGGATCAATGTATACTCGACTCGTTTTTACTTAGACTTAGGTTTTCAATACCAAAAGTCTTTTAATCTTCGTGAATAATGACCGAGGATTTTTATTGAGCGGATCAATGTATACTCGACTCGTTTTTACTTAGACTTAGGTTTTCAATACCAAAAGTCTTTTAATCTTCGTGAATAATGACCGAGGAGTTTTTATTAAGCAGATCAATGTATACTCGACTCGTTTGTATGGTCGGATCGAGGAGTGTTTATTGAGCGGATCAATGTATACTTAACTCCTTTTGTCCCGATCTCAACCAATATGATAGTAGAATTCCAAGGAGTGTTTACCGAAACAATCGATTTATACTCGATCTTGACTTAATATTTAAAATTGCTAAAATCTTTAATAATTGAACTGTAGGCTAAGGCCTTTATTACAAAGATTAAAACTTAATAACATAAAATAAAACAAAGCAGCATAACCTGCTAAAATTTATTTACCATAGTATTTCCTAAGGTTGACTGCGTTCCAGGTTCTTGGTAAGGCTGTTCCATCCAAGTGTGCAATTTTGTATGAACCTTTCTTTCCTACGCCAATGACAACGTAAGGTCCATCCCAATTTTGTTGTAACTTTCCCACATGCTTGGATACTTCTACCTTCTTCAAGACCAGGTCTCCTTCTTTGAAGGTTCGGATGCGTACCTTTTGATTGTATGCCTTTTCCATATTTGCTTTAGTGGCTTGCAGGCGTACAGCGGCTTTTTCTCTCAAAGCTTCTGTTAAATCGACGTCACTTTCTCTTGTCTTTTCATTCTCCTGATCATCGTACATCTCGATTCTTGGTGTGGGGATTAGAGTTTCAACAGGAATAACAGCTTCCGAACCATATACCAAGCTAAATGGGGTTTCCCCGGTTGAGCTCCTGACTGTGGTTCGATTAGCCCAAAGTACTCCTGGGAGTTCATCGAGCCATTTTCCTTTGGCCGCTCCTAATCTTTTTTCCAAGGATTTTATTATTTCTCGGTTTGCTACTTCGGTTTGTCCGTTCGCTCTAGGGTGCCCGACCGAAGTGAAATTTTGTTGAATCCCAAGTTTCGAACACCATTCTATTACCTGTTTTCCCGCGAATTGGGTTCCATTATCAGAAATTAGGATCCTTGGGATGCCAAATCGACAAACTATGAATTTCCATAGGAAGTTGATCACTTGGAATTGAGTTATTCGTGCGAGGGCGATGCATTCTATCCATTTGCTGAAGTATTCTACGGCGACCAGGATATAAGCTTTCTTGGATCTAGCTACTGGGAACGGTCCCACGATGTCCATTCCCCATTGATCGAAAGGCCAACATACCGGGATTGGGTGCATGTTTTCTGCTGGTCGATGACATATATTAGCATGGACTTGGCAGTGATGACATTCTTGAACATACTGAGAGGCATCCTTATTGATGGTAGGCCAATAATAACCTGTTCGGAGGCATTTTAAAGCCAATGCCCTTGCTCCGCTGTGATTCCCTGCGTCTCCTTCATGTACCTCTCGTAGAATATCAATGATTTGTGATTCAGAGACGCATTTCAGAAGAATTCCTGTTACTGATCTCCGGTAGAGTTTTTCTTCTACCAATGTATATTTTGGAGCTCGATATTTTATTTTCCGAGCTTCATTCTGGTCAAGCGGCAGTTTTCCCTCTCGAAGATAGTCTATCATCGGAGTCATCCAGTTTTCTTCAGCTTCTTCGATTTCCATTATATCGACTGCCGGTGTTTCATCGATATCGATCGCCGGTGTATTAGAGATTAACCAGTTGATCACCCTTTCAGTTTTTCCGTCATGGGCTCCTGTGAACTTAGATAGTTGATCGGCCCATTTGTTTTCCGGACGTGGAATGTTCTGTATACCGAAGCTTTCGAATTTCTCAGCTAGTGTTTTCACTTTGGCGAGGTATTTAACCATATTAAATTCCTTAGCCTCGTACAGGCCTTCTATTTGTCTTTGCACTAACTCTGAATCGGTTAATACTTTGAGGCTCTTTATGTTGGCTTTGATCGCCATTTCCATTCCTGCGATTAACGCTTCATATTCTGCTTCATTGTTTGTTACAACGAAGTCCAACGTTATCGCATTATTTAAATCTTCTTTATTTGGTCCGGTGAAGTTGATTCCGGCGCCTCCTCCTTCTCGGCATGAAGCACCGTCAACATGCATTAACCAAGTTTGATCTTCTATGATCAAGATATCGTCGTTGAGGCTGTTCGATAGTTAGGTTGCCTGTGTCGGGGTTTCCAATAGAAAATCAGCTAGCACTTGGGCCTTAATTGCAATTCTTGGTTTGTAATCGATTTCAAATTGGCCGAGTTCGATCGCCCATTTGATTAGTCTTCCGGAGGCTTCCGGCTTTGCTAAGACTTGTCTCAGTGGTTGATTCGTTAAAACCACAATTTTGTAGGTTAAAAAGTAAGGTCGAAGTTTTCCTGCAGCTACTACTAAGGCCAGAGTGAATTTCTCAATTTCCAAATAATTCTTCTCCGCCCCTTGCAGTAATTTGCTTAAATAATAGACAGGCTTATGTTCTGAACCTTCTATCTTAATTAGTACTGAACTAACGGCCGCGTCGGAGATCGAGATGTAGATATACAATGGTTCTCCTTCCGTCGGTTTGGCCAACATCGGGGGTGTTGTCAAATACTCTTTGAGTTGTTCGAAGGCTCGATCGCATTCTTCGGTCCAAACAAAGTTTTTTGCTTTTCGAAGCGTTTGGAAAAAGGGCAAACTTCTGTCTGCTGATTTTGATATGAATCTGTTCCACGCTACGATTTTCCCAACCAAGCTTTGTACTTGGGAGATGGTTTTGGGAGGTTTCATTTCAGTTATGGCTCGAATTTTTTCTGGGTTGGCTTCTATTCCTCGCTGGTGTACCAAATAGCCCAAAAATTTTCTTGACTTAACACCGAAAGTGCATTTCGCGGGATTTAACTTCATGCGGTATTTTCTCAAGATCCGGAAACATCGATCAAGATGTTTTACGTGATCCGCTTCATTAATACTTTTGACTAACATGTCGTCTACATAGACTTCCATTATCTCTCCGATTAACTCTTTGAACATTAGGTTTACTAATCTTTGGTAAGTAGCCCCGGCATTCCTTAAGCCGAATGGCATTACTATAAAGCAATATACTCCCTGCTCGGTTATGAACGCAGTCTTCTCTTGGTCCCGCTCATCCATGTATATTTGATAAAACCCTTGAAAGGCGTCCATCATGCTGAATATCGCGAAGCCAGCGGTTGAGTCAACTAATAAGTCGATCCTTGGGAGGGGATATGGGTCGCGTGGGCATAATTTGTTAAGGTCGGTAAAATCATTACACATTCTCCATTTATTGTCCTTTTTATCCCCTTTTGCTACTAGAACAACATTACATAGCCATTCTGAGAAGTGTATTTCTCGGATTTGTTTTGCTTCAAGTAGCCTTTCTACCTCGGCTTTGATAATTTTATCTTTTACTGGCCCATGATTTCTCTTCTTTTGTCTTGCGGGTTTTGCCAAAGGATCAATTTTTAGGGAATGCTTGATTACTTGAGGATCAATTCCTTCAATGTCATTCGCGCTCCAAGCGAAGACGTCGACATTATCTCTGAGGAAGTTGATCAACATTACTTCCCCTTCTTTGCTCAATTCAGTACCTATTCTTGTTGTTTTGGACGAGTCCCCTTGTACTAGAATTACATCCTTATGTTCTGGTGGTTTTAGGGCTAAATCTAGCGGTTCTTTTCCCTTTCTATCTATTCGATCAGTACTAGGGATTTCAACCTTGTTTCTAACGAGATCGTCTTCGAGTTTTCTTTTGCTCGGGGTAATTGATTTGGGGTGATCTTTCAAGGTTAATGAGGTGTTGTAGCAATCCCATGCCATACAGTGATCATTCATTATTTCCCCGATACCTCTATCGGTCGGAAACTTTATCTTCTAGTGATAAGTAGAGACAACGGCTCGGAATAGGTTGAGGGCTGGTCGTCCTAATATTGCGTTATAAGCGAAGGGTGTTTCTACCACTAGAAATTTTACTAGCTTCACTGTCCGGTGCGGTTTTTTCCCGAGTGATACACTTAAGGTTATTGTTCCGCTGGGGACGATTTTGGATCCTCCAAACCCTACTAACGGCGTAGCTACTTTCTGTAGATTTATCTGTCCCAAGTTCATCTGGGCTAAAACCTCCTGGGAGATGATATTCGCTGAGCTCCCATTATCGATTAGGATTCTTTTGACATTATAATTTGCTATTTCTAGCGACACCACCATTGGGAAATCGGGGTTATCCTCTTTTGTGTCCCAAACAATGTTTTTAGGTACTTCGCCTTCGTTAAAGCTGATCAGCTGGTCGTTTGATGGCTTGTTTTCCAGAGTCCATATTTCTTTTGGGTATTTTAAGCTTCCAATTATGGATCTGGCTGTCCTTCGTCGGGCGTTACGACTATCCCCGCCTGCGGGTCCCCCGGATATTGTATGGATAGTCTCATTGATCTGGTCATGGTTCAACTCCTGCGTAGGACCATGCTCGGGTGACCTTCGACGAGAACTCCTTCTTTGATTATTATTCCGAGGGCTTCTACTTCTTTCCCTTTTGCGGTTATCTCGCTCTATATAGTCGTCTAGTTTTCCCTGTTCGATTAGTTTTTCAACTTCACTTTTAAGGTGAAAACAATTTTCCGTTCGATGTCCGTGTGCCCGATGGTATTTACAGTATAGGTCATAGTTTCGAGATCCTGGTCTGGGCTGGGCGATTTTCCTCGCTTCAGGGATCCAATTATTCCTTTCTAGTACTTCCAATATTTCTTCCATCGGGGCATTTAACCTTGGGTGTTCTACTTGATTAACCCTGCCTCTGATCGGTAGTTCGGGGTTTCTTGGTCTTTGGTAGAAATTAGGTTGCCTTTCTTGGTCGGCTTTGTTGTATTCCAATCGCTGGAAAATGTTGCCTTTTCTAAAAGATCGCTCATAATCCATGGATCTTTGGGCAGGAATCCTATCATGCCGTTTGGAGCCTGAAGTTGTGGCTTTGTTTTTGTTTTTATCTTTAAAGGAATTCATCTCTTCTTGGGTCATATATTTAGACGCCAAGCTCATGATGTCGGCAAACGTTCTTGGTTGTTTTCGACTGAGGGCATTTCCGAACTGCCTATTCTTCGTGAGGTCGAAGAGAATAGAAATTATGTAATCGATATTTGGGGAATCGATTTTAAGTAATCCCACGTTAAATCTCGCCAACCAGTTTCTTAAGGATTCTCCCTCTTGTTAGTGTATGGTTCCTAAGTAGCTCATCGGGAGTTTTTGCCTCTTCTGACTGGCGAACTGCTGTGTCAATTTATTGCATAATTCCCGAAAACTGAATATGGAGTTGGCAGGTTGTTTGGCGAACCAGTCCAATGCGAGTCCTTCGAATGTGGTCACCATTAATTTGGCGGTGAATTCCGCCGAGTGGGCGTATAAGTTCATTATATTCGTGACGCTAAAAATATAATCATCTGGGTCAGTGGTTCCATCATATCGGGGTAGTCTACCCGGGACCTGTCCAATTGACTGTGCCTCTTTTATTTCTCTGCAGAAGGGAGAACAGGCCGCAAGGCTCTCCTGGAGTTCCGTGGTTCGGGCCCACGGGTTTTGAACAGATCGTAGGCGTTGTTCAAGTCGCTCCTGTACCATTCTTTCGATTTCTCTTTTCGAGAATCGCGTTGTTCGTGGTCGATCTGGGATTGCATCATCTATGTCATCCTCGATAGGGATAATTGTACGTTCCTTGGACCCACTGCGCCCCGGTTGTGGTTTTCTTTGTCCTGGTTTTCTTCGGGGATGGTTATCGGAGGGTTTTGAATTGCCCTGCTGTGGACTGTGTAGCGAGCGCCACTCGCTCGCCGGGCTGTCAGCTTGTTGAGAGGCGTGATCGTTTTGCCTTGGCGCTCTTTGAGCAGGAGTTGCCCTGGCAGCCCTAACGTTTCGAGGAATTTGATCAAGTACGAGTAATTCTTCTGGAGAGAGTGATTTAACGAGCATTGCGATCTGTCGCAGTTTCTCCTGAGCGCCCGGGAGAGGAACAGGGATCACAGGGACTTCCGGTTCTTCCGATATTGCACTGGGAAGACCTCCTTGGGGCTCCTGCTGACGGGGGTGGGTATCCTGCAAATTCTCGTTGGTGTTGGGAGCGTTATTATCATTGTTGTCCTGTAGATCTTCAGATGTGTTTTGACCGGTGGTTGTGTTACTTCTTGCTCCAATACGAGCGCTTTTCCTTGGGCGAGCCATATGTCGATCGAATAATTAACCTAGCCCCACGGTGGGCGCCAACTGATTTAACCGGATTTCGTCGGGTTAAGGGTATCAGTGAATTTGTGATATTGGGGGTTCTCATTATATATTTTATAGGGCTCTGTTACTTTATTCAGGATGGATCAAAACTCAAGGAAGAGCAATATCATAAGAACAAAAAGTAAATATCGAAACCAACGCAAAAATATAACACAAATATGAAGAGAAAGCTCTTTTTCATTGAATAATAGTGAGTTGTGCTGTTTATGCAGGATTTAATGGCGTATTTGCCTTATGATTTAGAGTTGTTTAATACAATGATTGACTAGGTATTTATATCATACTAAACCTAGCGTTACAAGGAAATATAGTCCTAATAGGACTCGGCCCAAATATCCTTCTTGGGTCCGGAGTATAGTCTTCTAGTCGAAGAGAGCTGTATTCGGCCGGGTCGATAAGATGATCCCGAACTGTCTGATTTGGTCGAACCGATCTCATGTTCTTTAGTCGATCCGTACAGTATGTAGGGTGCGAAATAGCCCCCATCAGAGTCTAACCGAATCCAACGATGTCCTGTCTCGATTGGATTCTACGACTCTTGAATATGTTCTAGATCACGGCCTTGGAGATCAATCCACGGGTTGTCCCAGAGCCCTGTGATCTAAGGACTTCTATCCTTATGCGTAGATAATTATTACATAAGATAAAGATGACCATATAATAAAGTGCTTTTATTAATCAAAATTGAATAATTCCTTATTTATAACAATAAATGCTAGCCATACAACTGGCTTGCAGGACACTATTTCTATCATATAGCAGTTTGCCGAAACTAATCGGCTGAGTTTCTCCACTATCTCCACTTTCCCCACTTTCTCCACAACTTGGTAGTAGTTATTCTCCTTGTTCTCCCTTGTTCCACGTTGAATTTTCAGCTTTGAATTTGTGAGGGAATTAAACGTGTGCTGCCAATCACTCTCGTGTAACTACTTTGAGATAAATTTGGAGGTAGTTGAGGTTTAGTCTATCTCTTTTTCGTAACCTTTATTTGATTAGCTGGCCACTATTTAATTAGTTGGCCATTTAGCCCAATTATTCGTATGGGCGATTAATAATTATTAATCGTTAATAAATTACCTTCATTACATGGGCCGATTTCATCGACTTGGCCATGGACCCTTCTGGGTCGACTGGCTTAATAACTGGGCCACTAAGCTTTGCTCACTAATCGTAATTAATTATCTAATAAATTACTTGGTTTATTGGCTTTAAATATTATATGGACCAACCTTTAATCCTTGGCCCAATTAATTAATTAACAGACTTAATTAATTAATTTAATTAACTCATTGTGGCCTAGATAATTCATTGGGCTCATTGGGCTTGTTTACTTTTACCATCGTTTGGCTTTATTAATTAATCATTTTCGGCCCGTAAATTAATTAATCATAATTAATATAAAAATTGGGCCGTATTTCAAATCGGACCCGTGACCCGTTTAATTTCGGTTGGACCGATTTTCGGACCAAAGTGGGTCTGATCTTGACCCGGTCCACTTGGTCCTATTACATTCGGCCCACTATTGTTTGTCGGTCCATTATCGAGCCAATATTCCTCGATTAATCGAGGGTGATTTTTTAGGCACAAACAAGGTGATTGCTTCAGCTTATTGTGGGAGATGGTTGCTGGAGCATAAATGGCAGCCGCTAGCTTGATCTCTTTGGATAACTTTGGGCAGCTGCTTGCTGGATAACTTTGGGCAGCTGCTTGCTTGTTGACTTCGTGGATAATTAATGTTGCTGGAGTTAAATTAATTGGGCAGCTGCTTGCTTGATTTAATTGGGCAGCTGCTTGTTTCATTTAATTGGCAGCTCCTTTCTTCATGGAATTAATTAAGTTCGGCAATTACATGGATATAGTGGATGTGTTTGAGGTGCTTGCTTCGGTTCATTCATTTTCTTTGGAGCTGTTTGTTGAAAATTACTACGGAAAAGTGGGAAGCTTTGTTTTGTGAAGTTTGCTACTTTTTTGAGTTGCTTGCTTAGGTGTTTTACTTTGTGGTTGGTTTGTTTAGCCATATAATGATTAGATTGTTTTAGCATTCCATAGGATTTGAATCTGTATCTTTCACATTTGAATCCCTGCAGCGAGGGCAATTTTGCCATCTTTTTGGCTTTTTTTGTTTCGGGGGTTGATCCCTTGATCTTCTGGGGGTTAGATAAATTGTGAGGTTCCCCTTCACTCATTTTTTCGGGGGTTGGTCCCTTGAAGTATTAGGGGGTTAAATAAATTGTAAGATTCCTCCCTCACTTTATTAAATCTAAAATAATTTCTGGTAGGAATAGCAGAAAAAGAACTTATGGAGATCCGGTATGCCCTAAAATCCATCAAAACATATGGGCCTAATGATTTCTGGTAGGTACATTTGGGCTTTTTCTTATGAATAGGTACATGGGCCTTGCGGCCTTTTAAATATCATTTGGCTATGGGAAGGTTATTTTGGAGTGACAACCGACTTATTTCAAAATGATGCACAACTTTTAATTTGTAATTTTACACGTGTTGGGGGAAATCTGCATGGCGAAATATTTGAGAAAAGCTGTGATGCGAATCATAAATCCATTTTCCCAAAATATTCAATTATCAGAAACCGAGTTGTAAACCCTCTCTTTCTCTCTCCACATTACTCTCGTGTCTATATATGGTTAGATAAATCTGCACTCGATTCAATTTTCTCTATTTTCTTGGCCACAGCCTCTTAAACGATATCATCAGTTTTTTTTTTTTTTTTGGCCAAATTTGCACTGTTTGTCTATCAATTTGTCCTTCATTTCAATTATGGGATAGAGAAGATGGAATCATCACAAGGGCACAGCGCTTCGCACAACAATTTGGTAATAGTCCACTTTCTTAAATTTTTAAAAGAACAATGAAGGATCTTGATTTTTTTGAAAAACCCATTTGGGAAATTTAAAGAATTTCTCGATTTTATTAACTTTGCACTTTTGCAATAGTTTTCTTGATTTGATTTAATTTCTTTTAAAACTCTGTAATGCGCCCTTATGTGGCATGTGTATGACCCATGAAATGCCAATTGATATCACCAATTTGCATTTTTTGTGGCATTTTTTTTAAGAGAATGTTGTAAATTGAGTGCCCCAGTTGATATCAATTGCAATTTTATTATTTATTAATTGCAGAGTAGCTTTACTAGTTCACTTGTGTCACAATTTAACTTTTTTTGATTTATTACTGTCTAATTTGGACAGTCAATTGGTTCAAGTGACCACATGGGTTTAATCTATATGTTATGGGATTTTATTGTGCAAGATTTTTCAGTTTCTAATTCTTATTTTATCATATGTCTTAAGAACCCCCTGAGGTCGTCTCTTACAAGGAAACCCCTGACGTTTCAGAAATTACACGGAGACCCTCTATGATTTAGACTATGTACCAAAATACCCCTTACAACGACACCCTTTGCAACTTCTAGAAAAAACCCCTGTAAGGGTTGTCCTTATAATTTTTGGAACCATAAGTTCGTTTTGTAATTACTGTAAACCTCAGGGGGTCCGAGTGTAAATCACCCTTAAATTTAAAAGAACCTAAATCAGAGATCTGCATGTATAATTGCAGGATGAGTCACTAATCAGCCATATGCTTGAAAAAAATGGTAACTCTAATTCCACTGTGCCTACTAGTAGACTGGAAAGGTTGTTAAGAGAAAGAGAGCTAAGAAGGTCCACAAGGTCTCCTCATTCTAATGAAGAATCAAGAGATAGTAATGGGGATGTGGATGTCTTTGGATACATAAATGACCTATATATATCTGATGGATATAGAGAGGAAGATTTCTTCGAAGGGAGATACCCAAATGATGGATGGGGAAAACAAGATGCTCGAGTCCGAAAACAAAGGCTACTTGTGGTGGCCAATCGGCTACCAGTGTCAGCAGTTAGAACGGGTGAAGACTCGTGGGCACTTGAAATAAGTGTAGGAGGCTTAGTTAGTGCTCTTTTGGGTAAGAACTAGATTTTGATGCCTATATTAAAAAATGATTCCATATATTATTATGGTTTTATATTTTTTATTTTTTTTTACATTATAAAGGTATCAATGAGTTTGAAGCAAGATGGATAGGGTGGGCAGGTGTAAACGTACCCGATGAAGTCGGACAGAGATCACTAACTAAAGCTCTTGCTAAAAAGGTTTGTAGGAAAACTTAACATATGGAAGTTGTTTTTAATTACCGAAGACTAAAAAATGTCCGATTTTTTTTTTTTTTTTTCAGAGGTGCATTCCAGTGTTTCTTGATGAAGAAATTGTTCACCAATATTATAATGGTTATTGTAACAACATATTATGGCCACTTTTCCATTATCTTGGGCTTCCACAGGAAGACCGCCTTGCTACTACACGTAGTTTTCAATCTCAATTCGCTGCTTATAAAAAGGCAAACCAAATGTTTGCGGATGTTGTAAATGAGCATTACAAGGAGGGTGATGTTGTTTGGTGCCATGATTATCATCTTATGTTTCTTCCAAAATGTCTTAAAGATTATAACAATAAAATGAAAGTTGGTTGGTTTCTCCACACACCTTTTCCTTCCTCGGAAATTCATCGTACATTGCCGTCAAGATCAGAACTTTTAAGATCTGTTCTTGCTGCTGATTTGGTTGGGTGAGTAAATTTTTAGTCAAAATTATATATTTACAATGTAACATTTTAGTCCAAGATTGTTTCATTAGTATGGGAGAATGAATGAATAGATTTTGTGTCTCCCTTTGTTTAACATGTGCAAGAAGTGAATAATATCAAAGTTGTTGATTTTATTCCATCAATTGTTGATATCATACATGTGTATTTTTCTGATTTAATTTTTTTTGGCTCTTAGATTCCACACTTACGATTATGCAAGACACTTTGTAAGTGCGTGTACTCGAATTCTTGGGCTGGAAGGCACGCCTGATGGTGTGGAAGATCAAGGAAAGCTGACTCGTGTGGCAGCGGTATAATAATGAAAATTTTGGAATTTTTTCTTTTCATTTTACAACTCACATTTACAAAAGAGTTGCAATTTATAGATGTCACTATTAAGTTAAGACTAATTTCATGACTTCTGGACTACAGTTTCCCATTGGTATAGATTCCGATCGGTTTATTCGAGCTCTTGAGCTTCCTCAAGTGAAGGACCATATTAAAGAATTGAAAGAAAGATTTGCTGGGCGAAAGGTGATTGTAACATATAAGAGACCATATTTACCATAATATTTTTAAGATATTATGCAGCATATTATTAAAATTTTTATATGGTTTTTGAGTTGATTCAAATTGTTTTGCTTGGATGAATTTGAACAGGTAATGCTAGGGGTTGATCGTCTAGATATGATTAAGGGAATACCCCAAAAGATTTTGGCATTTGAAAAGTTTCTTGAAGAAAATCCAATTTGGCGCGACAAGGTAGTTTTAGTACAAATTGCTGTACCAACAAGGACAGATGTTCCTGAATGTACGTATCCTTCTGTTTTTTAGCTCATTGAGAATCATATCGTCTTAAAAATAATTACTGATATTTTCGCTTATTTGGGGTTCTACATTATTCTAGATTTTATTTTATATATATAATTAGAACAAATTGGTAAAAAAAAATGAAGAAGAAGAGGTTGAAGGTTTCAACAATTTGTTTAATAAGACAATTTATCCTATAAACTATATTCTGGCTATACATAGTTCCCAATTTTGCAATGATGCTGTACACTATTCTACTCTAGTTTTATACAGTATGTATAACATATTCTTTGTTTTTTGGCAGATCAAAAGCTCTCGTCCCAAGTTCATGAGATTGTTGGACGGATAAATGGAAGATTTGGGACCCTTACAACTGTTCCAATACATCATTTAGTGAGATAATTTTCCTTCAAGAATATTGATGTTGGGATATAATTTTTAAGTTTTAAGAAAATATTTATCATGCTGAATAGGAAAGAAACATCATCAAATTTTGAAGGTCTTTCGCTGCATAGTTCTAAATGGTCATATAATACTAAAAAACTTAGCGAGAGTGTTTAGACCATTTGTTCGATGATGTGTAAGTATTTACACACACATCTAAGTTTGAAAATGCTATTAAACATTTTCCATGTAAAAGTCGCTAAACTTTAATTCTATTCCCTAAAGAGTAACCAGATAACTGAAGATGTTTTTTTCCCTAATATAAATCTAAGGCTATATTGAGTACTGTAAGTTTCTATATAATGGCTCTAGATTTTTTTTTACAGGACCGTTCTCTTGATTTTCATGCTCTATGCGCATTATATGCTGTCACTGGTACACATTTTCGTACCCTGTTTGATCTCTTTCACTGTCTAAAAATTTTCAAGACTGTCATTATTGGATCGAGTTACTCCCACAGAAAACTTTGGATGTACTGAAATTTCTCGTAATCTTTATATTTGTAGAGAAAAGAAAAAGATTATGTTTATTTATCATTAAGCATACTAATTGCCCCCTTTAACTCATGAGCGCTTGTTTGAGTTAGATGTTGCTCTCGTGACATCTTTAAGAGATGGAATGAATCTTGTGAGCTATGAATTTGTGGCCTGCCAAGCTTTAAGGAAAGGGGTGCTCATTCTAAGTGAGGTACCTATGTTTAAGACAATTATCGTAATGATTATGTAGTCTGAAAATTGGTTTAAAGTCTCTAATATTATTTTATGTTCTTTACTTTCCTTTTTCTAGTTTGCTGGCGCTGCTCAGTCTCTTGGAGCCGGAGCAATTTTAGTGAACCCTTGGAATGTTACAGAAGTTGCTGCATCAATTGGTTATGCTTTAAGTATGCCTTCGGACGAAAGAGAAAAACGACATCGCCACAATTTCACTCATGTTACTACTCACACGTCCCAAGAATGGGCTGAAACGTTTGTAAGGTAAGCATTGACTATTTGCAAGCTATAGTTTCAACTAGTAATAATATTGTTTCTGCTATATATTTATCTGAATCTAGTATTTTCTTGTATATAGTGAACTCAATGATACTGTTGTTGAAGCTCAGCTGAGAACTCGGCAAATTCCACCTTTACTTCCTAAGGAAGAGGCAGTTGATCATTATTTGCGGTCAACTAATCGTCTACTTATTTTGGTATTCTTGTTCTCATCTCGTAATACTAAAACAATATTCATTTTTTTATTTCCTTCTCCAAGCAACTAGTGTTTTTCTTTACAGGGATTTAATGCAACACTAACTGAACCTGTGGACACTCAAGGAAGAAGAATCGACCAGTTCAAAGAAATGGAGCTTAAGTTACATCCTGAGTTGAAAGAATCCTTGAAAAGACTTTGTGACGATCCAAAAACAACGATAGTTGTACTTAGTGGAAGTGATAGAAACGTTCTTGATGAGGTTTTCTGCTTCCACTTATCATCCACTTTTCCATCAGCACATTCAGCTTGTTGACTGACATATTCTGCAGAACTTCGGAGAGTATAATTTGTGGTTGGCAGCAGAACACGGGATGTTTTTGCGTCTTACCACAGGAGATTGGATGACAACAATGCCTGAAAATCTAAATATGGATTGGGTTGACAGTGTAAAGGTTGGTTCGTAATTGACGTTTATACTTTTAGTACATTTATTTTTTTTATATTAGAGATTTATGAAATCCCGTTTGTTTCAGCATGTGTTCGAATATTTTACAGAGAGAACTCCACGTTCTCATTTTGAGCTTCGTCAGACCTCTCTCGTATGGAATTATAAGTATGCAGGTGATTTATTTCTATGTATATATTACCCCTTTCTCTATGTGCAACTTTCACTTGTATTGTTTTACCTCATTTTATTTGTGATTTGTGACAATATGCTTAGATATTGAATTTGGGAAGCTTCAATCGAAGGATCTGTTGCAACATCTATGGACAGGCCCGATTTCAAATGCCTCCGTAGATGTTGTTCAAGGTGCACGATCCGTTGAGGTGCGAGCAGTTGGTGTGACCAAAGTGAGTCTTCTGGTATAATAATGTCAACATTTTTCATTACTCGAGACAATTGGCGAGTCTAAATCTTGTGTGTATTTCCTCTACAGGGTGCTGCAATTGACCGAATCTTAGGGGAAATCGTTCATCACAAGAATGTAAAAGCTCCTATTGATTATGTTCTATGTATTGGACACTTTCTGCCAAAGGTACTCAATTATGTCTATATTAAAATTTAAGTCTGTAGTATTGGTTAATATGATTGTTCATCATGAGTTGTTGGAATTATTTGCTCATAAATATATTTAAACATAAAAAATAAGAATTCTTTATTGGGGATTCATCCAAAAAAAA
The DNA here is from genome assembly GCA_003313485.2 of Penstemon barbatus. NCBI lineage: Eukaryota > Viridiplantae > Streptophyta > Magnoliopsida > Lamiales > Plantaginaceae > Penstemon > Penstemon barbatus. The sequence goes on from CM064883.1 coordinate 49,981,541, forward strand.
AGTAAAAAGTGAATTTTATTAATAAATGTAATAGGAGTGGGGAGTTAAAAAGCTACAACGACTTTAAATTTAAGGGAAAATACGAAAAGCAAAAAATTGGTGTGTCATGACATGACTTCTCTTTTTTATGTAGTATAGATATATTTCATTGAAAAATACACCCATGTGTTCTTTTAATTAGTAGAGAGTCATAAAAATGTGAACTACCTGTTAAACTATAATTAAACATGTGACGACAAATGTACTCTTTTATAAGATATATTTAAAGTCTTTAGTATTGGTTCATTATGATTGTTTATCCTGAGTTGTTGGGATTATTTGCTCTACATTTCATTGAAAAATACACCCATGTGTTCTATTAATTAGTAGAGGGTCATAAAAATGTGAACCACCTGTTAAACCATAGTTAAACATGTGACGAAAAATGTACTCTTTTATAGGTATAAATTTAAATTTATTATTTTCTATAACTAGATTGGAAAGTGTGGGGGATTTTTTTATGAGAAAACAATGGGTATATATGGCAATTATTATGACTAATATGGAGGGTTCATGACAATTTACCCCTTGATATGCATAATGTTAATTTTATCTTCATGTGATTTGGAAAAGATTACTTTTGCCCCTATAATCTTATAAAAGCCTGACATCAAACTTAAAAAAAATATATGATATTGACAAACTACCCCAACTTATAAATGTGTCACTTTACCCCCTTGTGTTATGATAAATGTGTCACTTTACCTTTCTGAGCTATGATAATTGTGACACTTTACCCCCTAAGGGTACTTTTTGTCTTTTTACGCAACACTCTTCATGCACAATCTCAATTACGGGCGAGTATGTTTCACTCTCCATGGAAGGAGGTAAATTGCTAAATTTTTCACAAGGGGATAAAGTGTAGGGGTAAGTTGAACATTATGCATATCACAGGGGAGGAAAATTTGCAATTAACTCCTAAAACGGAGTATTTACTATGTAAGGTGAATTCATGAGGTGTTCCGGTGAAGAACGAAAATGGTTTATTTATTTGCTATGTATGGAAATGTTTCAGGACGAAGACATCTACACGTTCTTTGAGCCAGAATTACCTACAGGACCGACACCTATTGCAAGAGCCAAGATGACCAACTCTCTCAACAGATCATCTGCTTCAAATTCTACAGGGAGAAATGGTTTACCTGCATTTTGCCGGAAAGCTCCTATACCTTTTCCAACACAAGAGAAAAGAGTAAGCGGTCTTAATGGAAACGGGAATTGGTGGTCTAGAATGCGCGATAGGATGACTGTGCACGAGGGCTCATCGGTTCTTGATCTCAAGGGTGAAAATTATTTCTCGTGTGCTGTAGGGAGGAAACGTTCTAACGCGAGATATCTTCTTGGATCATCAGCTGAAGTTGTGTCATTACTCAAGGAATTGGCACATTGTCAGCATTTAAATGGTTAGAGAATTAGCTTAGTTGATTCTAAACAGGGTTATGATTGTGGTAAGTCCTAATTGATGTGACAACTATATAGATTATTTTGGGTGACTTTTTGGGTGACTAACTGAAACTAGCACATTGATCAAGTTGTTTATTAAATTTATTGAATTTGAGAAACGTTTATGGGCTTGTTGCGATTGTTTCGATTCTTAAATTATAAATGAAATCAAATGAGTTTTGAAGGGAAAAGCAAGATACTAATTTATGCGAAATATGCATGAAACTATTCTGTGAAATTTTTATTGCATAGAATCTCCTTGTCAGCACGAAACTCCCTGGATGTTTAGCATAGAATCTCCTTGTCAGCACGAAACTCCCTGGATGTTTAAAATAGGTAATTTCTTATGGGTTTTTGGCATTCTGCACCCTGATTTAAAAGTTTTGGCATTTTGCACCCTGAAAATATAATTTAATTGGCATTTTGTACCCTAATGTGTGTTTTAGAGAGAAAATTCATTGGTAGAAGGTTAGAATAGTTATTTTCAATTTTTTTTCACTTTGCACCTTGGCAATATAGATTTTGCACCCTTAAAAAAATATAGAATGTTGGTATTTTGCACTCTAAATTATAAAATATTAGCATTTTTTACCTCGATTTAAAATTTTTGGCACACTGCACCCTAAAAATATAATTTGTATGACATTTTGTACCCTAATCTATTTTTCTTAAAAAAACAAACTCATAAATGTCGGCGATGTAGAGATAAAATGGTCATTTCTATGCATAACAATCATAAACTTGTTATTCTAAATTTATTTTACTCTATAATAACTTACATGGGGGATTCTAGGAACAATTCAAGTTGTGGAAAACTACCAGCAGTTTTCCCACAAAATGAACTGCTGGAATAAAATATTATTATTTTTGTGACCTGCTTACCCGATCTCATTTAGCAGGTCACATTTCGGTCTTTTACATATTTGCCCTGCATATTAATAAAATATAATAAAAACATAAAATTTAATTTATTTCATTTACACATTTGCCCCTCATTAATAATATATATTAAAAACACAAAATCCCTTGTTAATTTGTTCTATTTACCAATCTTTATATGAACTATGATTTTTGGAAAAAAATATATAAATAAATATTTGAAAATCATTAAAATTATATTCGATTCTCTATATCAAGCTAAATATAAGATGAAAAAACAATAAAATCAAATTTATAAATTCTTAATTTTTTTCATAGATACTAATTTAAACTGAATTCAAACTAAATATGTTTAGCTTGCAAATATATATTTTCATTATGAATTCAATATTTGTATACAAGATTATTCTAATTTCACTTCTCATTTTTTAAAAATGTGAAAATCTCTATTATCAATTATATAATTATATATTTAAAAAAAAAAGAATTTCTTAAGAAAAAAAGAAGGGCTTTCTTCTTCAGCCTTCCTTGCCGCCACCACCTCCACGCAGGACCATCATTTTTCGGTGACTGTTCACCAGAATTAGCTTAGGGGTTTTGTTCGTCTAGTCGCCATGAACACACACGTATCTCAGTCTCTTTCTCCATTTTCTCCTTCTGCAATTCACAAGAACATCGAGGGGGGTAAACCTTTACCCTTTAGCAATGAAGCAATTGAAGATCACACATCACTTTTACATAATGAGTTTTTAAATCGGACAAATAATCCTTCACCAACAAAAAAAAAATCAAACAAATAATCCAAACAGGAAATCAGTAAATCAGAATCAGTCTTTTTTTCTTTTTTTGTTACAGATCAGACTCAGGCTTTGTACAATCCCATTTCAACATAAATCAGAACTGTATCATTTCCAATTCCAAGATTCAAACGCAAAGCTTCTAAATTCATGAACAATAAAACCATATTAGCCAATAATTGCTTAGAAAAATCGAAAAGTAATGTCTTACAATAATAGTACCAAAATTTAGTAGTGTTAATTCCCCAATTCTACAATCTAAAATTTACATCCTGAGGACCTAAACGGAATACAATCTGATCCAAGAAAAGCCCCTATTTCAAAATTAAATCTCATAAAATTCCCTTCATTATGAACGAAATAGTACCAATAATCGCCGCATCTCGGATGAGTGGTCCGATCAGACTTCATTGTTCTTCTGATTCCACTTCAGCTTCTTCTTCCAATGGTTCTTCTCCTTCCGGGTTGTTCGGGTCCAGATCTGTGTCGGATTGATAACCAAAATTGAAGCCAAGGGTTTACAGATCTGTCCAGACTTCTTCATTCTCCAGACTTCTTCAATGTCTTCAATGTCCAGGTTTACAGATCTGTCATCGGAGCAATATCATAATGGGTTGATTAAAGTTTGGTTATCTTGCACAGTTCTTCAATGCCCAAAAATACCTTGAATGTACGAAGATCCCAAAATATTAAAATTAAAAAACAACCATTAAAGGGTAGGAAATAATTCACAGTTCTTCAAGGTGGAGAGCAAAATTGGGTGAGAAGTGGTGGAAATGATTTGTGTATTTCGCCCTCTAGCTTGTACGGCATCCAATAATGCTCGGATAGGATCCCCAATTATTGTAATCTGTACTCGATCACATTGAATACAATATTATTGATCTTTTATATCCATTTACTTACGTTGCTTTGCATTTTACATCACCCTTATCGAACTAACGAAAACGTGTAAGATCAATTGGCGCCCACCGTGGGGCCTTATTCGAGTTTTAGATCGAAATATGCCTACCACGAGGAGAAATACGTACGTCAGTGGAAAGCCTTACTAGACATAAACTCCGCCATTCACCATCCAAGGCGATCCTCCGAACATCGGAGCGTTCGTCAATTCAAGGTCGAAGATAAGACCCATACGATGAATTTCCGAGCTTAAGATTAGTGGTTTCATTCTATGATAGCACAGTTCATTTATTTCCTCAATGGATTTATTTTCCACAGAGGATCCATTTTTCTAATACATAAGCGAATAAGAAGTTCCACATATATCATCCACAGCAGATTAACATAGAATTAACCCCGTCGACTCGATCACCGGTTAATGTCAAAGGCTTAGGTAATCTATGCAATTACAGCTTATTGATGGTCGGAATTTATTTTTCCGATCATCATATTTGTTAATTTCGAAGACCTGCGCGACGATCTGCGGACTCCAGGTTTCTGGCATATTGGCCTTCAAGATGGAGAGTATATTTGCCTGTCGATATTCTAGGCGAGATCGGGTTAGGAGACTATCCCTCTTAAAAATTGTTCGAAGTCTGAGCTCAAAAAGTTGAATTGGTTGAATAACGCTTTGATTACCATGGTCGGACACATGAAATACTGGTACAACGAATAATATAATCTAAAGAATTTGACAGCCTTTTATAGTAAAAGATGAGAGAATCCGGCGGCAGATAATTCGCGAAATGAATGGATGAGATTTGTCGACCCTTGCAATTCTCAGTAAATGAGGAACCGTTTGGAAAAAATCAAACATGACAGTCTTGGGAACTTATAGACAAAGAATTTTCTTAACAAGGCATAAGATTTATTTATTAAGCCCTAAGGATATTCACTATTGACTGTTTCTCTATGATTCATCTTTTCTCATGATTGCAGAAGACTATTATCTCATCAAGATTTATTTCGATCAGAGTTATACATTCAGTGGAAATTAATCTCGTCAATATTCATATTCATTCGTCTCTTTCTGATATTATCGATCTCTGTTATTCTATCTCTACTTGTCTCCATCTACTATTAAAAAAGGGTGAAAGCTGTTGCTATGACCCTCGAAAATCGACCAAGGGTAAAAGCCGTTACTACGCCCTTTGGATTGAAAAATAAAAATTGGTGACGACCCTCGGGCTAAAAATGCTCTGAAACGACTAAGGGTGAAAGCCGTTGCTATGCCCCTTAGATCGAAATTATTAAATGGGTGAAAGCCGTTGCTACGACCCTCGGGCTAAAAATGCTCTGAAACGACTAAGGGTGAAAGCCGTTGCTAGGCCCCTTAGATCGAAATTATTAAATGGGTGAAAGCCGTTGCTACGACCCTCGGGCTAAAAATGCTCTGAAACGACTAAGGGTGAAAGCCGTTGCTATGCCCCTTAGATCGAAATTATAAATGGGTGAAAGCCGTTGCTACGACCCTCGGGCTAAAAATGCTCTGAAACGACTAAGGGTGAAAGTCGTTGCTATGCCCCTTAGATCGAAATTATTAAATGGGTGAAAGCCGTTGCTACGACCCTCGGGCTAAAAATGCTCTGAAACGACTAAGGGTGAAAGCCGTTGCTATGCCCCTTAGATCGAAATTATTAAATGGGTGAAAGCTGTTGCTACGACCCTAAGTGCAAATTATTGATTGAACAAAATTCCGATATATATCTTATTTCGAAATGCAGCGATCGTGATCCGCTAAGATCGCCTTTTATTATCCGAATATTATTAATTTTCGATCATGCTACCAACAAATGAAATCGGCAAAGAACGTCAATTATCATTTATATCTGAATATTAAAGATCGAAGAATGTCTATTGTCGACTATTATCTAAATACTTATCAAAGTCGCTGGGGAATAGCACTTGTTCATATTTTTGAGGCAAAGAAATTGATGCTCGAAAAAAATATATGAAAGCAATTCTACAGGTTAACAAGTAAGGATGATAAAGGAAATAAATATCTCATTCATGATCTTCCAAACAGTTACAAGAGAGTTCGTGATTACAATAGTAAGGAAAATCAAGCAAAGCCGAGACTTTACATTTAATGTAACCCTATTACAAATTAATCCTACGCTAGAATATTTTCGTAATCAAAGGAGGAAGGCGGGGCTAGAATAACACTTCTACCCTTCATCCATCACTTCCTCAATAAATGCTCCACGCCGGACCAGATCGAGAGATAGGGAAGCAATCCCTAGAAAAATTACTCCACGCAATCTCGAAGGCAACATTCTCCAAGAAACATCTTGAAGAAGTGGAGATCGAGTGCAGAAAACTCCTCCAGCAGTTGACCCACTATCCCGACTGGATAGAGGACAGAGTACAGGAAGTCGAGCCCGCCTCAAAGACTTGGAATCAAAGAGAGCTGGTCGCCTGCCGGTACCCCAGTCGCAATTATTTTCGCCTGTCGATACCCTAGTCGAAATAAGTTGCCATCAGGAGACAACATAAATTATAAAGAAAGATAGTTCGAAGTCGAACCTCGAACCGTTTGGTCGGGAATAACAAATGAAGCATGATGGCCAGAGAAAGTAAAATCTCAATCATAGAGCCGATCAAAACAATTGCTGAAATGTAAAGTTTGAAGGTAACTACGGAACTATATATAGTGGAAGGAAAAGGCAATTAACGACTCAGATTTGATAATACTAACGGCTGAGATACAAGCAGTAAATGCGCCGACCGTTACGGTTCCCGAGAATACAGAAACTGTCTGGGGTAAGTGAAGAAAATGTCAAATTTATTCCCGCTCGAGTTCGTCTTGTCCGAATTCATTATAATCTCAATTCCAATCGTCAAAAGAAAATCATGAAGAAAAATTCAGAATACAGCTTATAAAGAAAGCGTTATCGGTAATTAGCCCGAGGATGACTGAGACCAATGAAGTACAATATTTGAGTAAAGCGGTCATAAAGATCGATAAAAAAGGCTATTAATTTCCGAGCCTGACATATCAAGCAATTACAAATTACAAAGTATCAACTCCTATTACATATCAGACCAATCTTTTGATGCTAAGTGCTTTTTTACAGTTGTGAGAACATTGACAAAGAACTAAGCTATAAATCCGAATAAGATGGGAACTCCATAACCAGGCAGTCCTATGAAATTTTCGGCAGACGGTAATGTCCTTACTCGAATAGGAGGAGCCAGTCAAGCCAACAGGCTTTTGTCTGTATTTATAGTACCTCGAAGAGGAGAGGGGTAATGCATCTTTTTCTAGGTGTAACGTGAATACTTTATTGAGAACTTCGATCCTCGAAGCTCCACCCCTAACATCCTCAATGAAGAACCGAGCAAACCGCTGAAGACCCTTAAAAAACACGATGCTTGAGCCTCTCCTAGAACACTGAAGGTCGTGGGGACTACATGGGTCGTGGATGGTCAGCAATAAAGCTTTTTGGCCTCCAGGGTCGAAATAAAGTTCGCCTGCAGATATCCTAGTCGAGACGGAAATACTAATTAGCCTGTGATCTGCAAAATAGGTCCTAACTCGAAATTCAAAATATTGAACCATGCAACAAGACCTTCTAGTCAGCATGGTCGAAGGAATCTGTTTTCAGAAAATCTTATAAGAATATAAAACGAAGAGCACCATTTATAGGCTCTATTCTCAAAAATCCAACGGCTAGCAGGAGGCAAAGGCAACGGTCGAGATCAAAAGACTGTTGCGCTTCCCGAGAATTTCGGCGGGAAGAGAAAGTAATATAATTTTGGAAATTAAACAGACTTAATGTCCAAGATCGAAGGTCAAGAATTCCGACCACAAGGTCACACGAAGAGAGCAAACTAAAGCATGGACAGAAAAGAACACATCAAATTATAGAAGAGCATGCAATCCGAGAAGCAAATAGATTATTACAAACCATAGGGGATAAAATGTCTGAAATTATTCGTAATCACACAAGAGTAAAAACAATATAGCCATACAGCAAGTCCGAGTAAATAAAAGACAACATCTAGAGAAGCTTATTATCGGAGAAAATCTTTCGAAGCTCGGCATTACGAGCCTCACATCCCGCTTCATATCCACGGTCATAAGCCTCCTTTTCTCGACGCGTGAAGTCTTGTTTCTCCTGCTCGTGAAGACTCTTCAGTTTTTCGAGCTCCTCATTCAGCTGCTTGTGGATCTCCTCTCCACGTTCTTTAGCAGTCTTCTCCTTCTCTAGAGCAAGCTTCTCCGCGAAGACACGATCAAATTCTGCTTTCTTCTCCTCCAGCTCGAGGGAAATAGTAGCACGCTGATTTGTTTCCCGCTCAGCAAACGTTTTAAGTTCGATAAAATCCTGTCCAGCCTATTTAAAAAATCGGCAGCGTTACAAAAAAAAAAAAAAAAAAAAAAAAAAGAGAGAGAGAGGAATAAATATATATACCTGAAAAAGGAAGTGCGTCCCAGACTCGAACAACTCTTCTATGTTTCTCTCCTTGGACATGTTGGTTTCGGAAGAAGTAAAGTCGATTCGCAGCAGACTATCCATGGGATCAGTCTTAGAAGGAGACCCATCTTTCGACTCGTCGGGCAGGGAAGGAGTAACTTTCGGAGGAGTGAGGTCAACGCGGGGTTCGGGAGGATTATCAATTTTTAAAGCTTCAGCAGAAGCCCCTCCACCAGTTTCTAACTTGGGTTTTTTGTTAAGACCTCCTGCGGGGGGAACGGGTGAAGAATCATCAGAGGGTGGTTTGTTACCGATAGCAAGATTCTGCAAAGCCTCGATGGGAGTGACCCCATCGGAATAAGGCCTTTTGTTCGAAGAAGGAACGGGAGTCTTTTCTCTGACATGATCTTCACTCAAAGAATCGACAACTTTCGGGGAAGAACCCCCGAACGCAGCCTCAAGCTCTTCATCCAAAATGGACTTGTTGGAACCGCCCTTGACTTGCCTCGAAGAAATACTTTTATCTTTCTTGTTTTCCCCTCCTTTAGAGGCTTTTGGGGAAGACACAGAGGTCTTAGAAGAGGATTTGGAAGGTTTGGCCTCCTTGGCAGATTTCTGCTCTTTGCTCGGATTCTTATTCTTCAAGCCACCAAACAGCTGTTTGGGGTCGATTGCTTTGCCTAGTATGTTTTCCATGATAAACAGGGAGAGAGTTGAGAAATTAGAAGAATACAAAATATAGAGGAAGAGCTTCGATCTCTGAGAATATTTTCTGACAAAATTTGAAGAGGTCCTGATATTTATAGGCGCTAGACCCTATAATTGTTAATAGTGGAATCGACGCAACTATCAAGAAATATTCTATATGGAATAAATAGATATCGAGCATAGATCACGAGAAAATATTGAACTACGAAAGGCAAATAATGTATAAATATTGGTGAGGTTGGAATTTACAAATTACACGAATTAAACCGAATGGAAAACAAATCCGATTACAAAAGTGGGTTACATACACGTATACATTCGATCCCTAACTACGAAACTATAGATCACCCCCTCCAACATGATCGAGCTTAGCATTCGGACCGACGCCGTCTTCGCCGCCGCTGCCTAATGGATTAGTCTGATCAACGGGTCGATCATTTTCCTTATCCGATCCGTCCTCTATGTTAACATCTTCCTTTTTCCCTGAAGCTGAAGGGTGATCGTCGTTAGAGCACTCGAGCAAGTCAGGGTTAGGCATCGGAATGCCATACTCCTCTACTAAGGGGGCAAAGCGATGATCCTGCCATTTTATATCCGTCTTGGGTAAAGAGGAAGCTTTGTAATCCTTCCCTTCAGCATTTTTAAATGGGTTCATGTGCTGATAATATTCGTCCATATTATCTGGAATTCTCTCGGCCGAAACCAATTGTTGAACCCCTTTGTAGAAGATCGTTTGGAGAATCCCTCCCATTCTCCTTTGGACTAAGGGATCTAAGACAGGAGATTCCAAGAATTCTCGTATGGCTGGAATCACAGCCTCATCCCGACCTTGGGCATATGCACGCTCGGAATCTTGCTTTGCTAGCTCAAGTTCGATCTTAATCTTCTTCAGTTCTCCTCGAGGGCACTTCTCTCTTTAACGGATGCCAGCAAATCCTCTTCCACGGATGAGGAACGTTTCTTAGTAGCTTTTTCGAGCTCCTTCTTTATTTGAGATAATTTTTGTTGACTTTCTGCTAACTGAGATTGAAGAGTTTGATTATCGACGAAAATTTGCGCATACGCATCATGAGCATCCTGCGACTCCTGCTCCAGCAATGCTAAGCGATAGGTTTGGATAGCGAACAAATCCCCGATCTATGAAGTAAGTTAAGATGGCACAGAAATGTTAAGGGCACTAAAGAAAAAACAAATAGTCAAAAGACGAATATTTACCTCGTGATACGTTCGGGAGAAATCACTCAAAATCTCAAAATCACCTTTGACGGAATGAAGCAGGATATCCCGTTTAAACCGACTAGCCATATAGATTCTAGCAGCTTTGTCGAATCCATTCTCACCACCCGAATCCAGATCGGTTAGAATGGTACCGTCTTCAGGGTATCCAGCAGCCCTGCTACCGCGGAGGTGCTCGTCCATGAAATCCACCACATCAGGCTCTGACCTACCTTCTCGACATGGAACAGAGTCAGAACTCACACCAAAAGGTTTTACCCTCCTTGAGGGTCCGGGAAGTTCATCATTTCTCTTTCGACTTAGGAGCTTCTCATACTCCTGGATACCCTGAATCCGGTTCCAGGAATGCTGACTATAGCCGACCAACGAAAGAGCAGAAGTATCAGGGGAAAACAAGGTTCGAAGAGGTCCGGCTGTGGCGGAGTTCAGGGAACTCATAGTGCCAAGCCCTCTCAAATCGGGAATCATAGATGGTATGACGACTGAATTTCCACCTAAATTACTTGTGTCCGTTCTTCTTTCAGAGGCATAAGGTAACGGGTCGAAATAAAATCGCTTATCTCCGACCGAGCCGGCAGCGGACACTCGAAATTTCTCGACGACTCGACCTACAGGGATAATACGAATTGGGCACGTGTTTAATCAAGAAGAATTGTTCGGTCAAACCTCAAAGTAGGCAGAAGATAAGAAGCATACCCAAAGAAAGAGTGGCAAGGGGCGGAGCACTAGAGGTTGGCAGGTCATTGGTCTGCAGAAGGGATCCTTCGGAGGATTGACTGGGATATTTAATCGCCGGGGCAGGATAATCACAGTGGCTCAACCCAGCCAATCGCAAAACGCCTTCCTGAACTAGGAACTTGGTCTGGTAAGGATTGGACCGCAACTGCACGAGAAATTCATCGGAAAGACGGTGGCTGAGCTTCTCTTTAATTCTGCGAGAACCGTATGTCCAAGAATTTGCACCATCCCATCGATATGGTCTTGTTTTTGAACTACCTTCTGATATCGGAACATCAGGGCCTTTCACAAAGAAGAACCTCCTCTTCCAACCTTGGCTCTTTCCCGTTGTTATGTTGGTAAGAAAAGGCCGTTTCGACCTCTGGCGGATGGACACAAACCCTGCATTTGAACCTTTACATAAATCCATTCGGAATATTTGCCAAAAGTTGCTAAAGGAGGCCTCTTCCCCTTTCGCCTCCATAAGAGCACTAAACGCCACTATATACGCAACAGAATGCGGGAGAAGCTGAGCGGGGGAAAGCGAAAAGAAAGTCAAGACGTTTCTGATAAGGGGAACGAAGGGGATACGCAAACCACAAGAAAATTGACTCTCATAGAAGGCTTGATAGCCGGCCGGGGGCTCGGTAGCACGTTCAGTATAAGAAGGAATGACGATCGAAAACCCTTTGGGAAGAAATTTCCCGAACTCCGCCTCGAGGTGAACACGATCCTTCTTTGAGAAATAACAGGAAGTTTCACTAGCGGGAAGTTCTAACCTATTCGAGGACGCGGCCTTAGAAGCATGCGTGTGTTTGAAAATCCTAACAAAGGCACCCTCGCCGATGCTGCGTTTCTCGACCTCATTTTCTTCGAGATCCTCGCTCGGATCATAATTCTCGCCTCCTTGACGAAATTCTCCATCTTCGTAATCATCAACGAGCTTTAACAAAGGATCGGACTCTTGGTTCTCTTCGACCTTATTCTTGCCCTTTGAATTTCTAGAACTTGACATTATGGACTCGGAAACGAATGTATTAAAGTAAGCGCTCTTTCGATTCAAACACTCCGAGCTCAAGAGAAAATGCAATATGGAAGTAATTTTTCAACGGGTCAACATATATATACGGGGTTAAAAAGGTAAAATTGCAAACAGGTCCCCGAGTAACCGCGACGGTTGAACTTACTCAGAGTAAAAAATCTAATGTTACCCTTCTGAGAATTGCATTTTCGGTCCTTTACTTACAAATTTTGGAGTAAATTCCCCAGAAATTATCCCAATGGTATTCCATTAACCTCCTTATTATGGTCGGAAAATTTGGAAAGTATTCATCAAGAAATTGAATTAAGCATCATGGAATAATAAAGAATATAACTATTTCGAGGTCCTACGACGAGGTTATCTTTACAACACGCCGGTAAATTGTTTCTTATATATGCACTCTTTTTCCCTGGCTCGGTTTTTATCACAATGGGTTTTTCCGAGGTAGGTTTTTAACGAGGCATATCCGAAACACATCATGAGCGGCTCATCTCGTAGTAGCGTGTGACATAACTTGTACTTCTTCGAGCGCAAGCTCCACTTCACGCTCGAGAAGTGGGGGAGTATTGATGAGGGGTAAGTTCGACCAACTCCAGATCCTGCCCCCAGGAACCAAGAGCTGGCCCAGGGTTCTGAATAAAGTGTTCCGAGCCATCGAGAACCCGAGCTCGAGAGATGCTGTTGGGCCGAGCCTAGGCCCAAGCCCATCAATTCTGCTATAAATACCCCAAGCATTTATGACGACGACAGAACTTCCCAGGTGCTCTTCCTTTTAGGCTGCTGCTCGGACTCACTTGGGAATAATTGCATAGGCTAGCTCGTTTGTATTTCGCCCTCTAGCTTGTACGGCATCCAATAATGCTCGGATAGGACCCCCAATTATTGTAATCTGTACTCGATCACATTGAATACAATATTATTGATCTTTTATATCCATTTACTTACGTTGCTTTGCATTTTACATCACCCTTATCGAACTAACGAAAAAGCGTAAGATCATCCAGGTTTACAGATCTGTCATCGGAGCAATATCATAATGGGTTGATTAAAGTTTGGTTATCTTGCACAGTTCTTCAATGCCCAAAAATACCTTGAATGTACGAAGATCCCAAAATATTAAAATTAAAAAACAACCATTAAAGGGTAGGAAATAATTCACAGTTCTTCAAGGTGGAGAGCAAAATTGGGTGAGAAGTGGTGGAAATGATTTGTGTAGGAGAAGAAGAAGAAGACATGGGCATAGGAGTCATTTCTCAAGTGCAAATAGTATAATTAATTGGGCAGGGTATAGAAGTCATTTCAATATCTCCTATAGTGTAAATATCATTCCGATTGCAGTTGCCAAATATGCCACATGGCATATTTTATATGGTGAATTGTGGACAGTTCTGCCAAACCTGAACTGCATTTAGCAAAGCCCGAACTTACATTTTCTCTTAGTAAAATTTAGATTTAAAAAAAGACATTGTCTTCATTTTATTTTCAAGTATCCTTTGGATTATTTACTTTATATCTAAAATACACGTTTACATATCTAACATATTATTATATTGCATGTTATTTACATAATTTAGATTATCATCTTAAGTCGGGGTTGAAAATGCCAGAAATTATATTTTTTGGGTGCACAGTGCCAATATGCGAGCCATTACCCAACCAAACCAAAGGGATATCATTGTGATGGAATCGCTTTCGGTCTTGTTAAATATTTTGTATGAGGAAATCTTTATGTCGTACTCTCACGACTTTAGACCGGGTCGGGGAGCCATTACCTTATTTTCCAAACTCAAGGGATGGGGTCTATATTTTAGAGTGCAAAGTGTCAAAATCTATACTTTTAGGGTGTAAAGTGCCAAAAATATTCGAAAATAACTATAATACTCTTCAATCAATGAACTTTTTCTTCAAAACACATACTATGGTGCAAAGTGCCAACTAAATTGTATTTTCAGGGTGGAAAGTGTCAAAAGCCCGATTTCTTATTGACTTATTTCAAGAACTTAATTTTCAAATATATCATATTAGGTTGTAGGGATCAACATGTAGTGTTTTAAAAATTGGTTTCTCGAAATATACCGATTCAAAATGAGGTACTTTTTATAAATTAGCGATTTCGTGCTGAGGTTTGTAAAGTGTAAAAATATTAAAGTTGATTTTTTGGATTGACCACCATAATTCTAGATTGTTTTATAATTATGTGGTGATGTCTTAGTTGTACTAGTTAAGTTTAAGATATTTCTAAATTAGTTACTAGATAGTTCTAGTGTAAGTTAAGGTCTAAAAGATTCCTGGATATTTCTTACGTTCTAGATAATATAAAATAGTATAAATATGGGAGCGATCCCACCATTTGTACAACAAGCTATAACAAGCCACCATAAGCCACTTCAAATTTAGTCATATGGTAAAAGTATTTTTCTACAAAATCTTCTTTTTTGCATTTTTGAGGTTAAATATTCTTGCTATTGTCGTCTTCTCGTCTAGGCTGTTCGTTTTCGGGCTAGCAGAGAATCTATCTTATATTCTGTTGTACTTATTTTTCTGCACATGGTATCAGAGCCATAGAGCTCTGGATTGTTTGTCAAGATCTCTTGGGGGAAGATTCAACTGGTGCCTCAAAAATGGAGTCAAGTGGGTGTTAATGGATTGGGCATGGAGTTGCTAAATTAGTCCAACTACCGGGTATGGAGGACTTGTATGGAGTCGTACCTCGTTGGCGAAGATTTGTGAGATATTGTTAATGGAGATAACACAATGGCTCCCGACAACAAAACGGAGAATGTCGATGCTTTCAAGAAGTGGAAACAGCAAAATGCGAAAGCCGATTTCGTTTAAAAGAGATCAATTTCCCATGGATTGTTCGATCACATTATGCGGAGTAAATCAGCTCATGAGATATGGCAAACCTTGATCGCTTGTCAATGAAAAAGACGAGGCTGGACTACAAATGCTGGAGAATGAGTTGGCAAACACTACTCAAGGTAACCTTGATAGAATAGTGCCCAGCACGCCAGTTCAATTAGCTTGTAATAGGTCTATTCTGTAAGAAACAATCTTTTGATTTTATAATAATACGCGTGTTTATTTATATGTGTATAAGGATAAACATGTTGGGATAGTGGTTGGGATGCCTCGATTGTCAGAACAACGACAGTGCGGAATTTAAAATTTTTCGAAGCACCCAAGGTCCCATATTAGATTCTCCATATTATTTATACGCAAGCAAGAAACAAAAACACACATAGTAATTAAACAAGGGGGTTTTTGCGATATACCTCACCGCAGGCTAGGTGGTGGCAACCTTAAATTCTGATTCTGAATCTGGATCTGGATCTGGATCTGGTTCACAGAAGTGATCCAAGCGTCTCACCTCCAAAGTTAGTCCACACCAATTGGATTCTGGCAACACCTCCTAGTCTTAGGCTCAGAACTGGATCTAGGAGATTTGTCGAAGCAGGACTGTGCAGATCTACTTGTCAATGCAAGATCTAACACGGTGGAACAAGGGAGAGGCGGCGGCGGCGGTGCTAGGGCAGCTCACGGCAGCAGGTGGCGGCGGCTCTAGGTTGGCGGCGCAAAGGAGAGGGGGCGGCGGCTAGGGTGAGAAGAGAGGCTAGGGTTTTCAAGGGTGTTCGCTTTTTGAGCTCTAGTGGAACCCTATTTATAGACTCCCTCTTGACCTAGGTTTGCAAGACTCCTTATGGGCTTTTAATTAAAGGCCCATGTCTTGCAAGCCTTTTATTTAATTAATTACTTAATTAAATGCCCAATCCAATTAAATCAATATTTCTTTTATATAATTAATTAGCAACCCAATTAAGTATTTAATTAATTAAGTCAGCCAATTAATTAATCTCCCACTTGAATTAAATACTTTTAATTCATTTAATTGATTTAATTACCTTTAAATCAATTAATTCCTTTTGTATCCTTTTCAACAGTCACCGTCCAATTGTATTGTGTGTGACCCTCTAGGTTCACCATCAATTGGCAGCAGGCCCACGAATTCCTCGTGATTTAATTTATGAACAATAAATTGCTCCGGTCAATTAAACAACCTTTAATTGACCACTCCTAGAATCAAATCCTCTATTAACTCAGGAGTACCTACACTTCATGGTCGATGTCTAGCCACAAGCCCATGAAGCCCAACTTCAGGTGAATTGATACTTGTGAACCTCGTCTCATATAATTACCATGTACATACGGTCCTTCTATCGACTAATATTCCCGATCAAGACTTAGGGTTTGTGAATTGATCGGCACCTCTAAATTTGTCTCGATAACTATACTTTCTAATTCAGGATAATATTCCAGTGTGACTGCTAAATTTGGAAACCCCTTCCCAAATCCGTCACCGACCACGGCCGTGGATTCCTCGGATATATTATCTAAGAATCGTATAGGAAATTCTCTCACCCATTACAGTGAGTCAATAGATTCCATATCGGTACTAACCACTCGCGTACATGTCCATACGCACCCAACCTAGGCATTTTATGACCAAGCTAAGTGGTCTATACCTAGATCTAAGTACGCACTTTCATGCACCGAATTCGCCCTAGCACCTCAAGTCAAAGGACTAAATCGTACACTATTATAATCCTTGAGAAACATCCCATCACCGATATGCGACATGCGCTTCCACAATGGGTTTCTCTGTTCGGTTCGTTCGATGCGTTCAATCCTCCATTGAACCACCTACTCATATGCACTGGCCTCAAATGCCTTGCTCATGAAACGCTACAAATTCACTCCATGTGAATCATGCATACTTGTACAAGTCTTGGCGATTCCTACGATACCCCATCTCGTTCGGAATCTATGACTTGGAACAGTTTTAAGATTACGACCTTTGAGACTGTTTCATGATTGCACTCAGTACTGAAGTGAATCGTCCCATAGTCTAATTTAATCTAAGGGTTTCAACCAATCACTTAAATGTATTCGCGAGAGATGAAGTTGGCCATTGTTTATCCTTATACTCGTATAAATAAACGTGCGTATTATTACATTTATACTAAAGAAAGATAATGATAGTTCCAATACAAGCTAAATATATTGGCTTGCAGGGCACTATCCCATCAATCTCCCACTTGCCCTAAAGCCAATCACAAACGTTTCTAGGACCCATCCTTTTAAAGATGCTCTTCGAACTCATTTCATGATATAGCCCCTTTTGGTGGATCCACTAAGTTGTCTTCTGAGTTGACGCAATCCATTATGCGCGTTAACTCTACCAATGATTTTTTTAATCAAATGGTACCTTTCTTTCAATTGTGTTTAGATTTCTGGTAAGATCTCGAATGCTTTGCTTTAGCAATAGCTCCAATGTTATCATAGAAGATAATCATGAGCTTCGCAATGCTAGGCACTACATCCAATCATAGGATGAAGTTTTATTTCCAAACACTTTCTTGAGCCGCATTTAATGCTACATTTAATGCTGCAATATATCTTGCTTCAGTGGTTTAGATGGTTACGGTGATTTGCTTGTAACCCTTTCAAATTTACCGTTACCCCATTGAGGCAGGATATTTATCCAAAAATGGATATATTTAATTCATTCACATCAGACTGAAAATTCGAATCAGTGAATCCTTCGAATTTTAATTTTCCACTACCACCGTAGACCAAGATCAAATCCTTAGTCTTTGTCAAGAGCTTAAGGATATCTTTTACGGTGGTCCAGTACTTCTTCACTGGATTTTGACTAGCAACTGCTCGCGATACTTGAGCAAGTTCTACGTCTGGTCTAGTACATAGTAAAGCATGCCACATGCAACCTTTTGTTTGAAACATAAGGTATTTGAGACATTCTCCTTTATTCTCATTTGATGTAGGGCACATCGATTTTGGAACAAGGGATACAATGTCTCACTTGAAGCAATCCTTTCTTGGATTCTCCATACTGAATAATTTCAGTTTTGATTCTATGTACTTAGATTTAGAGAGCGTCAGCATCTTTTCTGATCTACTTCTATAGATACGTATCCCAATACGCAAGATGCTTCTCCTAAATCTTTCATGGAGAATTGCATGGACAACCATGCTTTCGTCTGTGCTAACATTCCGATATCATACCAGATAATCAGAATATTATCGACATATAAAATTGAGCTTCACCGCGCTCCCACTAATCCTTTTGTACACTCATGGTTCATATTCATTTTGATGAAGTCAAATGTCTTGACTATCTCATCAGAACAAATGTGAATCTAAATGGATCCAGACATCGCTAATGGATAAAAGGTTTCATCAAAGTCTGTTTCAGAACATTGTGAATATCCTTTTTACCGCTTAGTCAATTCTTAGAGGCAACACCTCTCCATTCATTCCAAGTTTGAAGATCCACGTACAATTTATAGCTAACTTACAGGGATAAATCCCTCGGGTGGATCAGTCAAGGTTATACCTTGGTGGAATGGATGGGATCCATTTTGGTTTGCATGGCTTCGAACCACGTACCAGTGTCTATGTCTGACATCGCTTTATGATAGGTCTTTGGATCACTTTCCACATTCTCGTTTTCGTGAATGAAACCAAATCGCTCTGGCTCCTTACGAATTCGATCAGACCTTTGAAGAGTAGGTGTACAAGTAGATTTAGTAAATTCTGGATTAACTCCCACTGTTTGCGGGGATGGGTCCAAATCTTGGACTTCATCAAGCTCCATGACGTTTCCATTTCCTTTGACGAGAGATTCATCAACAGAGGAACGGGTATCTAGGAGAAATGATTGTTTCTCATTGTCGTGGAACAGGTATCCAATGGATCTTGTTGGATACCCCGCAGTTACATACAAATTGGATCTACTAGCCAATTTATCTCCTTTCTCGTTTCTACCATCGGCAGGAGATCTCCATACTCAGAGGTAAGAGCATAGAGGTATTTTGCCATACCTTTCCTGGTAAAGCTTTGTAGGCACGAACTTTGAAGGTACTTTGCTCAGTATCTTCGATGCAGTCAGGAGGACTAACTCCTAGAATGCATAAGGAAGCTTAAGAAAACTCAATATGGATCGAACAATGTTAAACAATGTTAGATTCCATCTCTTTAGACACTTCAATAAGTTGAGGCGTCTTAGGAGGAGTTTGTTGTATGAGAATCTCATTTTCATTAAGATAATTGAGGAATCCTTGACAAGTATTTGCTATCTCAATTAAATCGAATAATACTATGTCTTTGTTGATTCTCTATTTCACATTGAAATACCTTTCTTGGTTTTTCGGATTTGCATCTCACTAGATTCATTTTCCACTAAATACCAAGGTCATTAGCAAAAAGTACGAAGTATGAGTAATCTCCTCTCACAGTAACTTTTAGTGATCCATATTCATGGATTAAATCCAGATTTGGTTTTCGCTCTGGATTCCCTGTGACGGGAGATCTGGTCATATCTCCTTTGAGACATGATTCGCAGGTTGGAAGTTCATCCAAGTTCTATTTTTCAAGAAGCTTAGGTGAAACCAACTTTTGAATCCTACTCTTGGAGATGTGTCCAAGTCTAGCGTACCAAAGTTATGGATTATTATCTTTGTATTAATTGAATTTCACACATTAATTCAATAAGATTGAGTCAATGGTTTAATTCAATTAATTTACTTCCTTTCAATTAACTTCTTTAATTGCTTCCTTTTTCATTTTCAATTAACCCTTTAATTGAAAGGTTGCTTAATTAATTAGATCATCTAATCGATTAAACATATCAGTGCCTTTCTTAGATGCAGTGGGATAATTCGACTTTTAGGCTACTTGCGTTCTTTTGACTACCTTTATGGTCGAATTAGAAGAGAATAAATTCTTCTTCATTTTACTCTTCTTTGACTTTGCAGTCCATGAAGTGTAAACGATCATGACAGGTTTATCCTATTTGCCTTTAACCAATACTTTGGTTGATTCATGAAATGTGATCGACTTATCAAATAAGATCAGTGTATTTCAAGAGTCATTTGAATGAGCGGGAGGAGAATTTAGGAGGAAGTTAATGTTAAGATCACTTGCAGGCCTACGTTTAATTGATCCAGTTTTCAACTAGATTGATAAAACAAAGACAGTGATCCTTGACACTAGTTCCTTCATTTATTCTCGAGTTTTGAAACAATTCCTTAGAAGTCTCGAATCAAATCGATTCAAAACTACTCCTCAAAACTAGCCTTTTGAGGTGGAGGTTTGTTTCAAAAGACTGGTCCTCAAAACGGGCCTTTTAAGGTGGAAGCTTCAGACATGCTTCTCATGTTACTTCCATAGCTCGTTCAATCTTGATGCTTATTTGAGGAAACGATCATGAAGATTCCCATACTCTATAGGTGATTCGTTTCACTTTTGAGATTCATCTTTATATGAGGAAACGATCATTAATATTCCCATACTCTACGGGTAACTCGTTTCTTTTATTTTGACTTATCTCGGAAGCTCATAAGGCATAAGCTCGTCGTTTAAGAACATCATTCCCTTTTGGAATTTAAGACAATTCTCAAGTTTCTTGCCTAGTCGATATTTTGATCCAGCTATTTTATTAGTCGAGGATAAATAGTAAAATGGATAATTACAGATATCTCAGTATCCTAAAGAGAAGACAAACATTTAGTGGACTAGCTAATGAATAATACTTATAATCTACGAAGGTTGGACTCTCTATAGTAGAAGTTCTCCCACTATTTTATCGAAACAATTACCCCTTCAATTGTTCGGGAAATTCTATTTCCTAATAGGTCTTGACGTCCCAGCGGCAATTAATTGTACCCACGACTCGTGGCCATACAACCAATTCCCCAGGTAGGCATACTTGTTGCCAATTGTGTCACTCCACAACCTTCAAGCTATTTTGCCTCGGTTTTCGAACTTATCTAGCACTGCTACATCATAAGTGTTACTAATCGTTAAGTCTAACCCATCAATCATGATGAGCAACGGGCCCGGTCGTGAGTTCTCCGTAACTAGTTATCGGTCGATCCTCACATCCCGACCAGTCCTCACCCTTGTCGTGTTTAGTTAAAAACAGTAGTCAAGGAATTTCGCGTATTGTCCCTTTCTTCGACTCGGGTGCCAGACTCTGGATCACCTCTATCGATAAGTGGACAACATACGCTAGTCCCTATTGATGGAAGGCTTGGATTTATATAAATACTTCATTTTATTTTAATCCAATATGACTTAATATTTATTTCGAGAGGGGAATTTCTGGTTTGAAAGTTATACCAACTCTCCTCGAGATCTCACCGATTCAATTGTGCCTTATCTTTTATTACGATCTAATATTCTAGCGCGTAATACCATACAAGCTAAATATAAATCGACAAAATAAATAAAAGCCATACAAGCCTAACATGCATACTACCGCAATATGTTTTCGACCGGGAGCCTCCTATGTGGGCCATCATCGAGCCAATGATGTTGGCCCTATTGGTCAATCTAAAGGGTTCTCATATAGGCCTATGCTATTACACAATGTACCATGCATACATGGCCTTCATATCTTCTTGGGCTCCCACCTTGCTTGTAAACGGGCCTCCATCCTAATCTAGGAAAACAGTAAAGCCCTATTCTATTACAAAGGCTCAAAGTGGCCCAAAAAATATAATAGTCTCGCAGGCCCAATCAAAACCAAACATTAAATTAAACCAATCACATCTACCCTAGGGTCAAGGCTCGGCTCGATCGAAAACCACGTAAACAGTTCACGTAGAGCAAGAAACACGCAAACAACTTTTACCTATTTCTTTCTTTATTTTAAAACTACCTTTTAAAACTAACTTCCTATGATTCTTACTTTTTAGTCACTACTAATTATGACAAAATGAATATTCGGGTAAACAAAAATAAATTTTCTGCTCAAATTCAGATTCTGTTTTTCAACTTTTGAAAATTGCATTTTCGCCCCTCAACTTTTTGAAAATTGCACTTTGACCCCAAAACTTTTAATAAGTTACAAAAACACCCCTGGGCAGATTTGGGCAGCTACCAGAAAATAAAATTTTGAATTCTGAAAATTTTCGATTTTTCAAATTGACCCTTGAAGTTTGGGTAATTGCAAAACCGTCCCCAAACTTTCAAAAATTACAAAACGAACCCAAAAACCGTGCGATCAGATTTGCAAAGTAGTCCAGAAATTTTGAAATTTCCAGATCCAAAAATTTCGAATTTTCAGCCCTCTAAAAACCCTGTATGCGATTTTTCCACAAAAAGTCCTGAAGATTTCAAAAACTATAAAATCGGCACAGATCTAAAAAAGCAGTTTTACCCAATCATAGATCCAGTCATAACAAGTAAGAATCAATTTACAGAACATAATTATCACGTGTTTACATATACATAATTAAACATATACGATGAAAATACGTTATGTTCAGGCTTTTCGTATAATAATGATGGAGTTGGCTCTGATACCACTGTTGGGATAGTGGTTGGGATGCCTCGATTGTCAGAACAACGACAGTGCGGAATTTAAAATTTTTCGAAGCACCCAAGGTCCCATATTAGATTCTCCATATTATTTATACGCAAGCAAGAAACAAAAACACACATAGTAATTAAACAAGGGGGTTTTTGCGATATACCTCACCGCAGGCTAGGTGGTGGCAACCTTCAATTCTGATTCTGAATCTGGATCTGGTTCACAGAAGTGATCCAAGCGTCTCACCTCCAAAGTTAGTCCACACCAATTGGATTCTGGCAACACCTCCTAGTCTTAGGCTCAGAACTGGATCTAGGAGATTTGTCGAAGCAGGACTGTGCAGATCTACTTGCCAATGCAAGATCTAACACGGTGGAACAAGGGAGAGGCGGCGGCGGCGGTGCTAGGGCAGCTCACGGCAGCAGGTGGCGGCGGCTCTAGGTTGGCGGCGCAAAGGAGAGGGGGCGGCGGCTAGGGTGAGAAGAGAGGCTAGGGTTTTCTAGCGTGTTCGCTTTTTGAGCTCTAGTGGAACCCTATTTATAGACTCCCTCTTGACCTAGGTTTGCAAGACTCCTTATGGGCTTTTAATTAAAGGCCTATGTCTTGCAAGCCTTTTATTTAATTAATTACTTAATTAAATGCCCAATCCAATTAAATCAATATTTCTTTTATATAATTAATTAGCAACTCAATTAAGTATTTAATTAATTAAGTCAGCCAATTAATTAATCTCCCACTTGAATTAAATACTTTTAATTCATTTAATTGATTTAATTACCTTTAAATCAATTAATTCCTTTTGTATCCTTTTCAACAGTCACCGTCCAATTGTATTGTGTGTGACCCTCTGGGTTCACCATCAATTGGCAGCAGGCCCACGAATTCCTCGTGATTTAATTTATGAACAATAAATTGCTCCGGTCAATTAAACAACCTTTAATTGACCACTCCTAGAATCAAATCCTCTATTAACTCAGGAGTACCTACACTTCATGGTCGATGTCTAGCCACAAGCCCATGAAGCCCAACTTCAGGTGAATTGATACTTGTGAACCTCGTCTCATATAATTACCATGTACATACGGTCCTTCTATCGACTAATATTCCCGATCAAGACTTAGGGTGTGTGAATTGATCGGCACCTCTAAATTTGTCTCGATAACTATACTTTCTAATTCAGGATAATATTCCAGTGTGACTGCTAAATTTGAAAACCCCTTCCCAAATCCGTCACCGACCACGGCCGTGGATTCCTCGGATATATTATCTAAGAATCGTATAGGAAATTCTCTCACCCATTACAGTGAGTCAATAGATTCCATATCGGTACTAACCACTCGCGTACATGTCCATACGCACCAAACCTAGGCATGTTATGACCAAGCTAAGTGGTCTATACCTAGATCTAAGTACGCACTTTCATGCACCGAATTCGCCCTAGCACCTCAAGTCAAAGGACTAAATCGTACACTATTATAATCCTTGAGAAACATCCCATCACCGATATGCGACATGCGCTTCCACAATGGGTTTCTCTGTTCGGGTCGTTCGATGCGTTCAATCCTCCATTGAACCACCTACTCATATGCACTGGCTTTAAATGCCTTGCTCATGAAACGCTACAAATTCACTCCATGTGAATCATGCATACTTGTACAAGTCTTGGCGATTCCTACGATACCCCATCTCGTTCGGAATCTATGACTTGGAACAGTTTTAAGATTACGACCTTTGAGACTGTTTCATGATTGCACTCAGTACTGAAGTGAATCGTCCCATAGTCTAATGTAATCTAAGGGTTTCAACCAATCGCTTAAATGTATTCGCGAGAGATGAAGTTGGCCATTGTTTATCCTTATACTCGTATAAATAAACGTGCGTATTATTACATTTATACTAAAGAAAGATAATGATAGTTCCAATACAAGCTAAATATATTGGCTTGCAGGGCACTATCCCATCAAAACAATGGCCATCTTCATCTCTCGCGAATACATTTAAGCGATTTGTTGAAACCCTTAGATTACATTTGACTATTGGACGATTCACTTCAGTACTGAGTGCAATCATGAAACAGTCTCAAAAGGTCGTAATCTTAAAACTGTTACAAGTCATAGATTCCGAACGAGACGGGGTATCGTAGGAATCGCCAAGACTTGTACAAGTATGCATGATTCACATGGAGTGAATTTGTAGCGTTTCATGAGCAAGGCATTTGAGGTCAGTGCATACCAGTAGGTGGTTCAATGGAGGATTGAACGCATCGAACGACCCGAACAGAGAAACCCATTGTGGAAGCGCATGTCGCATATCGGTGATGGGATATTTCTCAAGGATTATAATAGTGTACGATTTAGTCCTTTGACTTGAGGTGCTAGGGCGAATTCGGTGCATGGAAGTGCGTACTTAGATCTAGGTATAAGCCACGTAGCTTGGTCATAACATGCCTAGGTTGGGTGCGTATGGACATGTACGCGAGTGGTTAGTACCGATATGGAATCTATTGACTCACTGTAATGGGTGAGAGAATTTCCTATACGATTCTTAGATAATATATCCAAGGAATCTGCGGCCGCAGTCGGTGACGGATTTGGAAAGGGGTTTCCAAATTTAGAAGGTCACAATGGAATATTATCCTGAATTAGAAAGTATAGTTATCGAGACAAATTTAGAGGTGTCGATCAATTCACACACCCTAAGTCTTGATCGGGAATATTAGTCAATAGAAGGATCGTATGTACATGGTAATTATATGAGACGAGGTTCACAAGTATCAATTCACCTGAAGTTGGGCTTCATGGGCTTGTGGCTAGACATCGACCATGAAGTGTAGGTACTCCTGAGTTAATAGAGGAATTGATTCTAGGAGTGGTCAATTAAAGGTGGTTTAATTGACCGGAGCAATTTATTGTTCATAAATTAAATCACGAGGAATTCGTGGGCCTGCTGGAAATTGATGGTGAACCCAGAGGGTCACACACAATACAATTGGACGGTGACTGTTGAAAAGGATACTAAAAGGAATTAATTGATTTAAAGGTAATTAAATCAATTAAATGAATTAAAGGTATTTAATTCAAGTGGGAGATTAATTAATTGGCTAACTTAATTAATTAAATACTTAATTGAGTTGCTAATTAATTATGTAAAAGAAATAATGATTTAATTAGATTGGACATTTAATTAAGTAATTAATTAAATGAAGAGGGCTTGCAAGACATGGGCTTTTAATTAAAAGCCCATAAGGAGTGGTGCAAAACCTAAGTTGAGGGAGTCTATAAAAAGGGGATCTACTTGAGCTCAAAAGCTAACACCCTAAGAAGAAAACCCTAGCTCTCCTCTCAACCTAGCCGCCGCCGCCACCAAGAGACGCCGCCACCCTGCTGCCGTGAGCTGCTCTTATGCCACCAATCATCTCCTCTTGTTCCTCTGTGATAGATCTTGACCTGTCAAGAGAATCTACACAATCCTGCTTCGACAAACCTCCTGAATCCAGTTCTGAGCCTAAGATCTTGAGGCGTTGCCAGAATCCAATTGGTGTGGACTTACTTTGGAGGTGAGACGCTTGGATCACTTCTGTGAACCAGATCCAGATCCAGATCCAGTTTCAGATTCAGAATCGAAGGTTGCCACCACCTTGCCTGTGGTGAGGTATATCGCATAAACACCCTTGTTCAATTTCTATGTGTGTTTTTGTTCTTGCTTACGTATAATTAATATGGAGAATTTATATGGGACCTTGGGTGCTTCGAAAATTTTAAATAACGCA
>CM064883.1:50011633-50083718 GCA_003313485.2 Penstemon barbatus
AATGGAATTCTCGCCCAACGAACTGCCCCTAGGACACCTCAACTCAATGGAGTGTCCGAGCGGAGGAACCGAACATTGTTAGACATGGTTCGTTCCATGATGAGCTTCGCTGAACTTCCCTTTTCGTTTTGGGGCTTAGCCCTATTAACTGCATCGAAGATACTAAACATAGTACCTTCGAAGTCAGTGCCAACGACACCGCACCAAGTATGGTATGGTAAAGCACCCGTGTATTGGTATCTACGAGTATGGGGATCTCCTACGTATGTAAAGAACAAAAAGGGAGATAAGCTAGATAGTAGATCTAGTTTGTGCAAATTTGTGGGGTATCCAAAAGAATTTCATTGGATACCTGTTCTTCGATCCTAAAGAACGTAATACGTTCGTATCTAGGAACGCCCACTTCTTGGAAGAGGATTTCCTCACCAACCGAAATGGGACAATCGTAGAACTTGATGAAGTCCAAGAATCGGACCCATCCCCACAAACAGTGGGAGCTGAACCAGAATTTATTGAACCTACTAGTACACCTGCTCTTCGAAGGTCTGATCGAATTCGTAAGAGACCAGAACGATTTGGTTTCATTCACGAAAACGAAAGAGGTGATAATGATCCAAGGACCTATCAAGAAGCGATGTTAGACATAGACTCGGGTGCGTGGCTCGAAGCCATGCAATCCGAAATGGATTCCATGCATTCCAACAAGGTTTGGACCTTGGTCGATCCACCTGAGGGAACTATCCCTGTAGGATGCAAATGGATCTTCAAGCGTAAGCTTGGAATGAAT
Organism: Penstemon barbatus; assembly: GCA_003313485.2. NCBI lineage: Eukaryota > Viridiplantae > Streptophyta > Magnoliopsida > Lamiales > Plantaginaceae > Penstemon > Penstemon barbatus. Next base: position 50,012,421 of record CM064883.1, read on the forward strand.
GGAGAGGTATTAACTCATAAAGCTCGCTTAGTGGCGAAAGGGTATTCTCAAAGGCCTGGAATAGACTATGAGGAAACCTTCTCTCCCGTGGCGATGTCGAAATCCATTCGGATACTACTTGCCATAGCCGCGTGGCATGACTACGAAATATGGCAAATGGACGTAAAGACCGCCTTTCTCAATGGAGACATTGACAAGGAGATCTTTATGCAACAACCTGAAGGTTTTGCGTCCAAAGGAAGTGAGCACAAATTGTGTAAACTTCAAAGGTCAATCTATGGCCTCAAACAGGCGTCCCGAACCTGGAACATACGATTTGATGAGACAGTCAAAGCATTTGGCTTCATCAAAAACGTATATGAACCTTGTGTGTACAAAAAAGATTAGTGGGAGCTCGATACAATTCATTGTTTTGTACATCGATGACATTTTGTTAATCGGAGACGATATCAAGATGTTAGCGCAGACTAAAGCGTGGTTATCCGCGCAGTTTTCCATGAAAGATATGGGAGACGCATCTTACGTATTGGAAATACGTATCTATAGGGATAGATCGAAGAAGATGATAGGACTCTCCCAATCTCAGTACATCAACACTATTTTGAAGAGATTCAAAATGGAAGAATCCAAGAGAGGATTGCTTCCAATGAGACATGGTATCTCTCTTTCTAAGTCTATGTGCCCTACAACTGACGAAGAAAAGACGAGAATGTCTCTCATACCTTATGCCTCTGCTATAGGGAGTATAATGTATGTGATGTTGTGTACTCGACCAGACATAGCACACGCTCTAAGTGTAACGAGCCGCTATCAGTCAAATCCAGGCGAAGAGCACTGGACTGCCGTAAAAGCAATCCTAAAGTACCTGCGAAGGACTAAGGATATGTTTTTGGTCTAAGGAGAACTGAAACTTGAAGGATTCACTGATGCAAGTTTCCAGTCTGACGTGGATGACTTCAAATCCAACTCTGGATACATATTCCGCATCAATGGAGGAGCGGTCAGTTGGAAAAGCTGTAAACAGTCTACCACTGCCGACTCAACCACAGAAGCAGAATATATCGCAGCATCAGATGCAGCAAAAGAAAGTGTATGGATGAAAAACTTCATCCAAGAATTGGATGTTGTTCCTAGCATTGTTGAACCTGTAGTCGTCTTCTGTGACAACAACGGGGCGATAGCTCAAGCAAAGGAGCCGAGATCACACCATCAATCCAAACACGTACAGAGGAAATACCACGTGATCAGGGAGATCATGGGTAGAGGTGACATGCACATGGAGTATGTCAAATCGGAAGACAATGTAGCTGACCCACTAACTAAGCCACTTTCACAAAAGGCGTTCGATAGTCATCTAGAGCAGATGGGACTTAGAACCATAGGTGAATGGCTTTAGGGCAAGTGGGAGATTGATAGAATAGTGCCCAGCAAGCCAGTTCAATTAGCTTGTAATAGGTCTATTCTGTAAGAAACAATCTTTTGATTTTATAATAATACGCGTGTTTATTTATATGTGTATAAGGATAAAAAATGGCCATCTTCATCTCTCGCGAATACATTTAAGCGATTGGTTGAAACCCTTAGATTACATTTGACTATGGGACGATTCACTTCAGTACTGAGTGCAATCATGAAACAGTCTCAAAGGTCGTAATCTTAAAACTGTTCCAAGTCATAGATTCTGAACGAGACGGGGTATCGTAGGAATCGCCAAGACTTGTACAAGTATGCATGATTCACATGGAGTGAATTTGTAGCGTTTCATGAGCAAGGCATTTGAGGCCAGTGCATACAAGTAGGTGGTTCAATGGAGGATTGAACGCATCGAACGACCCGAACAGAGAAACCCATTGTGGAAGCGCATGTCGCATATCGGTGATGGGATGTTTCTCAAGGATTATAATAGTGTACGATTTAGTCCTTTGACTTGAGGTGCTAGGGCGAATTCGGTGCATGGAAGTGCGTACTTAGATCTAGGTATAAGCCACGTAGCTTGGTCATAACATGCCTAGGTTGGGTGCGTATGGACATGTACGCGAATGGTTAGTACCGATATGGAATCTATTGACTCACTGTAATGGGTGAGAGAATTTCCTATACGATTCTTAGATAATATATCCAAGGAATCTGCGGCCGCAGTCGGTGACGGATTTGGAAAGGGGTTTCCAAATTTAGAAGGTCACAATGGAATATTATCCGGAATTAGAAAGTATAGTTATCGAGACAAATTTAGAGGTGCCGATCAATTCACACACCCTAAGTCTTGATAGGGAATATTAGTCGATAGAAGGACCGTATGTACATGGTAATTATATGAGACGAGGTTCACAAGTATCAATTCACCTAAAGTTGGGCTTCATGGGCTTGTGGCTAGACATCGACCATGAAGTGTAGGTACTCCTGAGTTAATAGAGGAATTGATTCTAGGAGTGGTCAATTAATGGTTGTTTAATTGACCGGAGTAATTTATTGTTCATAAATTAAATCACGAGGAATTCGTGGGCCTGCTGCCAATTGATGGTGAACCCAGAGGGTCACACACAATACAATTGGACGGTGACTGTTGAAAATGATACTAAAAGGAATTAATTGATTTAAAGGTAATTAAATCAATTAAATGAATTAAAGGTATTTAATTCAAGTGGGAGATTAATTAATTGACTAACTTAATTAATTAAATACTTAATTGAGTTGCTAATTAATTATGTAAAAGAAATAATGATTTAATTAGACTGGACATTTAATTAAGTAATTAATTAAATGAAGAGGACTTGCAAGACATGCGCTTTTAATTAAAAGCCCATAAGGAGTCTTGCAAAACCTAAGTTGAGGGAGTCTATAAAAAGGGGATCTACTTGAGCTCAAAAGCTAACACCCTAAGAAGAAAACCCTAGCTCTCCTCTCAACCTAGCCGCCGCCCCCTTTGTGCTAGAAGCCCTAGCCGCCGCCACCCTGCTGCCGTGAGCTGCTCTTGTGCCGCCAATCATATCCTCTTGTTCCTCTGTGATAGATCTTGACCTGTCAAGAGAATCTACACAATCCTGCTTCGACAAACCTCCTGAATCCAGTTCTGAGCCTAAGATCTTGAGGCGTTGCCAGAATCCAATTGGTGTGGACTTACATTGGAGGTGAGACGCTTGGATCACTTCTGTGAACCAGATCCAGATCCAGATCCAGTTTCAGATTCAGAATCGAAGGTTACCACCACCTTGCCTGTGGTGAGGTATATCGCATAAACACCCTTGTTCAATTTCTATGTGTGTTTTTGTTCTTGCTTACGTATAATTAATATGGAGAATTTATATGGGACCTTGGGTGCTTTAAAAATTTTAAATTCCGCACTGTCGTTGTTCTGACAATCGAGGCATCCCAACCACTATCCCAACAAACCTTTCAATTGCCGAGTACTTTTTAAAAATAAAAAATTTATGTGCCGAAATCTCTCTCTTGAATCCGGATGAAGCAGTTCCTGAAGCTCGAATAAGAAGATATATTTTTCGAGGTTTGAAGCAGGAATACAATCCCTACGTTACATCTATTCAAGGATTGGCTCAACAACCGTCCTTGGAAGAATTCGAGAACTTGCTATCTTAGTAGGAATCACTAGCTAAACAATGGTTGGTGCTTCCATAAACAAAGGGGAAGGAAATACTCCTGTAGCAAGAAGAATTTTCCTCAAAGCTTCAAAGGAAATGAAAAACGAGAAGACTCAAAGTCTCATGGAAGAAAATAAGAGGCCTCCAATTGAAAAATATTCAAATGCTACAAGTATGACAAGACAATGCACATAAAGAAATATTGTTGAGCTAAAGAGGGAAACATATATGGTCGAGAATACAAAAGCTACCGATGAAGAAAATTGGGGAAGGTGCTTTGTAGCTGAACAAGAAGGGTGATGCCATGGCTTCCATCAACCTTGCTTACAAATGGATTGTGGATTCGGGTTGTGGGCATCATCTTACTGGAGATGAGACTAGTTTTCCAGTTTTCGGATGTACAAGGGTGATGATGCCATTGTGATAGTGGATAATACCGTCCATCAAGTGGAGAATGAAGGAACCGTCGTCATCAAGGACAAACAAAAAGACTCGATCATGCTCAAGAGTGTCTTTCATGTTCCAGGTATGACAAAAGCTTATTCTCTGTTGCAAATGTCGTAGATGCCGGATATTATGTTCTATTTGGCCCGCACGGCGTAAAATATCTTCGAAATGTCAAGAAGATCAAGGGAGATGTCATTCATACTGGTATGAGAGTTAATAATTTATTCGTTTTATCTGCTTCTGACATTAAGAAAATGAGTGGAAACAGTTGTGCTATCTCAAACAAAATTGCTTCGCTGATTGAGTCAAGTGAAAGGGAGAGTTCTAGTACTCAACGGTCTAAGTTACAGAAGATGAGTACTATTGGAAAAGCAGAGTTTTATGAAGATAAAAAGTTTATTAGTGAATATTCTTGCTTCTTTGCAAGATTAAAGAATGATAAAGAACCTCTTAGAGCTAAGAAATTAGTGACATATACAACAGACGATCATGTGAAGAATGAGATTCCGAGTTTTGTTTCCAAGGAAAATAATGTTCGAAACGTTTGTCCTAAACGGGTATACAAAAGAAGAAGAAAAAATTACTGAAGGAATATACATAAACAAGGCAGGGTTGACTGCACAGAGATTGTTCATCCCAAGTGGTCAGATGAGGTCTAGAAGGGGGGGGGGAAGCGAATAGACCTCGGTACCATTTTAAAACTTTTCTCTTTTTCCTCTATAAGTAGAGTATGCTTATCAACAATAAGATGACTATGCTGATTTTGCACTAAGCTTATCAGCAGAGTGGACTACTTAGCTGATTTTGCTCATCAAGCTTATACAATAAGAGTTTCAAACAATGATGCAGCGGATATGTCTATGTGTATTTTTCAAACAATGTTTTCAAGTCAATTAAACTTTTAATGCTCAAAGAAAGTTTTACCCCAAGTTTGAAATTCCTCAATTTAAAAGATTCTTCCTTTAAAGTATTTACTTAGCTTATGAAATATGCAATGCAAGACAAGACAAGTAAATAACACATTAAATTTTTATATTGGTTATACAGGAACAAATCCTCTTAATCCACTTTTCTAAATCATAAAAATTTAGGTTCCACTAGAAACACGAAGTAGTACAACTCTGTTTGCGATTTTACAACAAATGATAAAGCCACAAATTCACAATTGGAAATCACAAAGAAGACATATTCTACGAAGTAATATAACTTACATAGATGAAAATCTACTTAGTTGAATATTACTCAGATATGCAAGAGTTTAATCTTGTTCTTCAACAATTAGCTTCGTCATGAGATGACTCCGCTTATGATCAGATGACTCAACTGATGGATTCTTGCTCTAAATTGTCTTTAATCAAGAGAGGGATTCAAGTTGCAAGAAAAGTTGTTTTCTTCATCGCTTTCTCTTCCTTTATCAAGTTTCTTACTTGATTCAAGTACTACTTCATTCTAGCTAGTAGATTGAGGGTGTATTTGCAAGATCTAGTTCATCTTCTTTACTCCTTAAGTGCTATCACTTGTGTGTGGGGTCTAGCTTTGGAGGATCTACATGTGGAGATCTTGGTGTTGTTTTCCTTGAGGTCTTTGGAGAAAGAAGATTCAAAGGAGGAGATCAAAGCTTAGAGCTTGGAGGTGTTGAACCCGTGAGCTAGAAGGTTTCGGGTGTTACTTGCTTGTCCCAATTCATTGCGGCTCGTCACCTCCCAAGATTGGGAGAGGTATGACTTGATTGTTGGGATAGTGGTTGGGATGCCTCGATTGTCAGAACAACGACAGTGCGGAATTTAAAATTTTTCGAAGCACCCAAGGTCCCATATAAATTCTCCATATTAGTTATACGTAAGCAAGAACAAAAACACACACAGGAATATAACAAGGGTGTTTATGCGATATACCTCACCACAGGCAAGGTGGTGGCAACCTTCGATTCTGATTCTACAACTGGATCTGGATCTGGATCTGGTTCACAGAAGTGATCCAAGCGTCTCACCTCCAAAGTAAGTCCACACCAATTGGATTCTGGCAACACCTCAAGATCTTAGGCTCAGAACTGGATTAGGGAGGTTTGTTGAATCAGGACTGTGTAGATCTACTTGACAGGTCAAGATCTATCACAGAGGAACAAAAGGAGATGGGCGGCGGCACAAGAGGAGCTCACGGCAGCAGGGTGGCGGCGTCTCTTGGTGGCAGCGGCGGCTAGGGCTTCTAGCACAAGGGGCGGCGGCTAGGTTGAGAGGAGAGCTAGGGTTTTTCTTCTTAGGGTGTTATCTTATGAGCTCAAGTAGATCCCCTCTATATAGACTCCCTCAACTTAGGTTTTGCAAGACTCCTTATGGGCTTTTAATTAAAAGCCCACGTCTTGCAAGCCCTCTTCATTTAATTAATTACTTAATTAAATGCCCAGTCTAATTAAATCATTATTTCTTTTATATAATTAATTAGCAACTCAATTAAATATTTAATTAATTAAGTTAGCCAATTAATTAATCTCCCACTTGAATTAAATACCTTTAATTCATTTAATTGATTTAATTACCTTTAAATCAATTAATTCCTTTTAGTATCCTTTTCAACAGTCACCGTCCAATTGTATTGTGTGTGACCCTCTGGGTTCACCATCAATTGACAGCAGGCCCACGAATTCCTCATGATTTAATTTATGAACAATAAATTGCTCCGGTCAATTAAACAACCTTTAATTGACCACTCCTAGAATCAATTCCTCTATTAACTCAGGAGTACCTACACTTCATGGTCGATGTCTAGCCACAAGCCCATGAAGCCCAACTTCAGGTGAGTTGATACTTGTGAACCTCGTCTCATATAATTACCATGTACATACGGTCCTTCTATCGACTAATATTCCCGATCAAGACTTAGGGTGTGTGAATTGATCGGCACCTCTAAATTTGTCTCGATAACTATACTTTCTAATTCAGGATAATATTCCATTGTGACCTTCTAAATTTGGAAACCCCTTTCCAAATCCGTCACCGACTGCGGCCGCAGGTTCCTTGGATATATTATCTAAGGGTTTCATCCAATCGCTTAAATGTATTCGCGAGAGATGAAGATGGCCATTGTTTATCCTTATACTCATATAAATAAACGCGCGTATTATTATAAAACCAAAAGATTGTTTCTTACAGAATAGACCTATTACAAGCTAATTGAACTGGCTTGCTGGGCACTATTCTATCAATCTCCCACTTGCCCTAAAGCCATTCACCTATGGTTCTAAGACCCATCTTCTCTAGGTGACTATCGAACGCCTTTTGTGAAAGTGGCTTAGTTAGTGGGTCAGCTACGTTGTCTTCCGATTTGACATACTCCATGTGCATGTCACCTCTACCCATGATCTCCCTGATCACGTGGTATTTCCTCTGTACGTGTTTGGATTGATGGTGTGATCTCGGCTCCTTTGCTTGAGCTATCGCCCCGTTGTTGTCACAGAAGACGACTACAGGTTCAGCAATGCTAGGAACAACATCTAATTCTTGAATGAAGTTTTTCATCCATACACTTTCTTTTGCTGCATCTGATGCTGCGATATATTCTGCTTATGTGGTTGAGTCGGCAGTGGTAGACTGTTTACAGCTTTTCCAACTGACCGCTCCTCCATTGATGCGGAATATGTATCCAGAGTTGGATTTGAAGTCATCCACATCAAACTGGAAACTTGCATCAGTGAATCCTTCAAGTTTCAGTTCTCCACTACCACCGTAGACCAAAAACATATCCTTAGTCCTTCGCAGGTACTTTAGGATTGCTTTCACGGCATTCCAGTGCTCTTCGCCTGGATTTGACTGATAGCGGCTCGTTACACTTAGAGCGTGTGCTATGTCTAGTCGAGTACACAACATCGCATACATTATACTCCCTATAGCAGAGGCATAAGGTATGAGAGACATTCTCGTCTTTTCTTCGTCAGTTGTAGGGCACATAGACTTAGAAAGAGAGATACCATGTCTCATTGGAAGCAATCCTCTCTTGGATTCTTCCATTTTGAATCTCTTCAAAATAGTGTTGATGTACTGAGATTGGGAGAGTCCTATCATCTTCTTCGATCTATCCCTATAGATACGTATTCCCAATACGTAAGATGCGTCTCCCATATCTTTCATGGAAAACTGCGCGGATAACCACGCTTTAGTCTGCGCTAACATCTTGATATCGTCTCCGATTAACAAAATGTCATCGACGTACAAAACAATGAATTGTATCGAGCTCCCACTATTCCTCTTGTACACACAAGGTTCATATACGTTTTTGATGAAGCCAAATGATTTGACTGTCTCATCAAATCGTATGTTCCAGGTTCGGGACGCCTGTTTGAGGCCATAGATTGACCTTTGAAGTTTACACAATTTGTGCTCATTTCCTTTGGACGCAAAACCTTCAGGTTGTTGCATAAAGATCTCCTTGTCAATGTCTCCATTGAGAAAGGCGGTCTTTACGTCCATTTGCCATATTTCGTAGTCATGCCACGCGGCTATGGCAACCAGTATCCGAATGGATTTTGACATCGCCACGGGAGAGAAGGTTTCCTCATAGTCTATTCCAGGCCTTTGAGAATACCCTTTCGCCACTAAGCGAGCTTTATGAGTTAATACCTCTCCATTCATTCCAAGCTTGCGCTGGAAGATCCATTTGCATCCTACAGGGATAGTTCCCTCAGGTGGATCGACCAAGGTCCAAACCTTGTTGGAATGCATGGAATCCATTTCGGATTGCATGGCTTCGAGCCACGCACCCGAGTATATGTCTAACATCGCTTCTTGATAGGTCCTTGGATCATTATCACCTCTTTCGTTTTCGTGAATGAAACCAAATCGCTCTGGCTCCTTACGAATTCGATCAGACCTTCGAAGAGTAGGTGTACTAGTAGGTTCAATAAATTCTGGTTCAGCTCCCACTGTTTGTGGGGATGGGTCCGATTCCTGGACTTCATCAAGTTCTACGATTGTCCCATTTCGGTTGGTGAGGAAATCCTCTTCCAAGAAGTGGGCGTTCCTAGATACGAACGTATTACGTTCTTTAGGATCGAAGAACAGGTATCCAATGGATTCCTTTGGATACCCCACAAATTTGCACAAACTAGATCTACTATCTAGCTTATCTCCCTTTTTGTTCTTTACATACGCCGGAGATCCCCATACTCGTAGATACGAATACACGGGTGCTTTACCATACCATACTTGGTGCGGTGTCGTTGGCACTGACTTCGAAGGTACTATGTTCAGAATCTTCGATGCAGTTAATAGGGCTAAGCCCCAAAACGAAAAGGGAAGGTCAGCGAAGCTCATCATGGAACGAACCATGTCTAACAATGTTCGGTTCCTCCACTCGGACACTCCATTGAGTTAGGGCGTCCTAGGGGGAGTTCGCTGGGCGAGAATTCCATTCTCTTTTAGATAATCAAGGAATTCTTGGCTTAACTACTCACCACCTCTATCAGAACGAAGTGCTTTAATACTATGTCCAAGTTGATTCTCAACTTCCATTCGAAACTCTTTGAATTTCTCAAAAGTTTCGGATTTGTGTTTCATAAGATACACATATCCATAATGACTAAAATCGTCGGTGAATGTTACGAAGTAAGAGAATCCTCCTCTCGCATTGACACTCAATGGTCCACAAACGTCAGTATGGATTAAATCCAATGTTTGCTTGGTTCGCTCGGGATTCCCGGTGAAGGGTGATTTGGTCATCTTTCCTTTGAGACAAGACTCGCAAGTTGGGAGTTCATCCAAGTTCTTTATTTCAAGAGCCTTAGAGGAAACCAGCTTTTGAATCCTACTCTTGGAAATATGTCCAAGTCTAGCGTGCCAAAGTTGTGGAGTTTGATTATCATATTTTCTTTTTCTAGATTGAATGTGCATGACGTCGGAATTTGTAGGTTCTAAGGAATAAAGACCATCTATCAAAGTACCACAAGCATACAATAAACCACCTTTAAATATGCAAAGTGCTCCATTTTCAATGGAAAAATTAAAACCATCAATATCCAACATAGGTATAGAAATGATGTTCTTAATAATGTTTGGTACGTACAGACAATCCCTTAAAATTAAAGTAAAATTTCCTAAAACCAATTCGACGTCCCCAATAGCCTCAGCGGCGATCCTAGCTCCGTTTCCAAAACGCAGGATTCTATCCCCGGGCTTCAGGTATCTTACTGCTCCCATCACCTGCAAATCATTGCAGATATGAGAACCTGCTGCGGTGTCTAACACCCACGATGCACAGTTAATAGAAATATTAACTTCAACAAAGAAAATACCTTTGGCTACCAATTTCATCTTTAGGTAGTCTGGGCAGTTCCTTTTCCAGTGCCCTGCTTTCTTGCAGTGGAAACATTCATCTTCTGGGCTCTTGCGCTTCTTTTCAACCACCTTTGTGACTGCCTTCGAAGAAAATACCTTCTTCTTCTTCCTACCTCTCTTAGGCTTTGCAGCCTTCGATTGGTGTGCAATCATTACCGGCTTCTCTTTCTTGAGAGTCGATTCTGCCGTTACCAGCAAATTGGTCAGTTCGTGAAGAGCGAGGGTTCTATCCTCCATGTTGAAATTCAACACGAACTGGTCAAAAGAACGGGGCAGCGTATGGAGAAGGAGGTCAGTGCTAAGATCAGCGTGCAAGTCTACTTCCAATCGCCCTAGTTTTTCAACCAGGTTGATGAAATGCAGACAGTGATCCTTGACACTGCTTCCCTCAGCCATCTTGAGATGAAACAACTCCTTAGTGGTCGCGAACCTTTCGGTGCGAGACCTCTCTCCAAACATCTGCTGGAGGTGGAGAAGTATCTCTCTAGCAAGCGGCATTGCAGCATGCTGTTTCTGCAGTTCATTCGACATCGAGGCTAGCATGAGACATCGAACCTGAAGATCATCATCAACCCTTTTAGCATGGGCGGTTCGTTGTTCCTCACTAGCTCGTGCTGCGGGTGCAGCAGGCATGGGTGTGTCGAGCACATAGCTACGTCGCTCGGAGTCGAGGACGATTCTGAGATTTCTCAGCCAGTCAACGAAGTTTGAGCCATTCAATTTGTTTGCGTCGAGGATAACAGATAATGGATTCTTAGACATTGTACTTAATATCTACAAATGGAAAGAAGACAACAATGAGCTAACTGATCTTATGTCTAATACTTATAATTAACGAATTTTGGACTAGTTTTCGAAAAAGTTCTCCCACTATTTTATCGAAACAATCACCCCTTTGACTGCTCGGGAAATTTAATTCCTAGTAGGTCTTGACGTCCCAGCAGCAATTAATTGCACCCAAGACTCGTGGCCATACAACCAATTCTCCAGGTAGGTATACTTTTTACCAATTGTGTTACTCCACAACCTTCAAGCTTATTTTGCCTCGGCTTTCGCACTTATCTAGCACTGCTACATCATAAGTGTTACTAATCGTTAAGTCTAACCCATCAATCGTGATGAGCAACGGGCCCGGTCGTGAGTTCTCCGTAACTAGTTATCGGTCGATCCTCACATCCCGACCAGTCCTCACCCTTGTCATGTTTAGTTAAAAACAGGAATCAAGGAATTTCACGTATTGTCCCTTTCTTCGACTCGGGTGCCAGACTCTGGATCACCTCTATCGATAAGTAGACAACATACGTTAGTCCCTATTGATGGAAGGCTTGGATTTATATAAATACTTCATTTTATTTTAATCCAATATGACTTAATATTTAATTCGAGAGGGGAATTTCTGGTTTTGAAAGTTATACTAACTCTCCTCGAGATCTCACCGATTCAGTTATGCTTTATCTTTTATTACAATCTAGATTCTAGTGCGCATCTCATACAAGCTAAATATAAATCGACAAAATAAATAAAAGCCATACAAGCCTAGCATGCATGCTACCACAATTATGTTTTCGATTGGGAGCCTCCTATGTGGGCCATCATCGAGCCAATGATGTTGGCCCTATTGGTCAATCTAAAGGGTTTGTAAATTGGGCCTATGCTATTACACAATGTACCACGCATACATGGCCTTCATATCTTCTTGGGTTCCCACCTTGCTTGTAAACGGGCCTCCATACTAAACTAGGAAAGCAGTAAAGCCTTATTCTATTACAAAGGCTAAAAATGGCCCAAAAACATAATAGGCTCGCAGGCCCAATAAAAACCAAATAATAAATTAAACCAATCACATCTAACCTAAGGTCAAGGCTCGGCTCAATCGAAAACCACGTAAACAATTCACATAGAGCAAGAAACAAGCAAACATCCTTTACCTATTTCTTTCTTAATTTTAAAACTACCTTTTAAAATTATCTCCCTATGATTCTTACTTTTTAGTCACTACTAATTATGACAAAATGAATATTCGGGTAAACAAAAATTAATTTTCTGCTCAAATTCAGATTCTGTTTTTCAACTTTTGAAAATTGCATTTTCGCCCCTCAACTTTCGAGAATTGCACTTTGACCCCAAAACTTTTAAAAAGTTACAAAAACACCCCTGGGCAGATTTGGGCAGATTCCAGAAAATATTATTTTGAATTCTGAAAATTTTTCGATTTTTCAAATTGACCCCTCAAGTTTCGTTAATTGCAAAACAGCCCCAAAGTTTTCGGAAATTACAAAACGACCCCAAAAAGCATGCGACCAGATTTGCAAAAACAGTCCGTAATTTTGAAAATTCCAGATTCCAAAAATTCGAAATTTTCAGCCCTCTAAAACCCTATATGCGATTTTTAGCATTAAAAGTCCTGAAGTTTTCAAAAACTATAAAAACGGCACAGATCTAAAAAAAGCAGTTTTACCCAATCATAGATCCAGTCATAACAAGTAAGAATAAATTTACAGAACATAATTATCACGTGTTTACATATACATAATTAAACATATATGGTGGAAACACATTATGTTCAGGCTTTTCGTATAATAATGAGGGAGTTGGCTCTGATACCACTGTTGGGATAGTTGTTGGGATGCCTCGATTGTCAGAACAACGACAGTGTGGAATTTAAAATTTTTCGAAGCACCCAAGGTCCCATATAAATTCTCCATATTAATTATACGTAAGCAAGAACAAAAACACACACAGGAATATAACAAGGGTGTTTATGCGATATACCTCACCACAGGCAAGGTGGTGGCAACCTTCGATTCTGATTCTGCAACTGGATCTGGATCTGGATCTGGTTCACAGAAGTGATCCAAGCGTCTCCCCTCCAAAGTAAGTCCACACCAATTGGATTCTGGCAACACCTCAAGATCTTAGGCTCAGAACTGGATTCAGGAGGTTTGTTGAAGCAGGACTGTGTAGATCTACTTGACAGGTCAAGATCTATCACAGAGGAACAAAAGGAGATGGGCGGCGGCACAAGAGGAGCTCACGGCAGCAGGGTGGCGGCGGCGGCTAGGGCTTCTAGCACAAGGAGCGGCGGCTAGGTTGAGAGGAGAGCTACGGTTTTTCTTCTTAGGGTGTTATCTTATGAGCTCAAGTAGATCCCCTTTATATAGACTCCCTCAAGTTAGGTTTTGCAAGACTCCTTATGGGCTTTTAATTAAAAGCCCACGTCTTGCAAGCCCTCTTCATTTAATTAATTACTTAATTAAATGCCCAGTCCAATTAAATCATTATTTCTTTTATATAATTAATTAGCAACTCAATTAAGTATTTAATTAATTAAGTTAGCCAATTAATTAATCTCCCACTTGAATTAAATACCTTTAATTCATTTAACTGATTTAATTACCTTTAAATCAATTAATTCCTTTTAGTATCCTTTTCAACAGTCACCGTCCAATTGTATTGTGTGTGACCCTCTGGGTTCACCATCAATTGGCAGCAGGCCCACGAATTCCTCGTGATTTAATTTATGAACAATAAATTTCTCCGGTCAATTAAACAACCTTTAATTGACCACTCCTAGAATCAATTCCTCTATTAACTCAGGAGTACCTACACTTCATGGTCGATGTCTAGCCACAAGCCCATGAAGCCCAACTTCAGGTGAATTGATACTTGTGAACCTCGTCTCATATAATTACCATGTACATACGGTCCTTCTATCGACTAATATTCCCGATCAAGACTTAGGGTGTGTGAATTGATCGGCACCTCTAAATTTGTCTCGATAACTATACTTTCTAATTCAGGATAATATTCCATTGTGACCTTCTAAATTTGGAAACCCCTTTCCAAATCCGTCACCGACTGCGACCGCCGATTCCTTGGATATATTATCTAAGAATCGTATAGGAAATTCTCTCACCCATTACAGTGAGTCAATAGATTCCATATCGGTACTAAACATTCGCGTACATGTCCATACGCACCCAACCTAGGCATGTTATGACCAAGCTACGTGGCCTATACCTAGATCTAAGTACGCACTTCCATGCACCGAATTCACCCTAGCACCTCAAGTCAAAGGACTAAATCGTACACTATTATAATCCTTGAGAAACATCCCATCACCGATATGCGACATGCGCTTCCACAATGGGTTTCTCTGTTCGTCGTTCGATGCGTTCAATCCTCCATTGAACCACCTACTCGTATGCACTGGCCTCAAATGCCTTGCTCATGAAACGCTACAAATTCACTCCATGTGAATCATGCATACTTGTACAAGTCTTGGCGATTCCTACGATACCCCATCTCGTTCGGAATCTATGACTTGGAACAGTTTTAAGATTACGACCTTTGAGACTGTTTCATGATTGCCCTCAGTACTGAAGTGAATCGTCCCATAGTCAAATGTAATCTAAGGGTTTCATCCAATCGCTTAAATGTATTCGCGAGAGATGAAGATGGCCATTGTTTATCCTTATACTCATATAAATAAACGCGCGTATTATTATAAAACCAAAAGATTGTTTCTTACAGAATAGACCTATTACAAGCTAATTGAACTGGCTTGCTGGGCACTATTCTATCATTGATATCTTTCGTTCTAATATGAATTTTATATGCATGATGATTCTAGGATAGTAATGGTAGAAGGTCTCCAATGTTTTATTGCAGAGTAGTTGCATTTTTGGGCCGTTTTGTCCCCGATTAAAATTTTTGATTTCCGCTATGCGTTGGCTGACCACTGCATTAATGAGAATGCTTGAATCTTGAAAGAATACATACATACGTGCATTATATTTTGAAAAAATTTCGAACGATCCAAGAGGGATATAGTAATGCAAATGAAGTTCTAATTAAGCGGATATGTATCAATTTTGGAGGCACCGCTATTTCCTAAGAATCTTCCAAACATACGCATATAACTTAATGCACTATGAGATAGAAGTGCATAATATTGGATAAAGCTAGTGAAGAATTTGAATGGCTTCATAAAATTCATGGAAAATATTCTAATATGACTGAAAAATGTGTCAGACATATGTAAAATGCGATAACCAAGCGGTAATACATAGAGCTTAACAAACTCTCTGTATAATGGTAAAGTCATGACATATTCGTTATTGTTGATATAATACCAAGAGATATCTACTTTTAAATAGAATGGACTTTATGAAGTCAAGCAATAATCATGATTCTGTTGTAAATTATTTAATTTAGCTCTTTGATTTAGTGATATGTGTGAAGAGATTGATGAACAATAATGATAATATCGGTTAAGAGAGATACAGAGAAAATAAACGTGTACATAATTGGGAGATATGATTTGGGGAAGGGATATATTTTATTAAATAACCAAGTATGTTACATGACAAACTTTAAATCCCACAATAATTGGGATGTGGGATTGTGGATAACTATTACAATATATGTCCCTAAACTATATTCATACTTAATATATACTATTTACAACGTTCCCCCTTGAGGATTCCTATTGAGCCACTATTATGCTTTTCGTGTTGCCTCATTAAAACCTTCCAAGTAAAAAAAACCTAGTGTAAAAAAAAAACCTCGGTTAGGAAAAAGAGTACAACGCATAATATTTTCAACTAGCAAATGTTGCCTCATTAAAACCTTGGCGGGTAACAAAAAACTTGTGGGGAAAATAAACCCTGCTCGAAAGAAAAGGAGTACAACAGAGCACCCGGGTATCTTCTGGATACGAAATGCACGATACTCCCCCTAAAGTTAACTCCATTGAAACCTATAATGGAGCGAGCTCAGATACCCTGCGCAAGCCAATAGCTTTAAAATGTTTCTCAAAAGTGATTTTCGGTAATGACTTAGTAAATAAGTCAACGCAGTTGTCATGACTTCTGATCATTTTTATCACTATTTGCTTGAGCTCTTGTTGTTGCTGATTAAAGAAAAATTCCGGAGCTATGTGCTTGGTGTCGCCTTAATAAAATCCATTTTCATCTGCTCGATGCAGGTCCCATTATCCTCCAATATGACCGTATTCATTTCGCGAAGCAAAATTTTGCTAAGTCTCAAAAGCTCAAGAACAACTCACTTGTGTGCTGAAGTTATTTGTTGACAGGAGCTAAAGTTGAAGTAAAAAGAATACACATTTTCTGAGTGAACTTGTATAAGAGAGTGTTGTGAGGAGTATAGATCCATCTTAGTGAGTGATCTAGCTTCTGAGAGTAGGACTTCTTTGTGATTTCTTACTACGAACTTATGGCTTATCATTTGTTGTAAAGCGCAAGCAGAGCATATTTTAAACTAAGTGTTTATAGTATAACCCAAGATCTAAGTGACTTGAAATTTTGGACTAAAGGATTTAAATCCATATAACCACTGTAAAAATTATGGTGTTTACATTGCATTGCTTTCTTGCATATTTTAAAATAGCATTCAAACACTTGAACTTATTTCTTAAAAGATTTTAAAAAGGAGTCTACTCAGTCTGCTGATCAAACAGCTGACCCTGATGTTCAAGCTAGATCGTAGAGTCTGAACACTGAGGTGGCTAAGAAAATAGATGAGATGAACACTGAAGCATCTCCAGAAAGAATTGAGTCAGATGAACCAGTTCAGGTTGAAAGAGTTGGTAGAAGGACTTGAAGCTCAGTGAAGAGGACTGCTCAGCCTCAACCCACTGGGGAAATGACAAAATCAAAAGCAAGAAAGAAGCTGACTCTAGGAGGTCAACGAGTCACCTTATCTGTTGATTCAACCATTGTTAGAGAAAATCCTCCTGCTGCAGAAAGACCAGTAGATGCAAAAGAAAAAGCTGCAGAGGATAAGTCAATAACACAGTCTGTTGTTGCCGAGACGGAATAGCCAGCTGAAAAATCAGCTGAGGTGAATGTTCCACTCATTCAGCCTCAACCAATTCCACCTGTTCCGCTGAAGGTAGTGGAAAGCATTGCTGCCAGAAGGAGGAGAGAACTGGCAAAGGGAAGGTCTCTGCTGCTCAGAAGAAGAAGAGAGAAGAAGCTGAGCAAAAGAAGAAAGAGAAAGCAGAGTAACAGAAAGTTCTCAAGCTCAGGCAAAGAATATGTTTGAAGCTAAACTTGCTGCTAAAGAAGCTCAGGACTTGGCTAAGGCATTGGAAGCCAGTACTAAGGACGCTCGTGGTCTAAGGTACAGTGGTGGGATTGTGATTGGAAAAGAATAAGAAGCCCAAGTCTTTTATGCCTAGACCCAAGCTGCCAAAGAAGAAGAGATCTGAATTGAAGCATGCTCTGGAAATAGTTCAAGGTGATGCAGAGGTGTTCACTAAATTTGAGGCAGAGCTTGAAAGGTATAACTCAATGCTGGTCCGTCAGATTTTCTTTGTTGCCAAGAAAATCAGATACAATAGGTGGAGAGACTATCGTCTGACAAAGACCAAAGAGCAAATAATGCAGTGGAAGGAGTTTGCAGCAGAAGAAGCTTGGGTTCTGCAATGGCTGCAAACTGGCTGCTTAAAACATCATTGGATTCAGACTTCTTCCTGGATATGACGCATTTGAAGCTAATAAGTTGGCTAAGTCTGAAGCCAAAAAGATCACTGACTCTATCCCAGAGACTCCTGGAGAGAATGAAGACCTTCAGTATAGAGTAGTAAAGCTGGCAATTTCCATAACTTTGGAAATGTGGGCTAAGAAGTCAAGGTTCCAGAAGGGCCATCCAAGCTCTCTGACGCCCCTGCTTAGCTTACAGCAAATAGTCTTCGGACCGGTCATCAGAACTTATGAAGATTTGCCAGAACGGACAACATCACCGTTTGAACCTGCTTGGATATTTACACATAAAACTGTTATTTCTGTTGATGGTTCTGACTTTGTAACAGTTAAAGATGAGCCAGTGAAGGTCCAAAAGAAGACAGAAGAGAAGGCCAAGACATCATCAGAGGAGTTGTCCCAACAGCAGACTACTCTGAATGATGGTCCTAAAGAGAAGGAGCAGCTTCAAATTAGATGGAAGGCTCCTGAAGTTGGCCAAGCAAGCACATACATCCCATCAACTTCAACAGAGGTGCAACCAACTATACTGGAGTCAATTCAACAGCTGATTGCAAACTCTATGAAGGAAATGGAGGACAGGAACATAGAACATATGAAGAAATTTGAGGAACTGGCCTCAACTCTGCTGTCTGCTGCTGCTGAAAGAGTTCCTAAGGCTGCTGAATCCGGTCCTCTGATAATGGATGAATCAGCAAACATCAAGAATGAAGTTCAGACTATCAGACTAGATATGGACACATTTGGAGCAAGGGTTAAGAACAACACAGCCGGATGGAGGGACATTAATCAAGTTGTTGCAAAAGCAATGGTGGCTCAAGAGGAGAAGACTGAAAATATGCTAAGAGCTTTCACAACCTCAGCAGATCTGATTCTGCAATCCCAGATTCAGCTAAGTGAACAAGTGGATCTCACGCTTACTAAAATAGAGTCTTATGCCAACCTGCAAAAACTTAGGAGAGACACACATCTTCAAGCTATGGAACAGAACATCAAGCTGTTGTGCTGTTAACATCACTCCAGTTTTGCCTGAAGAACCTGTTGACCCTGCTGATGATGACAAAAAGAGGGAAGATGGAGGTTCTGCTACAAAGAAGGCTGCTGATGTTAATCAATCTGCTGAAATCACTGTCACAGAAAAGTTGGAGTCTGCTGAGAAAATTGATGAAGAAAACACAAGCAAACCAGTTGATGAAGTGATTGCTGATAAAAAGGAGGCTGCTGATGTTACTGATGAAGCTGAAAATGAAGAAGAGTCCAAGGAACCAGCAAAATCAGACAAGGAAATTGCTGCTGCCAAAGATTCAGCTATTGAACAGCTTAATCCATACGTCAAGTACAAAAGGATGGAGGATCTTAAGAAGAGAATAGAAGCTCTTGATGAAGAATCCTCTAGTCCTGATGAAGATGATGAAGATGTTGAAGATGAAGAAGAAGAAGAAAAAGAAGAAGTAAATGAAGAAGAACAAGAAGAGAAGAAGGACTAGACTAGGTTTCTTGTAATCTTTTTGAAATCACTTGTAAATTTACTTTCTTCTATATCATCTGATAAAATTTGTAACTTGTAATCAACTGATCTCATTTATAAAAGTTCAAGTTTTTCCCAACAAACTATTTCTATCTCAAAATTTTTTGAGGATCAAACTTTAGTTTAGGTACAAATACTTAGCTGGAGCTTTGTCATCATCAAAAAGGGGGAAATTGTTGGATGAAGATGAAGATAGAGTGCAAGAAGTAAAAGAAGGTTTTGATGATTTCCAAAACATCAGAATCAACTAAGTAATGGAAGCTTAGCAAATCCCTTAGAAGAATTTTGACCAAGTAAGAAGACAAATCAGAATGGTCAAAACTTCAAGATCCAGAAGACTAGTGATCTGTTCCTGAGCTCGGAATCAGACTGGTAGTTTTTCAGTTGACTCAAATAAGATTAGTTCAACTTGAGA
Source organism: Penstemon barbatus (assembly GCA_003313485.2). Taxonomy (NCBI): domain Eukaryota; kingdom Viridiplantae; phylum Streptophyta; class Magnoliopsida; order Lamiales; family Plantaginaceae; genus Penstemon; species Penstemon barbatus. Next base: position 50,032,241 of record CM064883.1, read on the forward strand.
TCAGCAGGGTATCTATCAGATGGGTCATTTCGATTAGCAGAGTAGAAGGGATCAAGGAGTCTGCCCAGCAGTGATAAATGCACTTGGAGTAATAAATACTGCAAGAGAAGGGTATTAATGGCAAATGATTGAAGTTATTCTCGGATTAGCAGGGTGCATTAAATGCGACTGACAAGATAGTACAACAGAGTGTACAGTGCTACAGTTGCAGAGAGCCGTTTTCAGAAAAGGGGGACCAGTACTTCCAGATTTGAAGATTGTCTTTCTTCAACAGATATATTTTCAAATCTAAGTATAAATAGAGCTAATTTCAAGAGTTAGATATACAAGACAACAACTGAGATTCATTTCGCGAAGCAGAATTTTTCTATGTCTCAAAAGCTCAAAAACAGCTCACTCGTCTGCTGAAGTCATTTGTTGACAGAAGCTGAAGTGAAGTAAAAAGAATACACATTTTTTGAGTGAACTTGTATAAGAGAGTGTTGTGGGGAGTGTAGATCCATCAAAGCGAGTGATCTAGCTTCTGAGAGTAGGACTTCTTTGTGATTTCTTACTACGAACTTGTGACTTATCGTTTGTTGTAAAGCGCAAGCAGAGTATATTGTAAACTAAGTGTTTAGAGTATAACCCAAAATCTAAGTGACTTGAAAGAGTGGACTAAAGGATTTCAATCCATATAACCACAATAAAAATCCTGGTGTTTACATTGCATTGCTTTCTTGCATTAAAATAGCATTCGAAACTTGAACTTATTATTTAAAAGATTTTAAAAAGGAGTTTATAAAACTGGGGATAAAATATTTTGAGTTGTAAAAGTTTACTTGTGAAAAACACTTATAAAATTCGCTGCAAGTAATCTAATTGAAAATTTGATTTTACTGAAATCAGCTAAGTCATAATCAGAAGAGTGGTCAACTCTGTTGTTCAAAGCTTTGTGTGCAATTAGCTTAGTTTGCTTACGATTCGTGATCAGCTTAGTTTGCTAATAGAAGAGTTGAAAATTTTTAAGTCAAAATTTTTTCAGAGGTCTATTCATCCCCCCCCCTCTCTAGACCTCATCTGACCACTTGGGACCAACGTCAAATAACCTGCGGAAGCTAATAGCTTTAACATGTTTCTCAAAAGTGATTTTCGGTAATGACTTAGTAAATAAGTCGACGCAGTTGTCATGACTTCTGATCCATTTTATCACTATTTTCTTGAGCTCTTGTTGTTGCTGATTAAAGAAAAATTTCGGAGTTGTGCTTGGTGTCGCCCTTAATAAAACCCGTCTTTATCTGCTCGATACAGGCTGCATTATCCTCAAATATGACCATAGAATCTTCTGTGGTAGCCAATTCATAGTTACCTCGAACATGCCCGATCACGGCCCTAAGCCATGTGCATTCACGCACTGTCTCATGAAGTGCTAAAATCTCGGCATGATTCGACGAAGTGGCAACTAAAGTCTGTTTTGTAGACCTCCAAGACACAGCTGTGTTCCTAATCGTAAAGACATATCCAGTCTGAGAACGAGCTTTTTGCAGGTCCGATAGATAACCAGCATCGGCATACCCCACAAGGTTTGCATAGGGATAGAACAAACCCATATCCGTCGTACCATGAAGGTATCGAAATATGTCCTTTATGCCATTCCAATGACGGCTTGTTTGAGATAAACCTATAGATTTACAGCAAACGAGGTCGAGTACATTGAACTAAGTACAATAATGCACCTACTGAATTTAGATATGGCACCTTAAGTAATAACACTTCCTCGCCTTCCTCCACGAGACGAAATGGATGATTCAACCTATCCAATTATCAGACTACCATGGCGTGCTTGATGGCCTCGCTTTATACTCATTAAAGCGTCTTAACATCTTTTGGATGGTGTTGGATAAGGATGAAGATGAAAAGCACTGAAGTCAATTAGTAAAGGGTGGTTTTGATGATTTCCAAAACCTAAGATCAGTTAAGTATGGAAAACTTAGTTGTAAAAACCTTAGAAGAATTTTGAACAATTAAGAAGACTATCAGAAGGGTCAAAGATTCAAGGTCCAGAAGACTACTGATCTGCTGAAGGCCAGAAATCAGACTGGTGAAAATATGCCGACTCAATTCAGATTTGTTCAAGTTTGGGATCAGCTCTGTTCATCATCAGACTTGCACTTTCGATCAGCCAAGTGGAAAGGATCAAGAAGTCTACCCAACGGTAATAAATGCCCCTGGAAGTAATAAATGCTGAAGTACAAGGTTATTAAAGACAAATGATTGAAGAAAGACCTCGTATCAGCTTGGTGCATTTAATGCTGCCTGACAGATAGTACAATCTGCAGTACTGTCACTGTGCAGAGAGCCGTTCGCGGATTATAAGGACCAAAAATCAAGAGATTTGAATTTTGTCTCTCTTCAACGGACAAAATTCAAAGAGTGACTATAAATAGCTGAAGAGACGAAGGAAGAAAATATACACAACTTCTGAGAGATTGAATTCGAAGCAAAATACTTTTTAAGTCTCAAAAGCTCAAGAACAACTCACTCGTCTGCTGAAAGTCATTCGTTGACAGAAGCTGTTGAAGTTCAAGAAAACATTTTCTGAGTGAATTTGTTAGAGAAAAGAGTTGTGAGGATTAGATATCCATCTTAGTGAGTGATATTACTTCAGAGAATAGGAGTTTCTTTGTGAATTCCTATTGCGCACTTGTGGTCGTTACATTTTTTGTTTGACGCAAGCAGAGTGTACTAATTACTTTGTGTTCTTAGTATAACCCAAGATCTGTGTGACTAGGAAGAGTGGACTAAAGGATATTTAAATCCATATAACCACTATAAAAATTCTTTTGTTTTTACATTGCTTTTACTTGCATATTTTCAGATCTGCATAAAACACTTGATTAACTGTTTGAAAAAGATTTAAAGGAGTTTTTATAAAACTGGGGATTAAATTTTTCAAACTACTAAGTTTACTTGTGAAAAACACTTTATAAATCCGCTGCAAGTATTCTGGTATTAAAACTGATTTTGACAAAAATCAGCTAAGTAACCATCAAATTAGTGGTCAGCAAAGCTGTTCAAAGATTTGTTCGCGATCAGCTTTGTAAACTTACTGTTCTGTATCAGCTTAGTCTTTTCAAGTTTTAGCAACAGTTTTAAAGTTAAAATTTGATTAAAAAGTTTCAGAAGTCTATTCACCCCCCCCCCCCTTAGACCTCATCTGACCACTTGAGACCAACAAGTGGTATCAGAGCAGGTGGTTCATTAGAATCAGCTGCCTGATCAACGAGCTTGATCCAAGTGTTTTTCAAAGGTTTTCAAACTTTTTCAAAAGAGCATATTTTTGAAAAATGGACTGTATCAGCCATGTTCCCCACATAGCTGGTATGAGCTTTGAAGACTGGAAGATCAGAATGGAGATCTTCTTAGCTGCCTACAATGATAACATGTATACATGCATCATCAAAGGTCCATTCAAATTCACCAAGACTATCACGGTTGATGAAGTTGATATAGTGGTGGAGAAAGACTTAACAGAGATGACAGCTGAAGAAACAAGCTGTACAATCTGGATAAAGTTGGCTGTTTCATCATGACCAAGGCCCTTGACAACGACAAATTTGACAAAGTCAAGCATTGCAAGACTGCCAAAGAAATATGGGATAAGGTTCGTGACATGAGCGAAGGAAACGACGCCATTAAAGAGCATCAGCTAAGTGTTGCTCTTGAAAAGCTGGACAACTTCAAGATGAAGTCTGCGGAAACCATTGATCAGATGGATACAAGGTTTACAAGGACGCTGAATGAAGTTTTAAAGCTTGGAAAAACCTTCACTGATAAGGAGATAACCGTCAGAGTACTGAAGGCTCTACCTCCGAAGTTCAACATGAAGGTGACATCCATGGAAGAGTCAAGAGACTTGGGAAAGATCTCACTCACCGAGCTGTTCTCAGTACTCAAGGCGTACGAGTATAAACTGCCAAGAATGGGTGTTGAAGAAACCTCTACTTCAAGTCCCACAGCTGCCCTAGTTGCTGCTGAAAATCCTAGAAGGCCAGCCCATAAAAGCAAAGATGTGGACTCATCTGATGAAGCCACAATACTCAACAAAAAGGAGTACACTGCTGGAGACGTAGCATTGCTGATGAATAATTTCAAGAAGTTCTACAAGCGAAAAATGAAGAACAAATACAACAATGCTTCTACTTCTAACCCTACTTCTTCTTCTCAAGATAAAGATTCTTATAAATCTAAAATGATGTGCTATAACTGCAGGAAATTGGGTCATTTCATCAGAGACTGCCCATATCCCAAAGCTGAAAAGTACACTGAAGAAGAAAAGAGAATCAGAAAAGAAAGAAAGCATCAGAAAGGCAAGGTGCTGGTGGCAGAAGTGGAAAAGCTAGCCGCTGTCTACTCATCAGATTCGGATTCAGATACTTCTGATGAAGAGAGACCTGCTCTTCTCTGCCTGATGGCTAAGGAATCTGATGGCTCTGAGGATGATGAGGTAACTCCTCTTCATAATGAATTATTTAATTCATTTGAACAAATGATGCTTAACAATACAAGTATTGCTGAAGCATTTACAAAGCTTAAGGAAGAGACGATATTGCTAAGAGAGCAAAACAGTTCACTTAAACTTAAGGCTGAAAAGCCAAAAGAATCAGATGAATACAAACAGCTTGAGCAAGAAAATGAATCTCTGAAAGCTGAATGTGAAGTCCTTAAAAGAAAAATCATGGAACTTGAAAAGTTAATTGAGTCTCATGAAAAATCAACTGTTGCATCCACTCTTATCACTAGTAAACAGAAGACACCTTTAGATCAGGATAAGTTAGAACTGAACCATACTGAAAAATTTATATCAGCTGACAACAGTAAGGTCATTTTGTATGTTCAAACTACTAAACCTGCTTCACCTGAGAAAGTTTTAAAGGAGACAAAAACTCCTAAGGCTAAAAAGAGCAAAGAGCCTAGTGTAGGAAAACAGACTGGTAAGTCCAAACAGAAGAGTCCTAGGTAGTCTTCTGATAAGGCTAAAACCAATCAGACTAGTGATAAAACTAAGTCGTCTGTTAATAAGCAAGCATCTAGTAAACCAAAGAAGCATTAAAACAAGAAAAATCAAAATGCTTGATATGGAAATGAGTCTTATTATGTGCAACCTGCTGCATATCCTCCTATGTATCATGCACCTCAATTTCCCACTTACTATGCACCATATCCTGGTCATCCAATGCATGCATATCCTGCTTATCATGCATCTTATTCTGCTTATGAACAATATCCTTATCATGCTGATTATCAACAACATGACATATCTGATAAACGTGATAAAGGCAAAACTGTTCATGCTCCTGCTGAAACTCAGAAACCTAAGAAGCCTAAGACATCAACATCTTGGGTTGTCAAATGTGGAACTAATCCTTCAGGACCCTCTCAATAAGGGTACCTAAAACAATTTTATTTTGTTTTGTAGGTTAGGATTAGGAGTAGGAGTAAAGTAGAGAAGACCTGGTACTTGGACATTGGCTGTTCAAGACACATGTGTGGAAACATACATGAGCTGACTGATGCTGTTGCTGTGGATGGTCCAAATGTGACGTTTGGAGACATCAAGGAAGGCAAGATTGTAGCAAGTGGAAAGCTGATCAAAGGCAACATTGAGATATCTGACGTCTCTTATGTTAAAGTTCTCAAATACAATTTGCTGAGCATAAGTCAATTTTGTGACAAAGGATATTCAGTCATCTTCTCAACAGATAAGTGCTACGTTGAACATATTGGAACCAAGAAGGTCATTTTATCTGGAAGACGACAAGGGAATGTCTACACAGTGGACTGGAATTCTGTTGACAAGAATTCAAGCGTTTATTTGTTGGCATCAACACCAAGTGAAGTCAGTTGGCTGTGGCACAAAAGAATGAATCATGTGAATTTCAAGACCATCAACAGACTTATCAAGAATGATCTGGTAGAAGGAATTCCAAAGACAGTCATGAGCACAGATAAGCTTTGTCATGCATGTCAGAAGGGTAAACCAATCAAGTCATCATTCAAAAGCAAGAAGCACCAATCATCCGGAAGGATCTTGGAGCTGCTACATATGGACTTATTTGGACCTATTGATCCAATGAGCAACGGTGGAAAGAAATACGGCCTTGCTGTTGTGGATGATTATTCAAGATACACTTGGGTGATTTTCATGAAGAAGAAAAGTGAAACCAATGAGCATCTTACAAATCTGATGGAGCAAATTCAGAATAAAAAGAGTATGAAAATACTGAAGATCAGATTAGATAGATGGACTGAATTTACAAACTCTACTGTTCAAGAGTATTGTAATGCCAGAGATATCAGCCATGAGTACTCTGCTGCCAGAACCCCTCAACAGAATTGAGTTGCTGAAAGGAGAAACAGAACTCTGAAAGAAGCTACCAGAACCATGATAGCTGAAGCTAAGCTACCTCAAAGATTTTGGGCAGAAGCAACAAATACAGCATGCTTTACCCAAAACAGATGCATGATCAACAAGCACCAAAACAAGATACCATATGAAGTTTGGAACAACAGAAAGCCAAACATTCATTACTTTAGAATTTTTGGTTGTAAATGCTTTGTTTTAAATAATGGGAAAAATCACCTTACTGCTTTTGCAGAAAAGGCTGATGAAGCAGTATTTGTAGGATACTCTACTATTAGTAAAGCTTATAGAGTCTTTAACAAAAGAACTTTACTTATAGAAGAATCCATTCATGTAGTATTTGATGAACCTAGTCAATCTTCTGAAAAGAATCAAAATACTGATCAGAATCTGTCTACTGATTTTCAGAAATTGAGTGTTGAAAAGAATGAAGAATATATTCCCATCATACTACCAGATCTCAACTCAGCTGCAAACTCAAGTGCTGTTCGAAATCACAATGCTGATTGTCTAACAGAGGAGTTGCAAATAGCTGACAGACTAGAGAATGTTCAATAGACAACTGCTGTTCAACAGACTACTACTGGAACTCCAACAGTAGTGTTGCAAGATCAAAACAAAGGACAACATTATGATTTGCAACCTGATCTTAGATGGCTCAAGAATCACCCACCAGAGCTAGTGATTGGTGATCCTTTGGATAAAGTAAAGACAAGGAGAGCTGCTGCTAGTGAAGCAATGTTTGTCAGCTTCCTATCTCAAATTGAGCCCAAAACAGATTGAAGAAGCTCTTAGTGATTCAAACTGGATTGAAGCTATGCAAGAAGAGCTAAATCAATTTGAAAGGAATGAAGTCTGGTACTTAGTTCCTAGACCAAGTCATCAAAGAGTAATTGGCACTAAATGGGTATTCAGGAACAAAATGAATGAAGATGGTGTGGTCAATAGAAATAAAGCAAGATTAGTTGCCAAAGGCTATTGTCAAGAAGAAGGTATTGACTTTGATGAAACTTTTGCACCAGTAGCAAGATTAGAGGCTATCAGACTATTTCTTGCTTATGCTGCTCATAAGAATTTCACAGTCTATCAGATGGATGTGAAATCAGCTTTTCTCAATGGAGAATTGCAAGAAGAAGTTTATGTTGAACAACCACCTGGATTTGAAGCTTATCAAGAAGAAGACAAGGTGTATCGTCTGAAGAAAGCCTTCTATGGACTGAAACATGCTCCAAGAGCATGGTATGATACCCTATCTGATTTTCTTTTAATTAAAGGATTTCACAAAGGTAAGGTTGACAAGACCCTGTTCACTATTGAATGGGAAGAACATATTTTGCTTGTGCAAATATATGTGGACGACATCATTTTTGGTTCAACAAATCAACAGATGTGTGATAAGTTCTCAAAGCTGATGCAGATCAAGTTTGGAATGAGCATGATGGGAGAACTTAATTATTTTCTTGGCTTGCAAGTAAGACAGTTGCCTGATGGAATATTCATCAGCCAAGCAAAATACACAAAGGATCTGTTCAAGAAATTTGGTATGGAAACTAGCTCTACTGCTAATATTCCAATGTCTACTAGTCTTCATTTGGATAAAGATGAAGATGGCAAATCAGTGGACATAACCAAGTACAGAGGAATTATTGGGTCACTGTTATACTTAACAGCTAGCAGACCAGATATTATGTACTCAGTTGGGGTTTGTGCGAGGTATCAATCAAATCCTAAGGAATCTCATCTCCTAGCTGCCAAAAGGATACTCAAATATCTTAAAGGTACTGAAGATTTGGGATTGTGGTATCCTAGGGAATCTGGATTTGAACTCATTGGATATTCAGATTCTGACCTTGCTGGCTGCAAGATTGATAGGAAAAGCACAACAGGTGTCTGTCAGTTCTTAGGTAGTCGTTTGATCTCTTGGATGAGTAAGAAACAAACTTCAGTATCTATATCAACTGCTGAAGCTGAATATATAGCTGCTGGAGCTTGCACATACAAATATTATGGTTGAAGCATCAACTAGAAGATTACAACATAAAAATCAGTGGAATACCTATCTACTGTGACAATACAAGTGCAATCAGCCTTACTCAGAATACTACAAGTCATTCAAGGACTAAGCATATTGAGATCAAACATCATTTCATTAGAGATCATGTGGAGAAAGGAATGTCATGATAGAATATATGTTTACTGAAAATCAGATTGCTGACATCTTCACTAAACCTCTAAGTGAGACAAGGTTTTCAACTCTAAGAGCTGAACTAGGCCTACTAAAGTTGGATGCATAAGCTGAGGGGGAACTCATTAGAAGACTAAAGTTCAACAGCTTACTCATCATATTATCTTCAAGGATTAACTCTCAACAGACTAGTTAACTTATGAATTCTTAAAGTCAGGGGGAACGTGTACGACTACCGGTACTTCTGATTAAAAGATGAAATTTGTTGATGACAGTTAGTTGAAGTTATGTTTTCATCAGAAGATTAATGTCTTGAAGATTGAAGATTAATTATCTAGCTGGATTGACAAACAGCCGATGAAGGTTATCAGTTATTGGCTTTCACTGATAACAACTTTGTCATCAGGAAGTATTTTAATTACCTGTCTGATCAACTGTATAAACGCTAAGTATATTAAAAACGTTTTATCTAAAACACGCTTTTATAAGTACAGTAAGGCGGTTCGCATTCCCGCCTGTCATTAAATGCTTTTATAACTGACGCCGCACGATCAGGACTGACAAGAAATGGATCTAACGGTTGGCTGGTATCACGAAACCGAAATACCCTAACTCTATAAATCCAGATCTGATCAGACTTGTCATTCTTTACACACCCAAATATACTTAGAGCATTTTTGAGAAAAATTTCCTTGCACTCTACTTTTTGCAAATCCTGCTATTTCACTAACTTCCACAGATTCAAGACGAGTTCTGGTGTTGAAGCAAAGGCGGAGGGTATGTATCTTGTCTACGATGCATACTATCAATCTGGTACGGATTTGATGAAGCAACTGTTGGAGAAATTCAAGGCTGCTTCACTTGTGAATTTCATGAAGTTGTATGAAGGTTTGGTCTGGAAGGACCAAGTGTTGGAGTATTACGGATCGGCTGAAGTGGATTTCACGAAGATGGAGATCAAAGCCACTGTTGGGGGAAAATCTGTAGTCATAACCCCTGCTCTACTCCATGAGACTTTTAGCTTGCCAAACAGTGGTCGACATGATGTCACCACTCTTGCTGAAGAAAAGCTTCAAGAATTCTGGGCCATCTGTGCCAAAGAAGGAGAGATGTTGACTGGCAACATCAAAAAGAGGCAACTGAAAGACGAGTATCAGCGCATGGCTGATATGGTCGCGAAGCTGATAGAGAATTGCACATTCTCTTTGGATGTTGTTACAATGAAAAGAATCAGCATCGTGCTTGCCATTTATTACTCTTTGGAAATGAACTGGTCGGTTGTCGTCTGGTACATCCTGGCTCACTTTCATGAGAAGAAAAGAAAGAAGTCTTCTCAGCAGACCAATCACAGGATTACTTTAAGCTATCTGCTTCACAGCATGGGCTGTCAAATGACAAATGGGAAGGAAATCCATACTGCTAAGGCAATGGCAAATTATGTGCCTGTTCTGAAGAGGAAAACTGATGAGGTCGAAGCTGATGAAGATTTGGAGGAACCAAAGGAAGAGGTTCCTGCCAAAAAGCAAAGGAGATTGGTGAAAACAGCTCAGCTTGCTGCTACGAATAAAGCAGATGAGCCTAAAGAAGTGGCTCAAAAGAAGAAAGTAAAGACTTCTGTTCAAACAGCCCTGCCAGTTTTTGAAGCCAGAACAGATAAGTCTGAAGCAAAGGAGGTAGCTGATGCCATCATAAATCAGACTACAGCGGAAATACATAATATTTCTCCTGCTTCTTCTTCAAGAACTCTATCTGCTGAACGTCCTGATCAGAATGTTGCTCACAGGACCAAAAGTCAAATTCATGATACAGGTGCTTCAATGCCTGCTCAAGGAAGGGCAAGAATAACTGTAAGAAAAAGAATGACTTTCACTGACTCACCTACTAAGTTAACATATTTGGTGACAGAAAGCCCTCATTCGGCAGAGAGGCCTGTTGGTGCTGAGGAAACGTCTGCTGCTGAACAGATTGATGCACAGCAGACAGCTCAAGAAAAACCAATAGCTGAGGTAGCTAAACCTCAAGATGATCAAGATGTGATGATCATCAGCCCCATAGCAGCTGCACCCATTGCATCTGCTGGTCCTGCTCCTGCCAAAGATGATAAAGGAAAAAGAAAAATCCTTATCAAAAGAAAGAAGTCTCTGCTACTGACAAAAAGAAGAGAGAGGAAACTGAGCAGAGAAAGAGGGACGAACTGGAAGAGAAAAAGGCTTTAGAACTTAGCAAGATTCAAGCAGCAAAGGATGAAGAAAGGAGAAAAATGTCTGAAGCAGAGCGAAAGGCTGCTGAAGATGCTGAACTTGCTATGGTCCTTGAGATAAGCAATACTGATGCTCATGGACCTGTTCATGCTGGAGGGATTAATATTGGGGAATCCAAAGAAGCTAAGCCAAAGATGCGTGCTGGCACTGTCAAGCCAAATGCTAAGTTTGAAGTTAGACGATCATTTGATATTATCAATTCTGATAAATCTATCTTCAACAGGTTTGAGAAGGCCTTAGCCTATTTTGATCAGAAACTGATGCTCAAGACTTTGTTCACTCATGAGAAGCCAAGGTACATGAAGTGGAGAGACTATAGATTGAACAAGTCTGTTGAAGAGCTTCACAGTTGGAAGGATCTAGCTGATGAAGAAAAGTGGGTTCTTCAATGGCTGAAGACTGATTCCATTCAACAAGCCTTAGATCCTGATTTTGTACGGGATGCTATGCATCAATATGCAAAGAATTTTGCAACAGAGGAGGCCAAGATTATTGAGAATACTTTGCCTGCAAAGAGAAGAAAATCTGATGATGCTGTTGAAAGGGCCATTCAGATTGCTGTTATGACTGCCTTGAAGAAATGGGCTGCTAAGTCAAGATATCAGCAAGGTTCGTCAAGTGAGCTACCCTCGCTGCCAAGCATTCAACAGATCACGTTTGACAAAGAAGTAAGAGATTACTGTGAAATGCCTAAGGTAAAGGCTTCTGCACCAAAGCTATGGCCTGTTGTAAGACACATCCGTCAAACAACAACCTTTACTGATGACGGCAAAATCATAAGTAAAGTCTTTGAAGATGTAACTGATCAGCCCAAAGCTGCTGATGAACCCTTAGCACTTGATTGGAAAGCTAAGGAGTCCAATGCTGATCAGGAGACTGACTTGAAGGATGCTCCTGTCCACCAGGAGAGTGAAGAAGATCAAGCTGCTGCTCATTCTGCTTCATCAGCTGATTTGCATTCATCACTGATGGAAGCCTTCCAGCTGTTAATGGAAAATTCAATGACGGAAATGGAAGAAAGGAACATCACACAGTTGAAGAAATTGCAGCAAGAATTGGCAGAGTCTAACATGTTACAACTTTAGCACATGCAATTACTTACTGCAATAACAATCAAGAATGCAATTGATAATTTTCCTCTGCCTGAGGATCATACTAGGCAGATGACTCAGAGTGTTGTAGAAATGAACAGAAATATTAAAGATGTGAAGGCTGATGTCAATCATCTTCATACTGCCTTGAAGAGAGCTGAAAACAACATAGCTGATCTCACTGCAACCATCATCAAAATCAGCGACGAAGAGAAAGCAATTAATGTTGGTCTGTTGCAGGAAGTTAACAAAGCTGGAGATATTATACATGAAGAACTTTCCACTATGCAACTCAACATTGATTGTCTTAATGATCAGAATGACACCATCATCACCTCTCTCAATCATCCTATGATGTAGTTAATCAGAACTTGAAGGCTATATGTGCGGCATTGAAGATTCAGTCGGTTGCACTCAACCCTCCTATCGGACCTGCTAGTGTCACCAATTCTGATGATGACAAAAATGGGGAAGAGAAGAAGGAAGAGGAAAAAGCTGAGGAAGCTGCTGCCATTGCACCTGAAAAGACTGAAGCTGCTGAAGAGACTGAAAAAGTAGAAGGCAAAGAAGAAGCTGCTGAAGAAACCAAGGACAAAGCTAAAGAAACAGCTAAATCCAAGGATTCTGATGGAGAACAACCAGAGCCCTACACAAAATACAAAAATAAAGAGAGAATCAAGAGAAAGATAGACGAGTTTGCAAAAGAGCAGGAAATCAAAGATAAGATGGAAGCTGCAAAGCCTAATCTACTCTTAGATGAAGATGCTGATGAAGTTGAAGATGAAGATGAAGAAGAATCTTCATATGAATATGAAGAAGTGCTTGAAGGAGATGATGAAGAAGCTGATAGTTAGTATAGGCAAATCTATTGTAATCAGTTATCTTTATTTATTTTTCAGTCATCTTATCTGAACAGAAATTGTAACTTGTAATCATTATCATATTATCAATAAAAAGTACAAGTTCTGTTTCCAACACATCTTTTCTATCTCAAAAAATTTTGAGGATCAAAACTTTATTATAGTTAAAACAGGTACTTAGCCGAAGTTTTGTCATCATCAAAAAGGGGGAAATTGTTAGATAAGGATGAAGATGAAAAGCACTGAAGTCAATTAGTAAAGGGTGGTTTTGATGATTTTCAAAACCTAAGATCAGCCAAGTATGGAAAACTTAGTTGTAAAAACCCTTAGAAGAATTTTGACCAATTAAGAAGACTATCAGAATGGTCAAAGATTCAAGGTCCAGAAGACTACTGATCTGCTGAAGGAAAGAAATCAGACTGGTGAAAATCAGCCGACTCAAATCAGATTTGTTCAAGTTTGGGATCAGCTCTGTTCATCATCAGACTTGAACTTTCGATCAGTCAAGTGGAAAGGATCAAGAAGTCTACCCAACGGTAATAAATGCTGAAGTACAAGGTTATTAAAGACAAATGATTGAAGAAAGACCTCGTATCAGCTTGGTGCATTTAATGCTGCCTGACAGATAGTACAGTCTGCAGTACTGTCACTGTGCAGAGAGCCGTTCGCGAATTATAAGGACCAGAAATCAAGAGATTTGAATTTTGTCTCTCTTCAACGTAAAAAATTCAAAGAGTGACTATAAATAGCTGAAGAGACGAAGGAAGAAAATATACACAACTTCTGAGAGATTGAATTTGAAGCAAAATACTTTCTAAGTCTCAAAAGCTCAAGAACAGCTCACTCGTCTGCTGAAAGTCATTTGTTGATAGAAGCTGTTGAAGTTCAGCAAAACATTTTCTGAGTGAATTTGTAAGAGAAAAGAGTTGTGAGGAGTAGATATCCATCTTAGTGAGTGATATACTTCAGAGAATAGGAGTTTCTTTGTGATTTCCTATTGCGCACTTGTGTTCGTTACATTTGTTGTTTGACGCAAGCAGATTGTACTAATTACTTTGTGTTCTTAGTATAACCCAAGATCTGTGTGACTTGGAAGAGTGGACTAAAGGATATTTAAATCCATATAACCACTATAAAAATTCTTGTGTTTTTACTTTGCTTTTACTTGCATATTTTCAGATCTGCATAAAACACTTGATTAACTATTTGAAAAAGATTTAAAGGAGTTTTTATAAAACTGGGGATTAAATTTTTCAAACTACTAAGTTTACTTATGAAAAACGCTTTATAAATCCGCTGCAAGTATTCAGGTATTAAAACTGATTTTGACAAAAATCAGCTAAGTAACCATCAGATTAGTGGTCAGCAAAGCTGTTCAAAGATTTGTTCGCGATCAGCCTTGTAAACTTACTGTTCTGTATCAGCTTAGTCTGTTCAAGTTTGAGCAACAGTTTTAAAGTTAAAATTTGATTAAAAAGTTTCAGAGGTCTATTCACCCCCCCCCCCCTCTAGACCTCATCTGACCACTTGGGACCAACAGATGTAATCCGATTGATGGACAAAAATCCCATTAGCACGGTGTATTATCTCAAGCCCGAGACAAAAATTAGTCCGTCCGAGATCCTTCATCTCAAATTCAGATTTCAGGAGCTGGACTGTCTCCCTAGCCTCTTCGCGAGTCCCGATCAAGTTCATGTCATCGACATAAACGACAACAATATCAAATCCATAACTTGTCCTCTTAATGAACATGCAAGGACAAATATCATAGTTCAAGTATCTCCTTTTGAGCAAGTACTCACTTAGGCGATTATACCACATCCTCGCGGATTGTTTCAAGCCATAAAGTGAATACCTCAACCTTGCAGAGAGCGTGTTCCTTGGTCTAGAACTACTTGCCTTGTGTACCGTAAGTCCATCCGGTCTTCATATATATATATAACCATATCAAGATCCCCATAAAGATACGATGTGACCACATCCATGAGCTGCATAGTCAATTTCTCTAATACTACTAAACTAACTAAGTATTTGAACGTAATAACGTCCATCACAGGAGAGTATGTTTCCTCAAAGTCAATCCCAGGTCGTTGAGAAAATCTTTGTGCAACAAGACGAGCCTTGTACCTCACAATCTCATTTTTCTCATTTCTTTTCCTTGGAAATACCCATGTGTATCCCAAGGGTAGAACTTCAAGAGGTGTAAGAGCAATTTGTCCAAAGACTCCTCTTTTCGTTAATGAATCAAACTCAGTTTGGATTGCTTTTTCCCATTTCGGCCAATCACCCCTTTGTTTGCACTTGTCCACCGATCGAGGTTCAATATCTTCACTTAATATAATTTCAATAGCTACTGTGTAAGCAAATATATCATTGATTATTATTTCATCCCGATGCCACACCTCATTCATGCATGAATAACCAACTGATATTTTCCTATACTCGGGGATGGATACTGATATCGAGCCATCCCTCGACGTCATCTCCAAGATGGATCCATAGTTCAGAACTATTTCATGAGATGGATCGGGTGGGATCCCAATGTTATCGTTACTAATCAAATTTAACGATTATGCATTCGCCCGCTTCTGGGGATGAATATCATTTCATCCAATTGGTCTCCCCCTCTTATGGGCCGGGAGATATGATTGATTAGCTGGGATTGATGGCCCTCCATATATTTGTCCCTCTTGGACATTTATCCTTGCAGGCAAATTTGTAGCTGGTATATGAGATCTTGTCACTTTAGGTAAGTCAGAGAATAAATCTGGCATGTTATCGGCTACTTTTTGAAGTTAGATTATTCTAAGTACTTCAAATTCTCTGACTATTGTAGGGGAATCGTGATGAGACATAGTGGGGTTGTTGCACACGACTTCACGCCATTCATCCTGAACATTATTTCCTCCCCCTGACGGCGGGAAGACAGTCTCATCAAAGTGACAGTCCGCAAATCGTGCGGTATAGAGATAGCCTGTCAAGGGTTCCGAATACTGTATAATAGATGGCGATACAAAATCCACATATATGTGCCCAATCGACGTTGAAGTCCCATTTGAGTCCGTTGAGACGGAGCAATCGACACATATATTACGCACCCAAATGTGCGTAAATGAGAAATATTTGGTATATGCTCAACCACCAACTATAACGCAAAGAGGTTGGGTAGCAGTGGGCCTAAAACGTAAACCCAATCAAGAGTCCCTCTAATTTATCCAAAGCACGCTTCTTGCCGTACAAATTAGAGGTAATGCACATATATCCAATTCCCTTTTTCTCAGTGGTTTCAATGTGATAACCATTAGCCCGAATATCCTCAGAACTCAACAACGTTTTCCTTGAATGTGGAGCATAAGTAGCCTCTTTAATGACTAAAACCGTACTATTTGACAACATAAGGTGGGTATTACCAAAGCCATCTATCAAATCATATATGCAAAATATTATTGTCATAGAGGTCTTACTGGACATTATATTAGCGAAGTATGATTTATCCCTTAGAATAATGTGCATAGCTGCACTATATGCCAGACATTATTCCTCACATGTCCTGCCTAGAAACCAAATATATTTCAGTATTACACATTTACTTGAAAACGTAAATCGAGCTAATACCACTGAATACCATAATAATCGGATTAAAACTAAGCCACCCAATGTATGGTCCAAAACAAACCAAACATAGTTCAAATCTGAATATGGTTATTATTCAAATTGATGAGTAGTTCAACCTTAGGGCCTCATCTAAGTGTTTCTTCATCATAATCATAGCCTCAACCCTTTTGGGCATTAGTTAGAAAACTGTCCCCAACAAGTGACATGCTCAGTTTCTTACGGGCATATAGCCTCCATAAGTAATTTAATTGAACCTCTCTGGTTCCATTTCTTAATTCAACATGAACTGTGTGGTTTTAATCAGAGGGAACTCCAGCCCCAATATCCGTAAATCCGAAGTCCACTCACATTCATTTATCATGCGATCATATATAATCATTCATCACATGCATAAGATAAAGCAACAAAACCAATAAAACATACAATTTAGAAACTTATGCTCAGGAAATAAATCATGATAAATTAATGAAATGACCAAAATTAAATTGTAAATTACAATTATGCGACTGAATATTCATAGTATCAAACACTATTCCATATTAGTGACTTACATTTAAAGTAAACAATCAATTGAGCAATCCACAAATTGGTATTCATAAAATACAAATATAAAGATTAATTGTCTAAATGAATTTTCAAAGTTCATATCCAGAAATATCAAACGCTATGTTCATATCATGCCACAATTAAATAATAAGGTAAGTAATATTAAATCTGAACCAATATTCATTAATGACCTTAGAACACTACACATGAACATATCAATAACAATTTCACTAACATCAACTAACGTTTTTTCAAATAAGGTCTTTCAATTGATTATTTTAACATGCAATGTATAGCCATAATTCTAATTTAGATACAAAGGGTTAAATCAAAGTTTGAAGTTCATAACAGAGCACTAATTCCAACACAAAACAATAGTTGTTGAATTGAATACATAAGCACAACATCTATATATATATATATATATATATATACACATGTACGCATATACAATCAAATAAGGATACATATTTTTTTTCAGGATCAGTCATAACCAGAACCAGATTAGTTCAGGACCAGGTTAAACCAAAAAAATGATGATCCAACTTAAACCAAGATCCAAATAATTAACCGAGTTGGGTTTGAAACCAAATAACCGGAGCCTAAATCGGGTAGTACACCAAAACCGTATGACCTTAACTGAATTCGAACCAGTACATGTATGACCATATCCGCATGATCCGTACATGATCCAGATTGACCGGATCGAAAATCTCAAAATTTGGGTCTGATCTGAAAGACCTCAAAATTCATCTTCTTGACCTGATTTATGAAGAAACCGCAAATTTGCCGAAAACAATAAATTTTCACGGTTTCTTTGTCGGAATTGAGAGGCCCAAACACAACAATAATCACCACCATCAAGTTCTTCAACGATCAGACACAAAACATGAAGAAATTGAAAATAAATTTGGGGTTAGCCTGTGTATTATGCTTATATTGTCTTTTAAATAATTTCCAGATTTTTCAAGTAATTTGAAGAGGCTTAAAACTCAAATAACTTATTAATTACTTATCCAAAAAATAATCTGGGCACATGATTAGAAAGCTATTTTCAAGATGATTCTAACCACATACATCAAATTACATAAATCCAAATACTTAAACATTAAATCGCATAATAGTTTTCAAAGTAAATAATTTTTTCAGAACAAATTACAAATCCAACAAATCTGAAAATATTCAGGCAGTTACAATATCATACGAGCATACTTCAATAAAAGTTTTAGGTCAATCGGACTAGAATAACATGCTCAGAAAATTAAGACTTCCTTATAAACATATTTCCATAAATTCGAAAGATCATATCATACGAGAATTCCCATATAAATCCTGAATTTAGTTTAAATCCTCGTGATTGCATTATCATAATATTCATGCTAATGAGACAAAGTTGAAGCCGAAATTTTGATCACAAACAGTACGTAAGTCAAACTAAAGTTTTTGTTTACATGGATCGGTTCAAGCCAAATAATACATTTATATAATAGAAAAATCATAATTATTAAATCATGCAATTCATGTATTCCAAATTACAAAATATGAATCTAAAGGTAAACATAAATTTTAGATCACATAATTAGAGTACCGAATGAAGTAACATAACCCATCAGAATTTGCCGAATAGATAAACAACTTCAATTCTTAGCAACAATAACTAAACTTAAACCCTAGAACATGCTTTAGATTTATAAATTTTTCAGATTTAAAGAATATATTAATAATTGTTCAAGTTGTTTGTTAAATTAATCATACCAGAGAGAGGTTAAGGCTACTTCCTTCAACTTTTCCGTAAACTTCTGATGGCTGCCGTTTCATTTTCAGACACTGGAATGACGATCCAAATGGTCAGAATTAAGATCCTTGTGATGAACCTTCGGTTCAAATTTGAAAACGATCCAACGGTGGGGAAGGCCGGAATCATAGAAAAACCAAAGCTGTGGTGCAAATTCGAAAATCTACCTTTCAAAGTGTTCTCCTCTTTTTTCTCTCTTGTTTTCTGATATATTGTATATCATTGAAATCGAGTTGTAGTGCAAACTCGTGCTGATAAAGTATTGTAAATTATTTAATATAGCTCTTAGATTTAGTGATTATGTGTGAAGAGAATGAACAATAAAGATAATAACTGTAAAGAGAGACACGGAGAAAATAAACGTGTAGAGAATTGGGAAATATTATTTAGGAAGGGGAGATATTTTATTGAGTAACCAAGTATGTTACATGACAAGTTACAAATCCCACAATAATTGGGATGTGGGATAGTGGATAACTATTACAAAATAAGTCCTTAAACTATATTCATACTTAATAGGAATACCCACTAATTCATACTATTTACAACATATTCTGGATATTAAATGTTTATCTAGAGAGTAGTATGTGCATCGAGGGGAATGGGCTTAAAGCCTAAATTAGACTAAGTTACGTTCGCCAACCTAACCTGGCGATTGGAGATCCCATGAACCAGGTTCAATAGGTCAACCAGTCTTGGCTAACTTAAAAGAAAGCACTTAAGAGTATAACTCTATCCCATTCTTATGATGCAATAAATGCAAGCCTACCTCGTTATTTTATAGGTTAAGCAAAGGCTTTTAATGCCGTCTATATCTTTTTCAAAACAAGTGGAGTATGGTAGGATACTCTTGATAGATGCGGTCACCTATGTTAATGTGAGCTGGGTCGGCTAGTTGAGAATTTCTTTATAGGCTGGAATTCTCTAAAGCACTCGCATAACCAAGAATATTCAGGGCCAAAACAAACACAACCGAGAACTTGAAACAAATCGATTTAGTATTATGTTAACTTTATTGTCTTGGTTTACACAAACAACCAACGGAAATATTTCACCGATTGGAAAAGTTAATCCTATAAGCTTTAACTAGGGAAAGTTCAAGATGGAAAATTTCAACTATCCCGATGCGGTATTATTCCTAAAGAAATTTTGACATGATATGTCTATGTGAAGGAACTCGAAGAACAATTTCATTTAGGGTGATTTACACTCAGACCCCCTCAGGTTTGGGCATATTACAAGAAACCCCCCGTTGTTTTAAAAATTATAGGGACACCCCCTCAGGTTCAGGCATATTACAAGAAACTCCTTACGGCGTTAAAAACAGACGGAATTTGATGACGTCAGCAAAAATATTTTTGATTTTCCAAATTTACCCCTGGCTAAATATACCCACAGGGGGTGTCTATGTAATTATACTATACCTCAGGGGGTTTCTATGTAATAATATTACCACAGGGGGTGTATTTGAAAGATTACAATAACTTGAGGTAGTTAGTTCTAGCCAACTGTGATATTAAAAAAAATGACTGTCGGATGTTATTGTTGGGTGGCCACATATTTTGGTTATAAATAGCAGTCCAAACGTTTTTATTTTCTTTTGTGTTTCATTCCACAAATTTGATAATATCATTATCAAATTCAAGATGTAGTGTGAGATGCTTAAAATATCGATAATCAAAATATTCATGTGTTGTATGAAGAATGCACCCACCATGGTTACAGATGCACGCCAAGATTTAAAGTTGTATCATCCCTACAAGTGAAGATTTTGATTTATAGTTAAAATATATGGTCAACATAACATCCATTGGTCATTTTTTAAAATATGACCATTGGCTATAAATTCCTCCATGAAATTTATAGTCAAAATATATGGCCAACATTAACATCTATTTGTCATTTTATAAAATTTGACAGTTGGCTACAACTAACTCCCTAAAGTTATTGTAATATTTCAAATACCCCCCCTCTGGTATACTATTATTACATATACACCCCCTGTGGTATTATATTATTACGTAGACACCCCCTGAGGTATAGTATAATTACATAGACACCACTGTGGGTATATTTAGCCAGGGGTAAATTTGGAAAATCAAAAATATTTTTGCTGACGTCATCAAATTCCGTTTGTTTTTAACGCCGTAAGGGATTTCTTGTATTATGCCCGAACCTGAGTGGGTGTCCCTGTAATTTTTAAAACAATAGGGGGTTTCTTGTAATATGCCCAAACCTGAGGGGGTTTGAGTGTAAATCACCCTTTCATTTATGTGGGGGGATTGTTGGGGTTTTTATGTGAATGAAATAAATAAGAGTACAAGGTGTGTCTATTCAGTCCGAAGAGGTACCCCTTTGGACCGAAACATTGTGTCCCTTTCCAAGAGGCACTTTCGTGTATATAAATATGAGATATAATCTGGCCAATTCTTAATTAATTTCTAGTAACTAGAAGGAAAAATAATACTCTCTTTCTCTTACTTTGTTAAAATTTAGTCTGAAAAATTTATGTTTGTTTAAGTTCGCCGTGGATTCATTATTTGTGCAAATAATGAACAAACTGTTGTATCTTGGGAGACTACCACGAATCAAACTGTATGCACCTTGGCAGCCCCGAAAATACTCTCTTAAGGAATTTATTTCGGCAAGCCTCAATCTTATTTCCTATTTTACATGAAAAATTAATTCATGCATTATTAAAGGACATAAATCATACTAATATGGTTAGGATTAATTTGAAGAACACTTTAATGAAAAATAAATTCATCCATTATTAAAGCACATAAATCATACTAATCTGGTCAGGATTAATTTGAAGAACACTTTAATCAACACATAAAATAGGAAATAAGATTGAGACTTGCCGAAATAAATTTCCTTAAGACCTTATTTCCGGGGATATGGTGTCTAACAATTTGTGAACTTATATGTTTCAAAAAACATAGAACATAATAAATAATATTCTCAAAAATAAATTCATGCAATATTAATTTTAAATCATACTTACCAGGAAGAACACTTGAATCAACACATGAAATAGAAAATAAGACTGAGGTTTGCCGAAACAAATTTCCTTAAGACTTTTGTAGCAGACCAAGCTCCCGGGTCGAGTCCTATGTGGATCCACCCCTGAGTCCGGATCTGTATTCGGTGATAACAACAAAAATTTGAGCCATTTTTTTTTTAAATAAACAACACAATAATTCGAATCATAGTTCAACGTAATAACACTAAACCCGGTACACTGCTATATATGTAGGTATGGGCACAAAATACAAATAAGCTCCTACCACGCAACGACAAGCATCCATAACAACAGTCTTAAGTATTTAATCACGCCTGATACAAAGCAACACATAACGTGCCATAACACAACGTAACGAAAATCAAAGGATAATTCGATGACCCAAGAAAAGTGACAAACAGGATCTCGGAGACAAACACACCAACTATAGACATCAAACTTGAGATACCTGTATCTGAAAAGAAAATAAATGCGAATTTGTAAGTTGATCGTCCAACTTAGTGAGGTTGTAGTGCACATGTGCGTATGATGCATGAATGCAGCACAATATAGGTAAGCATATAAAAAATGTTAAGTAACAAACACATGCGAAATCAAATTAACAGTTTAAGGGAATCTCCAACCCGGGCTGGGGGGTGGGTCGATTTGGGCCAGCCCGCCAGCTGCGGGTTGGGGAGGACACTGGGCGGTCCATTTGGACCGCCCAGGTCGATGGGCTGGGCGATTTATCGCCCAGCCCATCGCCCCAAGGCTGGGACGCGCCACCTGATGGATTTCCTTTTTTATTTTTTATTTTTATTTTTTTAATGTTAAAAATTATTGTAACAATTGGGATTTGAACACGATACCTTTATAGTGAAACATGACTTCCTAACCATTTGAGCTACATCACTTTTGTTGAACTTTTAGTACAAATTAAAATTTATAAATTATAGAAACTTGTAGCCAAATTTATTTATAAATTAGATAATTAACTCAAATAAATATTTTACACATTATGAATGAAAATGAACTCAAATAAAATTAGATAATTAACTCAAATAATTATTTTAAAATCATATATTTGTCTATGAAATAATAATTTATTTAGCCACATTTAAAATTTGATTTGAAATATTTTAATTTTATTTAAACTCTAATATAGCATTAATGTTCAATGTATAATTGAGACAAAATGTAGAAATACAATTTTTCATGTAATCCTTGTTGTTTTTCTTGTCCCGAATGTAATATTATTATTTTATTATCATTGTCTCTAAAATTAATTATTATGCATTTTCATATTTAAATTAATATTACTTATTTTTAAAATAATAATAATAATAATAATAATAATAATAATAATAATAATTATTATTATTATTATTGGTACTACTACTACTATTATTATTATTATTATTATTATTATTATTATAGATAATATAGGTGAGAGTGGGGAAGGCTTTTTTTTAATTAATTGGAGGAGATAGTCCTACCGGTTGGAGATGATACTCAGGGGGGTGCAGATTCCTCGGGTGGAGATTGACACCCCAGGGCTGTAAATAGCCCTACGGGTTGGAGATGGCCTAACAAGTAACTAACAGTTGTTGATGCCATCCTCCTCTTACCCTCCAAAACATATTCAAACCACCACCGAACACTCCAAGTAAGGTGCGACCTTACATAGCAGTACGCATTGACGTCAAATGCCAGGAGTTTGACATTCAATCCCCAAGTGTAACCTCCAAACTTGGCTCGTGAAGCGGGTCTATGGTGGATCGAGGTAACCCTCCAGCCATAACCTTCCAGGTTACCCACGATTCCGCACACCAAGTATAGGGGACCACATAGTAACAGTAAACAGTACAAGACAGTAACAATAACATTTCAGTAACAAGGGGTCAGTAATTAATACAATAACAATATTGCAACAGTTCAGTTCACTATATCAAGGACATTTAGTAGTCATGCATTAGCATAATGACGCGATATGGATAGTTTATCCTAGTAGAATTATTGATATTACTTACTTCACATGCTCATTCATTAAGGAACTAATTTACAGTTCTGACTCGACCTACTAGCATTTTTAGACATACGCACAAGTACCACGCAACACTCATCTGTGTTGCTTATGTTATTTGAACGAAAAGTAAAGCATCCTCGGTTCCTGTACATATGTATGTAACGACTTAGAATCCAGCCATAATACAAGCATTTCATTAGCGACTAAAGAAATGCTTTAGTCGAACATGCATCTGAATTGTGATTGCAATCGAAGTCGCGATTAAAACTTGAACATTTAGGTCTGGTTTAATGGTTTCAGGTTCTTTCTGGTTGCGTGGTTTACGTTCGGGTTGCGTGGTAAACATAGCAACGAAAGTTAACTTGAACTTAGTCATTTAAGGTGATCTTAAAAGTTTAAATAGAATTTTAGCTTAAGTTATCTCTTTCAAGAAATTTTATGTAATAAGTTATATTTGGAATCTTTATTAATATTATTATTATTATTCCGAAATTAAACCTTACTCGACAATTTTTAAACCCTTTGTTTTATGTAGTAAAATTTTTTTCCCCTTAATTTAATTATTTGGAATTATTTATCTTTTTTTTCTTTTTCAGAAAATTAACTATCCAAAATTATTGTATATTTATTTTATAATTATTTATATCCAGAAAATAATTATTCAAATTATTTATAAAATTTTCTTTATAAAAATTAATGTTCAAGATTAATTAAAATTATATTAATACTTAAAAAAATTTATTTCCGAATTTATTATTAAATTAAGAAAAATATTTAATCAAAAATATTTTATTTTATTTTCAAATTATTTATTTTCCAAAAAAAATATTCAAAATTATTTTATTTTATTTTATTAATAATTAATGTACCCTTGAAATTATTATCATTTTAAAAAGTATTATTTAATCATGATCTTGTTCGGAAAATAATTCATTATTATTTAACCTTCTTTCTTTTCAGAATTATTTAAATAATATAAGTATTTATTTCGGAATATATTTTATTATTCATAAAAATGGGTTTATTATTTATTTTTCAGAAAATATTTATTTATTTTAAAAAATTTGTCCAAAATTATTTTAATTATATCCAGAAAGTAATTAACACGATTTATTATAAATTTTATTCAAAATTATTTACATATATATATATATATATTGATTTAACCGTTTTTCGTATGACTTGATTAAATCAATGATAAGGTTTATGGGGTGTAATTATATAGTGATTATAGGGTCTACTTACTTTATTCCGGATGGATCAAACTCAAGAAAGAACAATATTGATGGGGGCTATTTCGTACCCCTTATAATGTACGGATCGACTGAAGAACATAAGATCGATTCGACCAAACAAGACAGTTCGGGATCATCTTATCGACCCGACCGAATACAGCTCGCTTCGACAAGAAAACTATACTCCGGACTCAAGAAGGACATTTGGGCCGAGTCCTATTAGGATTATATTTCCTTGTAACGCTAGGTTTAGTATGATATAAATACCTAGTGAATCATTGTATTAGACAACCCTAAATCACAAGGCGTAGACGCCATTCAATTCTGCATAAACTGCAGAACCCAAAATTATTCAATAAAGAAAAGAGCTTTCTCTTTTTATTTGTGTTATTCTTACGTTGGTTACGATAATTACTTGTTGTTCCTACGAAATTGTTCTTCCTTGAGAATGATCCATCCTGAATAAAGTAACAGAGCCCTATAAATCATATATATTGAGAACCCCCAATATCCCAATTTTACTGATACAATTAACCCGACAAAATCCGGTTAAATCATTTGGCGCCCACCGAGGGGCTAGGTTAATTATTCGATCGACATATGGCTCGCCCAAGGAAAAGCGCTCGTATTGGAGCAAGAAGTAACACAACCACCGGTCATAACACTTCTGAAGATCCACAGGACAATAATGATAATAACGCCCACGACACCAACGAGAATTTGCAGGGTCCCCTTCCCCATCAGCAGGAACCCCAAGGAGATCTTCCCGGTACAATACCGGAAGAACCGGAAGTCCCTGCGATCCTCGTTCCTCTCCCGGGCGCTCGGGAGAAATTGCGACATATTGCAATGCTCGTTAAATCACTCTCTCCAGAAGAATTACTCGTACTTGAACAAATTCCTCGAAACATTAGGACTGCCAGGGCAAATCCCGCTCAAAGAGCGCCAAGGCAAAACAATCAAACCTCTCAACAAGCTGACAGCCCGGCAAGCGAGCGGCGCTCGCTACACAGACCGCAGCAGGCCAATTCAAAACCCTCCGATAACCATCCCCGAAGGAAACCAGGACAAAGAAAACCACAGCCGGGGTGCAGCGGGTCCAAGGAACTCCAGGAGAGCCTTGCGGCCTGTTCTCCTTTCTGCAGAGAAATAAAGGAGGCACAGTCAATCGGACAGGTCCCGGGTAGACTACCCCGATACGACGGAACCACTGATCCAGATGACTATATTTTTAGCTTCACCAATATAATGAAATTATACGCTCACTCGGCGGAATTCACCGCCAAATTAATGGTAACCACATTTGAAGGACTCGCTTTGGACTGGTTCGCCAAGCAACCTGCCAACTCCATATTCAGTTTTCGGGAATTATGCAATAAATTGACACAGCAATTTGCCAGTCAGAAGAGGCAAAAACTTCCGATGAGCTACTTAGGAACTATACACCAACAAGAGGGAGAATCCTTAAGAAACTGGTTGGCGAGATTTAACGTAGAATTACTTAAAATCGATTCCCCAAATATCGATTACATAATTTCTATTCTCTTCGACCTCACGAAGAATAGGCAGTTCGGAAATGCCCTCAGTCGAAAACAACCAAGAACATTTGCCGAAATCATGAGCTTGGCATCTAAATACATGACCCAAGAAGAGATGAATTCCTTTAAAGATAAAAACAAAAACAAAGTCACAACTTCAGGCTCCAAACGGCATGATAGGATTCCTGCCCAAAGATCCATGGATTATGAGCGATCTTTTAGAAAAGGCAACGTTTTCCAGCGATTGGAATACAATAAAACCGACCAAGAAAGACAACCTAATTTCTACCAAAGACCAAGAAACCCCGAACTAGCGATCAGAGGCAAGGTTAATCAAGTAGAGCACCCAAGGCTAAATGCTCCGATGGAAGAAATATTGGAAGTACTAGAAAGGAATAATTGGATCCCTGAAGCGAAGAAAATCGCTCAGCCCAAACCAGGATCTCGAAACTATGAGTTATACTGCAAATACCATCGGGCACACGGACATCGAACGGAAAATTGTTTTCACCTTAACAAAGAAATTGAAAAACTAATCGAACAGGGAAAACTAGACGACTATCTAGAGCGAGATAACCGCAAGAGGGGAAGAAGTAGAAGCCCTCGAAATAATAATCAAAGAAGGAGTTCTCGTCGAAGGTCACCCGAGCATGGTCCTACACAGGAATTGAACCATGACCAGATCAATGGAACTATCCATACAATATCCGGAGGACCCGCAGGCGGGGATAGTCGTAACGCCCGACGTAGGACAGCTAGATCCATAATTGGAAGCTTAAAATACCCAAAAGAAATATGGACTCTAGAAAACAAGCCAACAAACGACCAGTTGATCAGCTTTAACGAAGGCGAAGTACCCAAAAACATTGCTTGGGACACAAAAGAGGATAACCCCGATTTCCCGATGGTAGTGTCGCTAGAAATAGCAAATTATAATGTCAAAAGGATCCTAATCGATAATGGGAGCTCGGCGAATATCATCTCCCGGGAGGTTTTAGTCCAGATGAACTTGGGACAGATAAACCTACAGAAAGTAGCTACACCATTAGTAGGATTTGGAGGATCCGAAATTGTCCCTAGCGGAACAATAACCTTAAGTGTATCACTCGGGAAAAAACCGCACCGGACAGTAAAGCTAGTAAAATTTCTAGTGGTAGAAACACCCTTCGCTTATAACGCAATATTAGGACGACCAGCCCTCAACCTATTCCGAGCCGTTGTCTCTACTTATCATCAGAAGATGAAATTTCCCACAGACAGAGGTATCGGGGAAATAATGAATGATCACTGTATGGCATGGGATTGCTACAGCACCTCATTAACTTTGAAAAACCACCCCAAATCAATTACCCCGAGCAAAAGAAAGCTCGTCGACGATCTCATTAGAAACGAGGTTGAAATCCCTAGCACTGATCGAATGGATAAAAAGGGAAAGGAGCCGGTAGATTTAGCTTTAAAGCCACCGGAACATAAGGATGTAATTCTAGTGCAAGGGGACTCGTCGAAAACAACAAGAATAGGTACTGAGTTAAGCAAAGAAGGGGAAGTAATGTTGATTGACTTTGTCAGAAGTAATGTTGATGTCTTCGCTTGGAGTGCGAATGACATTGAAGGAATTGATCCTCGAGTAATCAAGCATTCGCTAAAAACTGATCCCTTGGCAAAACCCGCTAGACAAAAGAAGAGAAATCACGGGCCAGTAAAAGATAAAATCATCAAAGCAGAAGTAGAAAGGCTACTTAAAGCAAAACAAATTCGAGAAATACACTTCTCAGAATGGCTATGTAATGTCGTTCTAGTCGCAAAAGGGGATAAAAAGGATAACAAGTGGAGAATGTGTAACGATTTTACCGACCTTAACAAATTATGCCCGCGTGATCCATATTCCTTCCCAAGAATCGACTTATTAGTTGACTCAACCGCTGGCTTCGCGATCTTCAGCAGGATGGATGCCTTTCAAAGGTTTTATCAAATATACATGGATGAGCGGGACCAAGAGAAAACTGCGTTCATAACCGAGCAAGGAGTATATTGCTTTATAGTAATGCCATTCGGCTTGAGGAATGCCGGGGCTACTTACCAAAGGTTAGTAAACTTAATGTTCAAAGAGTTAATCGGAGAAATAATGGAAGTCTACGTAGACGACATGTTAGTTAAAAGCATGAACGAGGCAGATCACGTAAAACATCTTGATCGATGTTTCCGAATATTGAGAAAATACCGCATGAAGTTAAATCCCGCGAAATGCACTTTCGGTGTTAAGTCGGGAAAATTCTTGGGCTATTTGGTACATCAACGAGGAATCGAAGCCAACCCAGAAAAAATTCGAGCCATAGCTGAAATGAAGCCTCCCAAGACCATCTCCCAAGTACAAAGCTTGGTAGGGAAAATCGTAGCGTTGAACAGATTCATATCAAAATCAGCAGACAGAAGTTTGCCCTTCTTCCAAACGCTTCGAAAAGCAAAAAACTTTGTTTGGACCGAAGAATGCGATCGGGCCTTCGACCAGCTCAAAGAATATTTGACAACATCCCCGTTGTTGGCCAAACCGACGGAAGGGGAACCATTGTATATCTACATCTCGATCTCCGACGCGGCCGTTAGTTCAGTACTGATCAAAATAGAAGGTTCAGAACATAAGCCTGTCTATTATTTAAGCAAATTACTGCAAGGGGCGGAGAAGAATTATTTGGAAATTGAGAAATTCGCTCTGGCCTTAGTAGTGGCAGCACGAAAACTTCGACCTTACTTTTTGACCTACAAAATCGTGGTTTTAACAAACCAACCACTAAGACAAGTCTTAGCAAAGCCAGAAGCTTCCGGAAGACTAATCAAATGGGCGATTGAACTCGGTCAATTCGAAATCGACTACAAACCGAGAATTGCGATTAAGGCCCAAGTGTTAGCTGATTTCCTATTGGAAACTCCAACACAGGCAACCGAACTATCGAACAGCCTCAACGACGATATCTTGATCATAGAAGATCAAACTTGGTTAATGCATGTTGACGGTGCTTCGTGCCGAGAAGGAGGAGGCGCCGGAATCAACTTCACCGGACCGAATAAAGAGGATTTAAATTATGCGATAACATTGGACTTCGTCGTAACAAACAATGAAGCAGAATATGAAGCGTTAATCGCAGGAATGGATATGGTGATCAAGGCCAACATTAAAAGCCTTAAAGTATTAACCGATTCAGAGTTAGTACAAAGACAAATAGAAGGCCTATACGAGGCTAAGGAATTTAATATGGTTAAATACCTTGCCAAAGTGAAAACACTAGCTGAAAAATTCGAAAGCTTCGGTATACAGAACATTCCATGTTCGGAAAATAAATGGGCTGATCAACTATCTAGGTTCACAGGAGCCCATGACGGAAAAACTGAAAGGGTGATCAACTGGCTAATTTCTAATACACCGGCCATCGACATCGATGAAACACCGGCGGTCGATATAATGGAAATCGAAGAAGCAGAAGAAAACTGGATGACTCCAATGATAGACTATCTTCGAGAAGGAAAATTGCCGCTTGACCAGAATGAAGCTCGGAAAATAAAATATCGGGCTCCAAAATATACATTGGTAGAAAAAAAACTCTATCGGAGATCAGTATCAGGAATTCTTCTGAAATGCGTCTCTGAATCACAAACCACTGATATTCTACGAGAGGTACATGTAGGAGACGCAAGGAATCACAGCGGAGCAAGGGCATTGGTTTTAAAATGCCTCCGAACAGGTTATTATTGGCCTACCATCAACAAGGATGCCGCTCAGTATGTCCAAAAATGTCATCACTGCCAAGTCCATGCTAATATATGTCATCGATCAGCAGAAAACATGTACCCTATACCGATATGTTGGCCTTTTGATCAATGGGGAATGGACATCGTGGGACCGTTCCCAGCGGCTAGATCCAAGAAAGCTTATGTCCTGGTCGCTGTAGAATACTTCAGCAAATGGATAGAATGCATCGCCCTTGCACGAATAACTCAATTCCAAGTGATCAACTTCCTATGGAAATTCATAGTTTGTCGATTTGGCATCCCAAGGATCCTAATTTCTGATAATGGAACCCAATTCGCGGGAAAACATGTAATAGAATGGTGTTCGAAACTTGGGATTCAACAAAATTTCACTTCGGTCGGGCACCCTAGAGCGAACGGACAGACTGAGGTAGCAAACCGAGAAATAATAAAATCCTTGGAAAAAAGATTAGGAGCGGCCAAAGGAAAATGGCTCGATGAACTCCCAGGAGTACTTTGGGCTAATCGAACCACAGTCAGGAGCTCGACCGGGGAAACCCCATTTAGCTTGGTATATGGTTCGGAAGCTGTTATTCCTGTTGAAACTCTAATTCCAACACCAAGAATTGAAATGTACGATGATCAGGAAAATGAAAAGACGAGAGAAAATGATATCGATTTAACAGAAGCTTTAAGAGAAAAAGCCGTTGTACGTTTGCAAGTTACTAAAGCAAATATGGAAAAGGCATACAATCAAAAGGTACGCATCCGAACCTTCAAAGAAGGAGACCTGGTCTTGAAAAAGGTAGAAGTATCAAAGCATGTGGGAAAATAACAACAAAATTGGGATGGACCTTACGTTGTCATTGGCGTAGGAAAGAAAGGTTCATACAAAATTGCGCACTTGGATGGAACAGCCTTACCAAGAACCTGTAATGCAGTCAACCTTAGGAAATACTATGGTAAATAAATTTTAGCAATTATGCTGTTTTATTTTATTAAGTTTTAATCATTGTAATAAAGGCCTTAGCCTACAGTTCAATTATTAAAGATTTTAGCAATTTTAAATATTAAGTCAAGATTGGGTATAAATCGATTGTTTCGGTAAACGCTCCTTGGAACACAACTATAGCATTGGTTGGGATCGGGACAAAAGGAGATAACTATACATTGATCCGCTCAATAAAAACTCCTCGATCCAACCATACAAACGAGTCGAGTATACATTGATCCGCTCAATAAACACTCCTCGATCAATTTTTCGACGATTAATAGACTTCTGGTATTAAAAACCTATGTCTAAACAAAACGAGTTGAGTAAACATTGATCCGCTCAATAAACACTCCTCGATCAATTTTTCGACGATTAATAGACTTCTGGTATTAAAAACCTAAGTCTAAACAAAACGAGTTGAGTAAACATTGATCCGCTCAATAAACACTCCTCGATCAATTTTTCGACGATTAATAGACTTCTGGTATTAAAAACCTAAGTCTAAACAAAACGAGTTGAGTAAACATTGATCCGCTCAATAAAGACTCCTCGATCAATTTTTCGACGGTTAATAGACTTCTAGTATTAAAAACCTAAGTCTAAACAAAACGAGTTGAGTAAACATTGATCCGCTCAATAAACACTCCTCGATCTACTTATGATGATTAAAACACTTTTGGTATTAAAAACCTAAGTCTAACAAAAAAGAGTTGAGTATACATTGATCCGCTCAATAAACACTCCTCGGTCTACTTATGACGATTAAAAGACTTTTGGTATTAAAAACCTAAGTCTAATAAAAAAGAGTTGAGTATACATTGATCCGCTCAATAAACACTCCTCGATATATTTACGACGATTAAAAGACTTTTGGTATTAAAAACCTAAGTCTAATCAAAAAGAGTTGAGTATACATTGATCCGCTCAATAAACACTCCTCGATATATTTACGACGATTAAAACACTTTTGGTATTAAAAACCTAAGTCTAAAACAAAAAAGAGTTTAGTATACATTGATCCGCTCAATAAATACTCCTCAATTATTTTTAAACGATTAAAAGACTTTTGGACATAAAAACCTAAGTCTAAATAAATAAGAGTTGAGTATACATTGATCCGCTCAATAAACACTCCTCGATCCGTTTTTCAACGATCTAAAAGATTTTTGGTATAAAAACCTAAGTCTAAATTATAACGAGTCGAGTATAAATTGATCCGCTCAATAAACACTCCTCGATCGGTTTTTCAACGATCTAAAAGGCTTTTGGTATAAAAACCTAAGTCTAAATTATAACGAGTCGAGTATAAATTGATCCGCTCAATAAACACTCCTCGATCCGTTTTCAACGATCTAAAAGGTTTCTGTCATAAAAACCTAAGTCTAAATAAACAAGAGTTGAGTATACATTGATCTACTCAATAAACACTCCTCGATCTGTTCTTAACGATCTAAAAGACTTGCTAATACAACTAAGTCTTGAAGATGAATTGAGTATGAATCCATCTGCTCGGAAAATGCTCCTCATAAATAAAATTATGACAAATTCAACAAAGAAGGAGAATGCAAGGGATAAAAGTAATATTTTATTCATCAAGTCAGTTACATACAAAAGTCCTACATTACAAAGGTCTACATACTACTTAAACATCGTTACAATGGTTTAGATGAAATGATCCTATAGATCAGCAATCTTCACGACAATGTCCACGGAAACACCAATCTCCTCCCTAGTACCTCGTCGATTATGATAAACCACCTAAGAAGCATGCTGCTCAGGATGGTCGACTTCTTTGGTTCGACGACCAGGCTCTGAAGATCAACTGTTCTTCCAGACGAAATGAGCATTACCAGCCAGATAACCGGCAATACTCATTCACCCACAACAAGATACTGCTTCTACTTTAGGGGGTTGATTCTTACTCTAAAGCAGCATCTCTTCGGGGACGTCGCAAAATTGAAAACTTACCAGCACACCCCGGCGATCTATCAATCCGGAGGTAACTTTGAAGTGCGGCGGTGCCCGGTAAGTATGAACCCACCATGTGCAAACGGAAACCACGGACCTCAAACCCATGAAGAATAAAGTGGAGGCTATGTGGGACCCGTTAGTACAAGGTAGGATATTAATGGGACCTGTTAGTACAAGGCAGAAGAAATTTAAGCCACTCTGACAGTATAAATCGTGATAATGCGACTTTTTGAATATTATGGGATCTGAAGGCAAAATAAAATCCAAGGAAACTGAGATCTCCATCCTTTTTGAGAAATTGCAAATGAAGTATGCAAATCACTTCCCTATTTATAGGGATAGACCTGAGCAATCCAACGGCTGAAAAAGTATTTGATCAAGGGACGGAAATGCGACCGTCTGACTTCCTATAATTAATGCAAGTAAGTTGGAACGGCACTATCTAATCGACTCAACCAGTCGATAACAAAAGAAGCCGTAGATCGAAGCGATCAGCGAAATAATCCAAGCAGACCTAAAGGAGCTCCGGACCAGAAAGGTCTGCACACTCAAAATGATAGTCGATCACCTGAAAACCTAGGATCCACAACGAAGGCATGCAAGTTTAAACCGTTGTAAAAAGGATACTCGATCGTCTAGAGATGAAAGACCAAACCCTCCACCATACGAGGGTCGTCACTGCCTTACACGTCATGTGGAGAGCCATTAACTTAGCCATACAAAAACTCCTTTGGAGTCCAAGAAATCTGACATGGAAATCAGGAGAATAGTCGTCATTATTCGAGACTACAGGAGAGTCACTGCCTAATATACCAAAGAATTGCTGAAGGAGGTCTAAACATGTCAGATCTGGCCAAGACTTCTACATTTTCCAATTCCTCCCATATCAAAGAAATGATATAAGGGTATACTGATTGCTTTATTTGAGGAATATGGAACTCACATTTGGTACAGAGAAACATAGATTTTAGGAAGATACCTTGAGTGATATCCTCTCTATAAACTTGGTACTATGATAAGGAAAGCAGAATTCAACAGGAGGAATAAAATAGCCTCCTTATATAAGATATACATCACAAAAAGACAAATTTACAAGGCATGGATTGAACATCGACCAAGATGCTGAGCGTTCCTTAACAGCTATTCAATCGATTATCGATACGAATGAACCTACTATCTACATTTTGATGTACAACGTGATTCTGGATATAACCCAAGGGACTATACTGGGTTGATAAACAAAAATTTGATTCGCAGAGCAAACATTATATCATTCAGTTACTTAAATAGCGACCAAGCAAGATCAAGCTACCTTTTCTTTATTCTGGATATTCTCCGCAAAGATCAATATCGGATAAGTACGCTAATCTATGCTAATTATTTCATGATGATATATTTATGCATAACAGCAAACTGTGCATAACAAAATATATGTACAGAATAAAATTGATCAAGGCAAGGATCCGCCTACAAAAGATCATAGTTTCCAATTTAGTCGTTGTCCCAATACAAAAAATTCAGCCCAAGCAACTACACAAAAAGTTGGGCACTTAAAAAAAAAAAAAAAAAGAGACAGTCCAAGGCCTGCCAGGTCGAACAAATCACTGAGAAGAGTTGTTAACATGCCGACTAGCAGAAACAGTCCTCCGAGGAGTCAAGTTACCAGCAAACGCCATCCCATCAACTCCTCTTGACGCTTTAGATAACCGGCGTCATAACCTTCCTCATAGGACCGCCGTCGAGACTCCTCTGCTAGGGCAGCAGCCTGAACCAAGTCACTTTTCTCTTTCTCCCAGACAGACTTTTCCTCTTGCAATTTTTTCAAATCATCATTGGCAAGCTGCAGCTGGAGAGTCTGCCCTGCAACCTTCGCCGACTCTGACTCCAAACGACGTTGGTAAGCCTCCTTACCATTCCACAAATCGTCATTTTGCACGCCCAGCTGGAGTGCAAAATATTTGGCCTAGAAAAGGAAGAGAATGAGAAAAACCCCCACATAACGACGCAGTAAAAATAAAAGCAAGAAAAATAATGAAAAATTTGTCCACCTGTTCGCACATCTTTACTAGCGACTGATAAAAGGCGTACATTGTGTTGGGATATTCTATCTAGGGGCTCGATTGTCAATACAACAGAGTGCGGAATTTAAAATTTTTTCGAGGTCCCTATATGTCCCATAAATCTTTCTCCACAGTTATTTATACGAAAATCATGAATCAAACATTTATTTAAACATAGGGGGTTAATCGCAAATTACCTCAGCACGGATTTGTGGTGGTTTCCTCCATGTGTTTGGTTCGATCCACAGCTTGAGTGATCCATGTGTCTCACCTCCAAAGTTAGTCCACACCAATCGGATTGTAGTGACGCCTACAAGTCTTAGGCTTAGAACTGGATCTCGCAGGTTTGTCAGCAAAGGATTTCAGATCTGGACTTAAGATCTTGAACAAGATTAGGAGATACAGATGGAAGAATCGAATCACAGGGCTTGTGTGATCGAGCAGGGTTCGGCCAGGGCAGATCTGGTCGAGCTTGGGTTCGGCCGAGTTTGGTTCGGGCGACTTGGGGTTGGGGCGAAAACTTTTGGGGCGATTTTGTAGTTAATAATACTTGTGCAAAAATCAGATTTTCTCTCTTGTAAAAATCGATCTCTCTCAAATTTTCAACAAACTTATTTTCTCTCAAAATTTTCTGAACTCTCATAATGAAGAGAAGGAGTATATTTATAGGAAAAGAGTCCTTCTCTAAAAAGATATCTCCTTCCCTTGTCTATCAAATCTTCATTACTTATCAAGTTAGGAATGTGAGATTTGATAGATCTCTTCTAACTTGCTCTCCAAGGAATAAAACTCTTTTTCTTCCTTTTTTTTTTTACAAAAATCACCCACTTCCCCTATTTCTCGTTAATTGCAAAATCAACCCCATAATTATCCAATACTAAAATTGGTTAATTATTTCTTCTTCCAATTAATTAACTACTTTAATTAATTCCATAATTAATCAGATAACTCTAATTAATTAATTAAACATTAATCAATCAGATATCTAATTAATATTCTCCAATTGAATTAATACCATAATTCAATAACTTTGATTTAACAACTTTAAATCATTTGCTTTTCCTTTAAGACAGTCACCGTCCAATTGTATTGTGTGTGACCCTCTGGGTTCACCATCAACTTGCAGTAGGCCCACGACTTTCGTGATTTAATTAACGAGCAATTAAATGCTCTGATCAATTAAACAACTTTTAATTGACCACTCCTAGAATTAATTTTCCTATTAATTAGGAGTACCTACACTTCATGGTCGATGTCTAGCCACAAGCCCATGAAGCCCAATCAAAGGTGAATTGATTATTGTGAACATCACCTCTTATAATTGCCATGTACATACGGTCCTTCCACGATGATTTCCCGATCGAGACCTAGGGTGTGTGAATTGATCGGCACCTCTAATTATCTCGATACTGTACTTTCTAATTCAGGATAATAATTTCGGTGTGACTGCTAAATTTTGAAATACCTTCCAAATTCGTCACCAACCATGGCCATGGATTTCTAGGAACATATTATCGAAGAACGTACAGGAAATACTCTCATCTTATTAGGATGAGTCGATAGATCCTTTCTTAGTACTAACCACTCGCGTACAGTCGTGTACGCACCTAACTTAGGCACTTTGTGGCCAAGCTACGTGAGCAGTACCTAAATCTAAGTACGCACACTTGTGTACCGAATTCGCCCTAGCACCTCAAGTCCAAGGACTAAATCGTACACTATTATAAGCCTTGAGAAACATCCCATCACCGATATGCGTCATGCGCTTCGACAATGGGTTTCTCTGTTCGGGTCGTTCGATGCATTCAATCCTCCATTGAACCACCTACTCATATGCACTGGCCTCAAATGCCTTGCTCATGAAACGCTACAAATTCACTCCATGTGAATCATGCATACTTGTACAAGTCTTGGCGATTCCTACGATACCCTGTCTCGTTCGGAATCTATGACTTGGAACGGTTTTAAGATCACGACCTTTGAGACTGTTTCATGATTGCACTCAGTACTGAAGTGAATTGTCCCATAGTCTATTGTGACCTTAGGATTCCATCCAATCGCTTAGATAAGTTCGCGAGAGATGAAGTTGGCCATTGTTCAGTTTCACGTACTATGAATGAACGGGCGTATTAATTATAAACCATAAGAAAATAATACTTCAACAAGCTAATTAATATTGGCTTGCTGGGCACTACTCTATTAATCTCCCACTTGCCCTAAAGCCAATCACAACATTTCTAAGACCCATCTATACCATGATGTCCCTCGAACCATTTGTGAAAGAACTTAACTAGTGGATCTTCTAAGTTTGTCTTTGTTGAGATAACGTAGTACTTTTACGCGTCTCAGTTATCTATGACTTGTTCAATCATATGAAATTGTGTTCAGATCATCGGTGAGATCTCGTTTCCTTTTCATTGAGCAATCGCCTCGTTTAAATCGGTTAAGATTATGACAGGCTTTTGCCATGCTAGGTAATTCATCCAATCACTGGACGGATGTTTCTCATCTAAACACTTTCTCTTGTGCATCATCACAATGGTGCTATTATTCTGATTGAGTCGGCAATGGTATACTATTGAAATTTTTTCCAATTTACCTTCGCTCCATCGAGACAGAATAAATCATCCAATTCAGACTAGAAATCTCGAATCACTAAATTCTTCGAGTTTTTCAATTTTCCACTACTACCACAGACCAGCATCATATCCTTTAATTATCTTCGAGGATTGCTTTAATGGTAGTCCAGTGTCCTTTACTAGTGTTCGACTATCAGTAGCTCTTGAATGATCAGAGCATTTTGATGTGTCAGGTCCAGTACAAGACATTGCATGCTACATGTAATCCAAATGCTAAAGCATAAGGCTTCTTGAGACAGTTACTTCTTTACTTATTAAATTTAGGGCTCATTAAATAAGTAAGAGAGTTTTGTCTCTTTGGAACTAATCCTTTCTTGGATTCTTCCATATTGATTTTAATCAATTTGTAGTCTTTGTACTTTGATTTGGGAAATTGCAACATCTACTTCTCTTTTATCTCCATAAATACGTATTGCCAGTACGTGAGATGTAATTCCCAAATCTTATCATGGAAAATTGCGTGAATAACACGCTTTCGTCTGTGCTTCTCTGATATTCTTATATCGTATGTGTAGATCAACACCTCGTTGCGTTGCGAATTTAACTACGCTCCCACTGATCCTTTTGCACATTTGGAATCCATATGCCTTTTGACAACTTCAACATTCTTGATTGACTTATCAAGTTGCATGTTCCAAGTTCGGGAAAAAGTCACAGATTGACCTTTGGATTTGAATAGAGATCTTCTCATCAATTTTCAATTGTGAGATGCAGGATTCATTTCCAATAGTCATTCTTCGGCAGTGAAAACTACCTTTCTATGGCTAATAGTTTTGAAATGGATTTTGACGTGGCAAACGGAGAAGGTACTTTCATCGGTCCTAGAAGGACTTTTGAGGAGTGACCTATCGCCATTAGGTGAGTCAAAATTTCCACTTTGAATCTTATGGCTTCATGCCATATCCCTTAGTTCTTTTGTAATCTTGGATTAGAATCCAGTTTCTCAATTTCGTAAAATGGAATTTTGAGTTCCTTACGAATTTGATTAGATTACTAATTTGTGCATGGATCGGTTCAGTAGGCTTCGGGGTTTACTCCCACTGTTTGTGGGGATGGGTCCAGTTCTTGGACTTCATCAAGTTCTATGACGTTACTTATTTCCTTTGACAAGAGTTTTGTCAATAGAGGAACAAGTTTCTTACGAGATACTTTCGTTTCTCTTTGTCGTAGAACAGGTATCCAATGGATTTCGTCGGATACCCCACAAACTTTATATGAATTAGATCTACCATCTAATTTCTCATATAAGGGTGTGTTGCTATGTCTTAAGTGACATGGCGGTGTAAGAACTTACTTCAAAATACTAGACCAAGTACTTTTGAAGAGTCAGGGGAGGCTATCCCCTAATGTGAATATAGGAATTTAGCAAGATCACAGTCGAGCGTCGAACCAAGTTTTATCAAAGTTCGATCTTCTTCTTTGATTTGCTTTGTTTTAGAATTCTATTCTCCTTTAGATAATCGAGGATTTAGTTGCTTATGTTTTAGCAAGTTTGATTAGATCAAATTGCCTTGGCATAATGCATCTAATTACTTCATTTCCAAAACGTCTATTGAATTACTTCAATAGTTTTAGAATTGTACTTCTTTTGAACTAGTGCTTTTAGTTCTAATTGATTTGAAATGTTTGGAATGCCTAGAAATCCTTTATTTTGGTTATTAATCCTTTAAGACAAGATTTGAAAGTTCGGAATTTTATCCAAGTTCCTTATTTCAAGAACAGTAGACAAAAACTTTCCTTTCGAATCTTTCTTTAGGAAGAATGTCCAAAATAAACATTTCAGTGAACGATTATCCAGGTTTTTCGATTCAGCATATAGTCTTCGAAGTTTTGATTTGTTTATCATTGTTTATTTCTATGTTTCAGAACATCAACATTTGTACAAAGTTATATCGCTCTAATTAAATAAATTCCATTCTCAATGGTAAAGCAATAAGGTTTTGTACAAAATCTGAAATAATACTCAAAATAAACTAAAACTAAAAACTTTTGCTAATACGAAAAACTTCTTCTAAAAAGGAATGTCTAGGTTGAGTACTTCCTTGACCCAGTCCCTGAATTCGATTTCCCTCAACTCTCTCTGTGCTTCATGCATCTTCCTTTCAAGGAATTTCCTCCTTGCAGTTGGAGAGGGAATTGTTTCATCCGCTGTAAACTCTTTTACAAAAATGAAAGTTTTATCAGATGTCTTACATCAAAAGATTTAACAAATGTATAATTTTTAAAAATCATACCGTAGTTAAGTCTATCCAGGAATTCCTTTTCAGTAAGCTTTCCTATTTTCCTTTCGTGCTTACACAGTGGGCAGTTATCTTCATATAGTCCAAGACCCTTTAGATGAGCTTGTTCATATTTGTCTAACAACTCATGCAATTGCTTTGTTTCAATTCCATCAAGCAGAATTTCACAGTGTTGCATGAAATGAGTGAAGATGTCAGAAAGACCATGTGTGGTAACTTCTATCTCATCTTCGAGCATCAAATTGGCTCTAAGCCTTTTGAGTCGTTTGAACATCTTGGTTAAGTAACAACAATATTCCTTGACGTTATTAAACTTAGCCATGGTCTTTTCTTGAAGATAATAGAACATCAAAGCCCCCAAAGTATTTTCGCGTCTAACATTCATTAATACTCGTTTGAACGGAATAGTGGATGGTAAATGGCTAACAATAAAACAGACAACTATAAGCAGACAGGTTTAATATTAATACTTATAATTAACGAAATTTGGACTTTTTATCGAAAAAGTTCTCCCACTATTTTATCGAAACAATAACCCCTTCTAGTTTCGGGAAAAATCTATTTCCTAGTAGGTCTTGACGTCCCAGCAGCAATTAGTTGCACCCACGACTCGTGGCCATACAATTAATTCCCTAGGTAGGTATACATTTTACCAATTGTGTCTACCACACAACCTTCAAGTTATTTTGCCTCGTTTTTCGCATTTATCTAGCACTGCTACATCATAAATGTTACTACGCGTTAAGTCTAACCCATTAATCATGATAGGCAACGGGCCCGGTCATGAATTCTCCGTAACTAGTTATCGGTCGATCTTCACGTCCCGACCAGTCCCTACCCTTGTCAAGTTTTGTTATAACTAGAATCAAGGAATTTCGTGCATTGCCCCTTTCTTCGACTCGGGTGCCAGACTCTGGATCACCTCTATCGATAAGTAAAGAACATGCACTAGTCCCTATTAATGGAAGGCTTGGATTTTATAAAACCTCATTTTATATTTAACCCAATATGACTTAATATTTGTTCGAGAGGGGAATTTTCGGTTTTGAAAGTTTAAGGAAACTCTCCTCGAGATCTCACCGCTTCAATTATGCTTTATCTTTTATTTACGATCTAGATTCTAGCGCGCAAAAACAAGCAATCATAAATCGACTAATAAATAAAAGACATACAAGACTAGCATGCATACTACCACAATATGTTTTCGATCGGGAGCCTCCTATGCAGGCCATCATCGAGCCAATGATGTTGGCCCTATTGGTCAATCTAAAGGGTTCTCAAAGGACCTATGCTATTACACAATGTACCATGCATACATGGCCTTCAATTCTTCTTGGGCTCCCACCTTGCTTGTAAACGGGCCTCCATCCTAGACTAGAAAAGCAGTAAAGCCCTATTCTATTACAAAGGCTCAAAGTGGCCCAAAAATAATAACAGGCTCGCAGGCCCAATAAAAATCATGCATTAAATTAAACCAATCACATCTAACCTAAGGTCAAGGCTCGGCGCGATCGAAAACTACGTAAACAGTTCACGTAGAGCAAGAAACATGCAAACAACTTTTACCTATTTCTTTCTTAATTTTAAAACTACCTTTTAAAACTAACTTCCTATGATTCTTGCTTTTTAGTCACTACTA
This sequence comes from Penstemon barbatus, assembly GCA_003313485.2. Taxonomy (NCBI): domain Eukaryota; kingdom Viridiplantae; phylum Streptophyta; class Magnoliopsida; order Lamiales; family Plantaginaceae; genus Penstemon; species Penstemon barbatus. The sequence goes on from CM064883.1 coordinate 50,074,087, forward strand.
ATTATGACAAATAAATTCTCGGATAAATTAAAACAAGTTTTCTGCCTCAAATTGAGATTCTGATTTTTAAACTTTTTGAAAATTGCAGATCGGCCCTATACTTTCGGAAATTGCACTTTTGACCCCAAAACTTTTGAAAAGTTACAAATTACCCCCAAAACAGTTTTCGGACAGAAGGACCAGAAAAATAAAATTTTGAAATCCAGAAAATTTTCGAATTTGCAAACTGACCCCTGAAGTTTCGTTAATTACAAAACAGTCCTTGAATTTTCGGAAATTGCAAAACAGCCCCAAAAACTCGTGCGATCATATTTTCAGAAACAGCCCAGATTTTCAAAAATTTCCAGAAACAGAAAATTAATTTTCAGCCCTAATTTTTTAGATATGCGATTATTTGCACAAAGAGTCAAGATTTTTCGAAAAACTATAAATTCGCCACAGATCTTAAAAGGCAATTATACCCAATCATAGATCCAGTCATAACAAGCAAGAATCAATCACTAGAACATAATTATCACGCGTTCTCATACATACAATCAAGCATATACAGTGAAAACACATTATGTTCAGGCCTTTTCGTATAAAAACGTATGGAGTTGGCTCTGATACCACTGTTGGGGATATTCTATCTAGGGGCTCGATTGTCAATACAACAGAGTGCGGAATTTAAAATTTTTCGAGGTCCCTATATGTCCCATAAATCTTTCTCCACAGTTATTTATACGAAAAGCATGAATCAAACATTTATTTAAACATAGGGGGTTAATCGCAAATTACCTCACCACGGATTTGTGGTGGTTTCCTCCATGTGTTTGGTTCGATCCACAGCTTGAGTGATCCATGTGTCTCACCTCCAAAGTTAGTCCACACCAATCGGATTGTAGTGACGCCTACAAGTCTTAGGCTTAGAACTGGATCTCGCAGGTTTGTCAGCAAAGGATTTCAGATCTGGACTTAAGATCTTGAACGAGATTAGGAGATACAGATGGAAGAATCGAATCACAGGGCTTGTGTGATCGAGCAGGGTTCGGCCAGGGCAGATCTGTTCGAGCTTGGGTTCGGCCGAGTTTAGTTCGGGCGACTTGGGGTTGGGGCGAAAACTTTTGGGGCGATTTTGTAGTTAATAATACTTGTGCAAAAATCAGATTTTCTCTCTTGTAAAAATCGATCTCTCTCAAATTTTCAGCAAACTTATTTTCTCTCAAAATTTTCTGAACTCTCATAATGAAGAGAAGAGAAGGAGTATATTTATAGGAGAAGAGTCCTTCTCTAAAAAGATATCTCCTTCCCTTGTCTATCAAATCTTCATTACTTATCAAGTTAGGAATGTGAGATTTGATAGATCTCTTCTAACTTGCTCTCCAAGGAATAAAACTCTTTTTCTTCTTTTTTTTTTTTTACAAAAATCGCCCACTTCCCCTATTTCTCGTTAATTGCAAAATCAACCCCATAATTATCCAATACTAAAATTGGTTAATTATTTCTTCTTCCAATTAATTAACTACTTTAATTAATTCCATAATTAATCAGATAACTCTAATTAATTAATTAAACATTAATCAATCAGATATCTAATTAATATTCTCCAATTGAATTAATACCATAATTCAATAACTTTGATTTAACAACTTTAAATCATTTGCTTTTCCTTTAAGACAGTCACCGTCCAATTGTATTGTGTGTGACCCTCTGGGTTCACCATCAACTGGCAGTAGGCCCACGACTTTCGTGATTTAATTAACGAGCAATTAAATGCTCCGATCAATTAAACAACTTTTAATTGACCACTCCTAGAATTAATTTTCCTATTAATTTAGGAGTACCTACACTTCATGGTCGATGTCTAGCTACAAGCCCATGAAGCCCAATCAAAGGTGAATTGATTATTGTGAACCTCACCTCTTATAATTGCCATGTACATACGGTCCTTCCACGATGATTTCCCGATCGAGACCTAGGGTGTGTGAATTGATCGGCACCTCTAATTATCTCATACTGTACTTTCTAATTCAGGATAATAATTCCGGTGTGACTTCTAAATTTGGAAATACCTTCCAAATTCGTCATCAACCATGGCCATGGATTTCTAGGAACATATTATCGAAGAACGTACAGGAAATACTCTCATCTTATCAGGATGAGTCGATAGATCCTTTCTTAGTACTAACCACTCGCGTACAGTCTTGTACGCACCCAACTTAGGCACTTTGTGGCCAAGCTACGTGACCAGTACCTAAATCTAAGTACGCACACTTGTGTACCGAATTCGCCCTAGCACCTCAAGTCCAAGGACTAAATCGTACACTATTATAAGCCTTGAGAAACATCCCATCACCGATATGCGTCATGCGCTTCCACAATGGGTTTCTCTGTTCGGGTCGTTCGATGCATTCAATCCTCCATTGAACCACCTACTCATATGCACTGGCCTCAAATGCCTTGCTCATGAAACGCTACAAATTCACTCCATGTGAATCATGCATACTTGTACAAGTCTTGGCGATTCCTACGATACCCTGTCTCGTTCGGAATCTATGACTTGGAACGGTTTTAAGATCACGACCTTTGAGACTGTTTCATGATTGCACTCAGTACTGAAGTGAATCGTCCCATAGTCTATTGTGACATTAGGATTCCATCCAATCGCTTAGATAAGTTCGCGAGAGATGAAGTTGGCCATTGTTCAGTTTCACGTACTATGAATGAACGGGCGTATTAATTATAAACCATAAGAAAATAGTACTTCAACAAGCTAATTAATATTGGCTTGCTGGGCACTACTCTATCACATTGGAAGTACCCTCAAACTTCTTCAACTCTCCAGGCAAAATAGTGCTCAAACCTAAATCCCAGGACAAAGCGTCGGGCTCAACAGAGCCCGGCAGCTCACTAGCAAGAGAAACACCGTCGGAACGCGGAGTCGTCGACAGCATAATATCCTTAACCTGCTCAAGGATGCAACGATCGTCTAACGGACGAGGAGATTCCCTCTCATTAGGACTAACTGAGGTTTCCTTCCCCGAAGCAGATATAACAGTCCGGCGACCAGATCTTGACTCACTTCGACCTCCAGAAGGCCCGCCAGATTCGAAGGAAGTAGTCATCACAGTAGTATCATGATACAAGTAATCAGGAAAATCTTGAGAAGTAGGCTGTGTTGAGGAGGGATTCACGAAGGAACCTTCTTCAGTTTGGCCCCCGCTGACGACCGGGGCAGCAGAGGAAGAAAAAGGAAGGGTTTTGACAAAATCCCCTCCATGAAACCCATGATCAAAAGAAGAAACACCTGAAGATACAGGTATATCAAAAAACTGCTCCACATTGGACGAATCTCCAAAAGCCACCCGACCAGGGGAAGGCCTATTTCCTACTTCTGTAGAAGAAGAAAAATTTGGTTCAACAAAAGGCGAACTAATTACGGAAAAAGGCTCAGAAGGGATAACAGGAGTGTCGATCACCGACCTAGTTATTAAAGACGAACGAGGAGGTTCCATCGAGGGTCCCTCTCTTCGAGATTTTTTAGGTCTGGAATCCCTAGCGCCCTCACGGGAAGGTCGTTTCGAAGTATTGCCAAAAAGATTACTCATGATCGGATTGTTGAAAAGTACAATGTAAATATCGAGAAAGTTTATCGACTAGCCAAGGAAAAAGTATTCTATTAGAAGAGACGAGTCTAACGGTAAATACCAAGTCAAGTTTTTACCTTTTATATTTATACTACACGAAAAGACGCGACAGACCTAAAGAAAGGGCGCGAAATACTGAAGATAGCCTTGGAATAAACAATAGAATTTGAAATGACATACGCATAATGATTACGACGAAGTTAATGACTTGTCTGAATTATTACATCAGAACACGGAAGGACGCGACTGTCAGAATACGAAACGTTTATTTCAAAGGGATGAAAGGGTAAATTTACAATTAAACCTACTGGTAAAAAAAAAATTACAAAGATTATTTCAATAGATCGATATATCACATAGTTTGGTCGCTATCTGGAATCTTCTGTTCACTACCGACGTCCTTTTCCTCGGCTATGCCAATATCTTCTTCTTCTTCTTCATCTTCTGGATCGATGAAGGTGTTGTCAAGCTCATCATTGATATCTGAAGGAGAAATTGGCAATGGTTTTCCAAACTCCTTGACGAGGTGTGCCAAATGAAAATTTTGATATACAACATCTGGAAGTTCGGAAGGAGAGTATACTTCGCCATAGCGGTTCAACCGAATATGTGCCGCTATAAAGTATTCCTTTCGACGATCATCTATCATGTCGAAAGTGACCAACTGATGGATTGCCTTCTTGAACGTATTCTCTAAGAGCGGACCGACCATTTGATTTACCAGCGCCGTATGAACGGGAGAATTGAGGAATTCACGAATTACTTTCTCGTCGGGATTCCGGCCGTAACGATCCCTAAGTCCAATGAGAGGAATATCCCTCTCATACTCCTCTAAAGAGGCTTGAAGACTTGACACTTGAGATTCCAACTCGCTGATCCGAGCAGTACTTTGAAACTGGAACTCCTCTAACTTTTTAGCCATTTGACCGGCTTGCTCTTGAGCACGGGAAGTCTCCAGGACCCTGTTCGTGATCTCCTGATCTTCGGTCCCCGTAGCCCTAGTCTCTACAACCGGAACGGAAGAAGACGTTGATGGGCCTACCTCTAAACCAGAGGACCTATGGAGTAAAGCTTTGTATTTCTCCTCCAGAAACTCACATTGTTGTTTCCAGAGAGCAGTTTCCTAAGCGTATGAGGCTAAACAAGTCTTAGTCTGAAAAAAGTAAAGGAGTAAAACAAAAAAATAAGTAACCAAAATAGAAAGACCTTCGAAAGGAAATATTTTGTAAAGAAAACTTAAAAAGACGTTACCTTTTCAGCATACAGAGAAGCTCGCTGAAATTTCTCCAGAGGATCCTTTCGAAAGAGTTTATTCAGATCACGAGTAAAAACACCGGACAAAAGAACACGAGTCGCCTTATCAACCGCGTTCTCGTTCTCGTCATGGACAAGAGAATCTTTCTCAGAATAACCTGCAACCCTTTTTCCTTCTAAATGATCCTCAATCATTTCAACCAAAGTAGGTTTTGGACGATTGTCGTCAGGTAAAGAGAGATCGTTACCAGAATGACCATAGTAACTCCTCTTTCTCCCCACCGGGTTATCGTTAGGATGAGGCATCGACCAGCTGCGACATCCACGAATACCTAAGGATGTCCTAAGCTGAAGGGAGGGATAACCGGATCCAGTCCCTTGACAAATAGGGGAATCTTGCGAAGAATCTGGAGATTCCTCTCCATTCTCCTCGGAGTCATGACTCAACTCTAGCTTTCTCTTCCGAGATGCTCTCTGCTCGATAGGGACGTTCTCAATGGATTTGGAGGATTTAGACAACACCATCTTTCCCTTTGAAGAATGTCGGGAGTTTTCTACCATACAAGCTGAAAAAGAAATAAAATGAAAGTCGGTTTTTCTGTATAGGGGGTATCATCACAACACTAAGCTAAAATAAAATACTTACCAAGAGATTCAGACGATGAACTGATTGGAAAATTATGAGCACTCAATCCCGCTTTACGGAGGAAGGCTTCCCCAATCAGAAGAGCACTCTGATATTTGTTGGCACGCATAGCGGGGATTTCACCAATAAACTGAGCATCATCAGGAATGAGTTCGCCAGTCGGCAGACGACCTCCGTGAACCCAATTAGAGCCATGATCCCACGAGACGGGCATGGTCGAACCATCCGCCAAACGAAGACGAGATGGGGGACGAACAAAGAAGAAATGAGATTTCCAAGAAGGGTTGCTAGAAACGGGGGGATGGAAGATTGCTCGACTAGGCCTCTGACTAGCGAAGAAATATCCGCGATTGGAAGAACTAGAAATATTGAACCGAAAAAGTTGTGTAAAGTTACGGAAGGAAGGTTTGAACCCTTCTGCGATCATTAAGACAGAAAAACAAACCATGAAGGCCACAGAGTTTGGAACTAATTGTGTCAAGGACACACTGAATATTTTTAGAATATCAAGAAAGAGGTGAGACAATGGAAGACGCAGACCGCTATTGAAGTGGGCCGTGTAAAAGGCTCGACATCCTTCCGGTGGAGATGTAACTCTATCAGAGGGAGAAGGGAGAACTATCTCAGAACCCTCCGGGAAATATTTGGCATAATTACTCACAACCTCCGGAAAAGTGTCCACCGTATAAGCACAAGCTAGGTCCTCAATTGGTTCAGAAATTTGAGGAGCAGTACCTTTGCCCTTTTTGGCTCGGGCAGCGACATCTGTATCAGAAAGGATCTGTACCTTAAAAGTGTCTTCAACAGGAACGACAAATTCAGGAACTGCATTTTGTTCGCCCAAAAAATTATAATGCAACTCCTCCTCGTTATTAGGAGCAACATTCTCCCTAGAGGAAAAAAAAAGATTTTCTTAAAGAGGCCATATTTCGGATTCTCGGAGGATATAAGTCGATAAAAAGAAAATTTTATATGATGAACGACTAAGCAAGAAAATGTCTACGAACTATAAGCAAGTATAAAGGAGAAATGACGAACTCAAAGGTCACTTATTTATACTGAAAAGAGAAAAGACTTTTCGAACTCGTCACAACTAATCACATTCCCGCCAAAAATGGAAGAAGATTAAAAGCCTCCCCGAAAGGATGTGTGGCGATTCGTAATTGGAAAGAGAAAATGACTATCTATGATGCGTTGCACTCTTTTCCTTACTTAAGATTTTTTCCCACAGGGTTTTTTCTTAAGAAAGGTTTTTAACGAGGCACCATTCATAGAAGATAAACAGTCGTACGAAAATATCTACTTCTACGAGCTTCTATTATCTGTACGCTCGAAGAAGTGAGGGAGTACTGATGGGGGCTATTTCGTACCCCTTATAATGTACGGATGGACTGAAGAACATAAGATCGATTCGACCAAACAAGACAGTTCGGGATAATCTTATCGACCCGACCGAATACAGCTCGCTTCGACAAGAAGACTACACTCCGGACTCAAGAAGGACATTTGGGCCGAGTCCTATTAGGATTATATTTCCTTGTAACGCTAGGTTTAGTAGGATATAAATACCTAGTGAATCATTGTATTAGACAACCCTAAATCACAAGGCGTAGACGCCATTCAATTCTGCATAAACTGCAGAACCCAAAATTATTCAATAAAGAAAAGAGCTTTCTCTTTATATTTGTGTTATTCTTACGTTGGTTATGATAATTACTTGTTGTTCCTACGAAATTGTTCTTCCTTGAGATTGATCCATCCTGAATAAAGTAACAGAGCCCTATAAATCATATATATTGAGAACCCCCAATATTCTAATTTTACTAATACAATTAACCCGACAAAATCCGGTTAAATCAAATATATAAAGAGCAATAAGAACACGAGGCAATGGAAATCGTATATAGTATAGCAAAAGCTTTTCTATTGATATGATATTAGATTGCACATAGTATGTAGGCGCAAGATCCAGAATATTGTTGTGTGTGTAATACAATATTGATCTAGGTATTTATAAGATGTAAACCCTAAGTATACAAGGAAACATAATCCTACTAGGACTCGGCATATCTGTCCTTCTTGAGTCCGGATTGTAGTCTGGTTCGCCAAGGAGAATCGTCTCTGATCGAGTCGATAGATGATCCCGAATGAGCTTGTATGGTCGAACCGATCTGATGTCCTCGAGTTGATCCGAGTATTATAAGGGGTGTAAAACAGCCCCCATCAGTACTCCCTCACTTCTTCGAGCGCATTCGTAGTAGAAGCTCGTAGAAGTAGATGGTCTCATACGACTGTCTTTTCTATGAACTGTTCCTCGTTAAAAACTTCACATGGAAAAGACCAAGTGGGAAAAAATCCTAAGGAAAAGAGTGCTACATTTCATGGATTTCGTTTTATTATTTCCGAACTGTAGCGTTGTTTCTTTTCGAGGAGGCGATTTTTCTTCATTGGTTGGCGGGAATATGATTAGTCACAAAGGTTTTAAGCGTCTTTTCGGCCTTCTATATAAATAGGCGATCGCTGTTTCACCTATTTTTTACTTTCCGCCTCCAATTTTCTTCCAGTAATTTTCTTATTCGACAGTTCTTCTAAATTTCGAGTCTATCGACTACTATTTTCCGAAGATCGAATAATATGGCCTCCATTTCGAAAAATCCTTCCTCCTCTTCTGTCGAACAAGTTAATCCCGTTATCGACGTAGGGGCTTCTCCTAACCCCCCACCAGAACAGTCGGGACCATAAGAGATAACTATTCCTGACAAAGACACTTTCAAGGTGCGAATTATTTCTGATGCTGAGTTCGCGTCCAAGGCCAAGAAGGGCAAAGGTACCAACCCACAGGTATCTGATCTGGTCGAAAGCCTCTCCTGTGTTTATACTAATGAGACCTTCCCCGAAGTTTTGGATAATTATGCAAAATACTTTCGGATGGCTCTGAGATTATTCTACCATCTCCCTCTGATAGGGTTACTTCTTCGCTGGAAGGTTGTCGGGCTTTTTATACTGCCCATTTTATTCATGGTCTTCGTCTTCCTTTGTCCGTGTTATTCTAGATATTTTGAGGATATTTAGTGTTTCTTTAACACAACTGGTCCCCAACTCCGTAGCTTTTGTTTGTTTTTCTGTCCTGATGATTGCCAACGGGTTTCAACCGTCCTTCCGTAATTTTACTCAGTTATTTCGTTTTAATATTTCTAGCTCTCGAACCATGGTTACTTTTTTTGCTAGTCAAAAGTCTGGTCGATCTATTTTTGATTCACCAGTTTCTAGTAACTCCGACTGGAAAACACGCTTGTTCTAAGTTCGTCCTCCCTCTCATTTTACCTTAGCAGATGATTCCGTCAAACCATTCTCATGGGACCATGATCCCAAGTAGATTTTTGGTGGTCGCTCTGTTGAGGGTCAACTAATTCCCGTTGATTCAAAGTTGGTAGATGATTTAACCTGATTTCATCGGGTTAAATGGTATCAGTGAATTTGTGATATTGGGGGTTTTCAATATATATTTTTTATAGGGCTCTGTTACTTTATTCAGGATGGATCAATCTCAAGGAAGAGCTATATCGTAAGAACAGAAAGTAAATATTCAAACCAACGCAGAAATAACACAAATATCAAGAGAAAGCTCTTTCTTTATTGAATAATAGTGAGTTGTGCAGTTTATGCAGAATTCAATGGCGTATTTGCCTTGTAGTTCAGAGTTTTCGGAGTTGTTTAATACAATGATTAACTAGGTATTTATATCATGCTAAACCTAGCGTTACAAGGAAACATAGTCCTAATAGGACTCGGCCCAAATATCCTTCTTGGGTCCGGAGTATACTCTTCTAATCGAAGAGAGCTGTATTCAGCCGGGTCGATAAGATGATCTTGAACAGCCTGATTTGGTCGAACCGATCTCGAGTTCTTTAGTCGATCCGTACAGTATGTAGGGTGCGAAATAGCCCCCATCAGTACTCCCTCACTTCTTCGAGCGAATAGATAATAGAAGCTCGTAGAAGTAGATAATTCTTTACGACTGTTCGTCTTCTATGAATGGAGCCTCGTTAAAAACCTTTCTTAAGAAAAAACCCTGTGGGAAAAAATCTTAAGTAAGGAAAAGAGTG
>CM064883.1:50083731-50172016 GCA_003313485.2 Penstemon barbatus
TGATAGAGATGATCTTCAAAAATTGGAGGCCGAAAAAGTTGTTCTTGAAAAGGAGAAAAATAATTTAGCTCAAGCAGCTGTTTTGGCGGAAGAATCTCGTCGGCAGTCCTATGAGGAAGGTTATGACGCCGGTTATCTAAAGCGTCAAGAAGAATTGATGGCTTTTGCTGGGAGTCTGACTCCTCGGAAAGCTGTTTCTGGTAGTCGGCCCACTGACCGTCCTTCTTAGTGACCTTAGCTCGACATGGCAGGCCTTGGACTGTCTCCTTTTTTTTTTTTTTTTTTTTTTTTTTTTTTTTTTTTTTTGTGGCCCGAAGTTTGTGTATTTACTCGGGCTGAAATTTTTTGTAATGGGAGGAAAATTGGAAACGATGAACTTTTTGTAGGCAGGTTCTTGCCTGATCAATTGCCTTCTGTATATATACTTTGTTATGTTCGTTCTTCCTCTGTTCTCATATATATATTGTTAGCTTCTGAGTCGTTTGTTGATCAAATCCAGTATAGTAGAGAAGTTTTGCATGCACTTAGCATGTTTTCATCTTAATAGGTTATCCGTATCGAAAAAGTGCATCATCTTGGTCGATGCTCAATCTACGCCTTGTACTTTTGTCTTTTTGTGATCCAAATCTCATATAAGGAGGTTATTATCCCTTTGTTGATCCTCGGTTTTCTTTATGTCATTTTACCGAAAAATGTCCCTTTCAAACTTTTCCAAACCCTTATATTTCCCAGAATCAATTTTTGAACGATATGCTCCTTGGCTAGTGTACCATTATATCACTTTCTTGATATGGGAGGAATTGGAAAATGTAGGTGTTTTAGCCAGATCTACCCTGTTCAGACCTTCTTAAGCAATTCTTTGGTATGTTAGGCAGTGACGTCCTTGCCATGTAGATTAAGGAGGACTATTCTCCTGATTTCTTTGTCAGATATCTTGGACTCCATAGGAGTTTCTGTATAGCGTAGTCAATGGTCTTCCATATGAAGTATGAGGCAGTGACGTCCCTTGTATGGTGAAGGGTTCAGTCTTTTATCCTCTATTTTCTATTGAGCAACTGTCCTTTTCGCTGTGATTTTGAAGCTTATGTTACTTCGTTTGTGGTTTCTAGGTCTTTAAGCTATCGACCATGAAGTATGATCGTTCCAGTATGACCAGTGTGGAGTTCTTTAGGTTTACTTGTGTCATTTGGGCGATCGCTTCGATCTAAGACTTCTCTCGTTGTCGACCAGTTGAGGCGAATAGATGGTGCCGTTCCAACTTATTTGCATTTATTACGGGGAGTTAAAGGGTCGTATCCATGTCCGTTGATTAGATACTTTTTCAGCCGTTGGATCCCTTAGATCTGCCCCTATAAATAGGGGGTGACTTATATTCTTCATTTGCAATTTCCCAAAAAGGATGGAGATCACGAATTCCTTAGATTTTATTCTACCCTCTGATCCCATTGTCTTCAAAAAATCACATTATCATGATTTATTTATTCAAAATAGTGAAGTTGTTCCCAGTCTTGTATTGACGGGTCCCATGTCAGCCCTACCTTGTATCGACGGGTCCCATGAGATCTCAGTTTTTGTCTTCATCAATTTGAGGTCCGTGGTTTCCGTTTGCACATGGTGGGTTCATACTTGCCAGCCACCTCTGTTCTTCGATGTAACCTCAGGAGTGATAGACCACCGGGGTGGCTGGTAAACTTACCGTCTCACGACGGTCCCGAAGAGATGCTGCTCTAGAGTAAAATGTTTTATAGATAAAGTGAAAGCAGTATCTTCTTTCGGATGAGTGAGCATTGCTTAGCTATCTGGCTGGTAATGTTCATTTCGTCTGGAAGAACATTTGATCTTCAGAGCCTGGCCGTCGAACCAAAGAAATCGACCATCCTGAGCAGCATGCTTCTTAGGTGGTTTATTATAATCGACGAGGTACTAGGGAGGAGATTGGTGTTTCCGTGGACATTGTCGTGAAGATCGCCGATAATAGAGGATCATCTTATCATTGTAATGATCTTTAAGTAGTATGTAGATCTTTGTAACGTAGGACTTTTGTATGTAACAAATTTGATGAATAAAATATACTCTGTTCCTTATATCTTCCTTGTCGTTAACTCTGTCATAATTTACTTATGAGTAACTCTATCCGAGCAGACTGTGTTATTCCTTGTCTATTTTCAAAACTTCAGGAATGTTAGCAGACCATTTAGATCATTAAGAACAGATCAAGGAGTTTTTATTGAGTGTATCAATGTTTACTCGACTTGTTATGATTTAGAACTTAGGTTTTTTAACCCAAAAGGTCCTTTTGATCGTCGTAAATAGTTCGAGGAGTGTTTATCGAGCGGATCGATGTTTACTCGACTCTTCTCTGATTAGACTTAGATTTTTAATCCAAAAAGTCTTTTTAATCGTTGATTATATCGAGGAGTTTATATTGAGCGGATCAATGTTTACTCGACTCGTTTTTTATTGTAGACTTAGGTTTTTAACCAAAAAGTCTTTTTTGATCGTTGATTATATCGAGGAGTTTATATTGAGCGGATCAATGTTTACTCGACTCGTTTTTGATTGTAGACTTAGGTTTTTAACCAAAAAAAGTATTTTTTGATCGTTGATTATATCGAGGAGTTTATATTGAGCGGATCAATATTTACTCGACTCGTTTTTGATTGTAGACTTAGGTTCTTAACCAAAAAAAAGTCTTTTTTGATCGTTGAGTATATCGAGGAGTTTATATTGAGCGGATCAATGTTTACTCGACTCGTTTTTGATTGTAGACTTAGGTTCTTAACCAAAAAAAAGTCTTTTTTGATCGTTGAGTATATCGAGGAGTTTATATTGAGCGGATCAATGTTTACTCGACTCGTTTTTGATTGTAGACTTAGGTTTTTAACCAAAAAGTCTTTTTGATCGTTGATTATATCGAGGAGTTTATATTGAGCGGATCAATGTTTACTCGACTCGTTTTTGATTGTAGACTTAGGTTTTTAACCAAAAAGTCTTCTTTGATATATCGAGGAGTTTTTATTGAGCGGATCAATGTTTACTCAACTCGTTTTTGATTGTAGACTTAGGTTTTTAACCAAAAAGTCTTTTTGATCGTTGATTATATCGAGGAGTTTATATTGAGCGGATCAATGTTTACTCGACTCGTTTTTGATTGTAGACTTAGGTTTTCAACCAAAAAGTCTTCTTTGATATATCGAGGAGTTTTTATTGAGCGGATCAATGTTTACTCAACTCGTTTTGTTTCTGGCAATATGATTCCGATGAATGTTTAACCGATAAAAACGATATATATAAAATGCCAAAGAAATCTTTGATAATTGATTTTTAGGCCTAGGCCTTTATTACAAGAATTGAAATTTGATAAAGTAAAAAGTAGAGTAATGCAATATAATCTGCTAAAATTTATTTACCATAGTATTTCCTAAGGTTGACAGCATTCCAGGTTCTTGGTAAGGCAGTTCCATCTAAGTGTGCAATTCTGTATGAACCTTTTTTCCCCACACCAATGACAATGTAAGGTCCATCCCAATTTGGTTGTAATTTTCCCACATGTTTGGATACTTCTACCTTTTTCAAGACCAAGTCTCCTTCCTTGAAGGTTCGGATGCGTACTTTTTGATTGTATGCTTTCTCCATATTAGCTTTAGTGGCTTGTAAGCGTACAGCAGCTTTATCTCTTAAAGCTTCTGTTAAATCAATGTCGTTTTCTCTTGACTTTTCATTTTCTTTTTCATCGAACATTTCTACTCTTGGCGTTGGGATTAGCGTTTCCACAGGGATAACTGCTTCCGACCCATATACCAAGTTAAATGGGGTTTCCCCAGTCGAGCTCCTTACTGTGGTCCGATTAGCCCATAATACTCCTGGGAGTTCATCAAGCCATTTTCCTTTGGCTGCTCCTAATCTTTTTTCCAAAGATTTTATTATTTCTCGGTTTGCTACTTCAGTTTGTCCATTTGCTCGAGGATGTCCTACGGAGGTAAAATTCTGTTGAATTCCAAGTTTTGTACACCATTCTATTATTTGTTTGCCTGCGAATTGAGTTCCATTATCGGAGATAAGGACCCTTGGGATGCCGAATCGACAAATTATGAATTTCCATAGGAAATTGATAACTTGGAATTGGGTTATTCGTGCGAGGGCGACGCATTCTATCCATTTGCTGAAGTACTCTACGGCAACAAGGACATAAGATTTCTTTGATCTGGCCATTGGGAAAGGTCCCACGATGTCCATTCCCCATTGATCGAATGGCTAACAAACCGGAATAGGGTGCATGTTATCTGCTGGTCGATGGCATATGTTAGCATGGATCTGGCAGTGATGACATTCTTGGACATATTGAGCGGCATCTTTATTGATGGTTGGCCAATAGTAACCCGTCCTGAGACATTTTAAAGCCAATGCTCTTGATCCGCTGTGATTTCCTGCATCCCCATCATGTATTTCTCGTAGTATATCGAGGGTTTGTGATTCAGGTACGCATTTTAGCAGAATCCCTGATACTGATCTTCGGTAGAGTTTTCCTTCTATGAGTGTGTATTTCGGAGCTCGATATTTTATTTTCCGAGCTTCATTTTGATCGGGTGGTAATTTTCCTTCTCGAAGATAGTCTATCATAGGGGTCATCCAGTTCCCTTCGGCTTCTTCGATTTCCATTATATCCACCGCTGGTGTTTCATCGATGTCAATTGCTGGTGTGTTAGAGATCAACCAGTTGATCACCCGTTCGGTCTTTCCATCATGGGATCCTGTGAATTTTGATAACTGATCGGCCCATTTATTTTCCGAACGTGGGATATTCTGGATACTAAAACTTTCAAATTTCTCAGCCAGAGTCTTTACTTTGGCGAGGTATTTAACCATGTTGAATTCCTTAGCCTCGTATTGGCCTTCTATCTGTCTTTGCACTAATTCTGAATCAGTTAGTACTTTAAGACTTTTTATATTGGCTTTGATCGCCATCTCCATTCCTGCGATTAACGCCTCATATTCAGCTTCATTGTTTGTCACAACGAAGTCCAGTGTTATTGCGTAATTTAAATCTTCCTTGTTTGGTCCGGTGAAGTTGATTCCGGCGCCTCCTCCTTCCCGGCATGAAGCACCATCGACGTGCATTAGCCAAGTTTGATCTTCAATGAGCAAGACATCGCTGCTGAGGCAGCTCGATGATTCAGTAGCCTGTGTCGGTGTTTCTAATATAAAATCGGCCAACACTTGTGCCTTGATGGCAATCCTTGGTTTGTAGTCTACCTCGAACTGACTGAGTTCGATGGCCCATTTAATTAGTCGACCGGAGGCTTCTGGTTTTGCTAGAACTTGCCTTAGTGGCTGATTCGTCAGAATGATGATTTTGTAAGTTAAGAAGTAAGGTCGGAGTTTTCGTGCGGCCACTACTAAGGCCAGTGTGAATTTTTCTATTTCCAAGTAATTCTTCTCCGCCCCTTGTAATAACTTGCTGAGATAGTATACAGGCTTATGCTTTGAGCCCTCGACTTTAATTAGTACTGAACTAATTGCTACGTTGGAAATGGAGATGTACATAAACAATGGTTCTCCTTCTGTTGGTTTTGCCAACATCGGGGGTGTCGTCAAATATTCTTTGAGCTGCTCGAAGGCCTGATCGCATTCTTCGGTCCAAACAAAGTTCTTTGCCATTCGGAGAGTTTGGAAGAAAGGGAGGCTTTTGTCTGCCGATTTTGATATAAATCTGTTTAATGCCACGATCTTTCCGACCAGGCTTTGTACTTGAGAGATTGTTTTAGGAGGTTTCATTTCAGTTATGGCTCGGATTTTTTCCGGGTTGGCTTCTATTCCGCGTTGATGGACTAGATATCCCAAGAATTTTCCTGATTTGACACCAAAGGTGCATTTTGCGGGGTTTAACTTCATACGATATTTTCTCAAGATCTGAAAGCATCGATCGAGATGCTTTACATGATCTGCTTCGTTCATGCTTTTGACCAGCATGTCGTCCACGTAGACTTCCATTAGCTCTCCGATTAGTTCTTTGAACATTAGGTTTACTAACCTTTGATAAGTAGCTCCGGCATTTCTTAAGCCGAACGGCATCACTATGAAACAATAAACTCCCTGCTCGGTAATGAACGCGGTCTTTTCTTGGTCCCGCTCATCCATGTATATTTGGTAAAACCCTTGGAAGGCGTCCATCATACTGAATAAAGCGAAGCCAGCGGTTGAGTCGACCAATAAGTCAATCCTTGGGAGGGGATATGGGTCACGTGGACACAACTTGTTAAGGTCGGTAAAATCATTACACATCCTCCATTTATTATCTTTTTTATCTCCTTTAGCGACTAGTACGACATTGCATAGCCATTCCGAGAAATGAATTTCTCGGATTTGTTTTGCCTCGAGCAACCTTTCTACCTCGGCTTTGATAATTTTATCTTTCACCGGTCCATGATTTCTCTTTTTCTGTCTGGCGGGTTTCGCCAAAGGATCTATTTTTAGGGAATGCTTTATTATTCGAGGATCAATTCCTTCAATGTCATTTGCGCTCCAAGCGAAGACATCGGCGTTGTTTCTGAGGAAGTCGATCAGCATTATTTCTCCTTCTTCGCTCAACTCTGTACCAATTCTCGTCTTTTTAGATGAGTCGCCATCTACTAGAATTATTTCTTTGTGTTCTGGGGGTTTCAAAGATAAGTCTAGCGGTTCTTTCCCCTTTTTATCTAGTCGATCAGTACTAGGAATTTCAACCTCGTTTCTAATGAGATCGCCTTCGATCTTTCTCTTGCTCGGAGTAACGGACTTAGGATGTTCTTTCATTGTTAACGAAGTACTATAGCAGTCCCAAGCCATGCAATGGTCGTTTGTTATTTCTCCGATGCCTGTATCGGTTGGAAACTTTATCTTCTGATGATAAGTAGAGACAACAGCTCGGAATAGATTGAGGGCAGGTCGTCCCAATATCGCATTATAAGCGAATGGGGTCTCTACTACTAAAAATTTCACTAGCTTTACAGTTCGGTGGGGTATTTTTCCGAGCGATACGCTTAAGGTTATCGTTCCGCTGGGGATAATTTCGGACCCCCCGAATCCTATTAATGGCGTAGCTACTTTCTGCAAGTTTATCTGTCCCAAGTCCATTTGGGCTAAAACTTCTCGGGAGATAATATTGGCTGAGCTCCCATTATCGATTAAGATTCTCTTGACATTGTAATTTGCTATTTCTAGCGATATTACCATAGGGAAGTCGGGGTTATCCTCTCTTGCGTCCCAGACAATATTTTTAGGCGCTTCGCCTTCATTAAAACTGATTTGTTGATCGTTTGATGGCCTGCTTTCCAGGGTCCAAATTTCTTTTGGGTATTTTGAGTTTCCAACGATGGACCTGGCAGTTCTTCGCCGGGCATTACGACTATCTCCACCCGCGGGACCCCCGGAGATCGTATGGATAGTCCCATTGATCTGGTCGTGATTTGATTCCGGAATAGGTCGGCGTTCGGGTGACCTTTGACGAGAATTTCTCCTTCGATCAACATTCCGAGGGCTTCTACTTCTTTCCCTTCTATGATTATCTCGCTCTATGTATTCGTCGAGTTTTCCTTGCTCGATAAGTTTCTCAACTTCTCTCTTAAGGTGAAAACAATTCTCCGTTCGATGTCCATGTGCCCTATGATATTTGCAGTACTGATCGTAGTTTCGAGAGCCTGGTCTTGGTTGCGCGATTTTCCTTGCTTCGGGAATCCAGTTATTTCTTTCTAGGACTTCCAATATTTCTTCCATTGGAATATTTAACTTTGGGTGTTCTACTTGATTCACCCTGCTTCTTATTGGTTGATCATGGTTTCTTGGTCTTTGGTAGAAATTAGGTTGTCTGTCATGATCGGCTTTGTTGTATTCCAGTCGGTGGAAAACATTACCTCTCCTGGAAGATCGCTCGTAGTCCGAAGCTTTTTGGGTAGTAAACCTATCGTGCCGTTTGGAGCTTGAGGTGGTGGTTTTGTTTTTGTTTTTATCCTTAAAGGAATTCATCTCTTCTTGGGTCATATACTTAGAAGCCAAGCTCATAATGTCGGCAAATGTTCTTGGTTGTTTTCGACTGAGGGCGTTTCCGAACTGCCTATTTTTAGTGAGGTCGAAGAGGATAGAAATTATGTAATCGATATTCGGTGAGTCGATTTTGAGTAATTCTACGTTGAACCTTGCCAACCAATTTCTTAGGGTTTCTCCCTCTTGTTGATGTATGGTTCCTAGGTAGCTCATCGGAAGTTTTTGCCTCCTCTGACTGGCAAATTGTTGTATTAGTTTATTGCATAATTCTCGGAAACTGAATATAGAGTTGGCCGGCTGTTTGGCGAACCAATCCAGCGCGAGTCCTTCGAATGTTGTTACCATTAGCTTCGCGGTGAATTCGGCGGAGTGAGCATACAAATTCATTATGTTTGTAAAGCTAAAGATATAATCGTCCGGGTCGGTGGTTCCATCATATCGGGGTAGTCTTCCCGGGACCTGTCCCGCGGACTGTGCTTCTTTAATTTCCCTGCAGAAAGGAGAGCAAGCCGCAAGGCTTTCCTGGAGTTCTGTAGTCCGGGCCCAGGGGTTTTGTGCAGATCGTAATCGTTGTTCGAGCCGCTCCTGTACCATCCTTTCAATTTCTCGTTCTGAGAATCGAGTAGCTCTTGGTCGATAGGGGATTGTCTCATCTATATCATCTTCGATTGGGATGATCGTTCGTTCCTTCGACCCGCTGCGAACGGCTTGTGGTACTCTTCGACCAGTTCTTCTTTGGGGACGGTTGTCGGAGGGTTTAGAATTGACCTGCTGTGGGCTGTGCAGCGAGCGACGCTCACTTAGTGGGCTGTCAGCTTGTTGAGAAGTCCGTTCGTTCGGCCTCGGCACTCCTGTCGCAGGAGTTGCTCCGGGAGCCGTAACGTTTCGAGGAATTTGGTCTAAAACTAGCAATTCTTCTGGAGAGAGTGACTTGAAGAGCATCGCTATTTGTTTCAGTTTTTCCTGAGCGCCAGGGAGAGGAGCGGGTATTTCGGGGAGCTCCGGTTCTTCTGGTATTGTACCGGTAAGGCCTCCTTGGTGTTCCTGCTGACGGGAACGGGTATCTGGGAGGTTTTCATTGGTGTTTGGATTGTTGTTATCGTTGTTGTCTTGTGGATCTTCAGATGTGTTGTGACCTGTGGTCGTATTGCTTCTCGCTCCAACGCGAGCGCTTTTCCTTGGGCGAGCCATGTGTCGATTCGAATAATTAACCTAGCCCCTCGGTGGGCGCCAACTGATTTAACCGGATTTCGTTGGGTTAATTGTATATCAGTGAATTTGTAATATCGATGGGGTTTACGATATTTGTATATATATTAAGTAGGGCTCCGTTACTTTATTCCGGATGGATCAAACACAAAGAAAAGCAGTGATTAAGAACAAGAAGCAAAACCACAAAGAAAGCTAATAACACTTTAATCTGGAGATCAAAATACTATGAATAATATTGATTCTTATTCAGTTGTAATGCCTTAGGCAGAGAATATATGAGTATCCTTAAAGTGAAGGATTTCGTAGTTTTTCAATACAATGATTAACTAGGTATTTATACAATGTTTAACCTAGTTTTACAAGGAATCATAGTCCTAATAGGACTCGGCCCAATTATCCTTCAT
This sequence comes from Penstemon barbatus, assembly GCA_003313485.2. NCBI lineage: Eukaryota > Viridiplantae > Streptophyta > Magnoliopsida > Lamiales > Plantaginaceae > Penstemon > Penstemon barbatus. Next base: position 50,093,367 of record CM064883.1, read on the forward strand.
GGGTCCGGAGTATCATCTTCTGGTCGAAGAGAGCCGCGTCTTGCCGGGTCCGCGAGGGGATCCCGATCTGTTTGGATTGGTCGGATCGATCTTAACTTCTTCATCCGAATCGAGTAATACATAGGGTGCGAAATAGCCCCCATCAGAATGCGATCGAGCTTTCGAACAACTCAAAGAATATTTGATAACACCCCCGATGTTGGCCAAACCAACGGAAGGAGAACCAATGTATATCTACATCTCGATCTCCGACGCGGCCGTTAGTTCAGTACTGATAAAGATAGAAGGTTCAGAACATAAGCCTGTCTATTATTTAAGCAAATTATTACAAGGCGCGGAGAAGAATTATTTGGAAATTGAGAAATTCGCTCTGGCCTTAGTAGTGGCTGCACGAAAGCTTCGACCTTACTTTTTAACCTACAAAATAGAGGTTTTAACAAATCAACCACTAAGACAAGTCTTAGCAAAACCGGAAGCCTCCGGAAGATTAATCAAATGGGCGATCGAACTCGGCCAATTCGAAATCGATTACAAACCAAGAATCGCAATTAAGGCCCAAGTGTTGGCTGATTTTCTATTGGAAACACCGACACAGGCAACTGAATCATCGAGCAGCCTCAACGACGATGTCTTGATCATAGAAGAGCAAACTTGGTTAATGCATGTCGATGGTGCTTCGTGCCGAGAAGGAGGAGGCGCCGGAATCAACTTCACCGGACCAAATAAAGAAGATTTGAATTATGAAATAACGTTGGACTTCGTCGTAACAAATAATGAAGCAGAATATGAAGCATTAATCGCAGGAATGGAAATGGCTATCAAAGCCAACATAAAGAGTCTTAAAGTATTAACCGATTCAGAGTTAGTGCAGAGACAAATAGAAAGCCTATACGAGGCCAAGGAATTCAATATGGTCAAATACCTCGCCAAAGTGAAAACACTAGCTGAGAAATTTGAAAGTTTCGGCATACAGAACATTCCACGTTCGGAAAACAAATGGGCCGATCAACTATCTAAGTTCACAGGATCCCATGATGGAAAGACCGAAAGGGTGATCAACTGGTTAATCTCTAATACACCGGCGATCGATATCGATGAAACACCGGCAGTCGATATAATGGAAATCGAAGGAGCAGAAGGAAACTGGATGACTCCAATGATAGAATATCTTCAAGAGGGAAAACTACCGCCTGACCAGAATGAATCTCGGAAAATAAGATATCGAGCTCCAAAGTATACACTTGTAGAAGGAAAACTCTACCGAAGATCGGTATCAGGAATTCTTCTGAAATGCGTCTCTGAATCACAAACCGCCGATATACTACGAGAAATACATGAAGGAGATGCAGGAAATCACAGCGGATCAAGGGCATTGGCCTTAAAATGCCTCAGAACAGGTTACTATTGGCCTACCATCAATAAAGATGCCGCTCAGTATGTCCAAGAATGTCATCACTGCCAAGTCCATGCTAATGTAGGTCATCGACCAGCGGAAAACATGCACCCAATCCCGATATGTTGGCCTTTCGATCAATGGGGAATGGACATCGTGGGACCATTCCCAGCGGCTAGATCCAAGAAAGCTTATGTCCTAGTCGCTGTAGAATATTTCAGCAAGTGGATAGAATGCATCGCCCTCGCACGAATAACTCAATTCCAAGTGATCAACTTCCTATGGAAATTCATAGTTTGTCGATTTGGCATCCCAAGGATCCTAATTTCTGATAATGGAACCCAATTCACGGGAAAACAGGTAATAGAATGGTGTTCGAAACTGGGAATCCAACAAAATTTCACTTCGGTCGAGCATCCTAGAGCGAACGGACAAACCGAAGTAGCAAATCGAGAAATAATAAAATCCTTGGAAAAAAGATTAGGAGCGGCCAAAGGAAAGTGGCTTGATGAACTCCCAGGAGTACTTTGGGCTAATCGAACCACAGTCAGGAGCTCGGTATATGGTTCGGAAGCTGTTATTCCTGTTGAAACTCTAATTCCAACACCAAGAATTGAAATGTACGATGGTCAGGAAAACGAAAAGACAAGAGAAGATGATGTCGACTTAACGGAAGCTTTAAGAGAAAAAGTCGCTGTACGCTTGCAAGCCACTAAGGCAAATATGGAAAATGCATACAATCAAAAAGTACGCATCCGAACCTTCAAAGAAGGAGACCTGGTCTTGAAAAAGGTAGAAGTATCCAAGCATGTGGGAAAGTTACAACAAAATTGGGATGGACCTTACGTCGTCATTGGAGTGGGAAAGAAAGGTTCATACAAAATTGCACACTTGGATGGAACAGCCTTACCAAGAACTTGGAACGCAGTCAACCTTAGAAAATACTATGGTAAATAAATTTTAGCAGATTACACTGCATAGTTTTATTTTATTTCATTGAGTTTTAGTCTTTGTAATAAAGGCCTTAGCCTACAGTTCAATTATTAAAGATTTTAGCAATTTCTATAAATCGATTTTTCCGATAAACACTCCTCAATCCGACCATAAAAACGAGTCGAGTATACATTGATCCGCTCAATATAACTCCTCGTCCGTTATTCACGAAGATTAAAAAAGACTTCAGGTATTAAAAACCTAAGTCTAAGTAAAAACGAGTTGAGTATACATTGATCCGCTCAATAAAAACTCCTCGATATATATTCAACGATCAAAAAGACTTTTGGTATTAAAAACCTAAGTCTAAGTAGAAACGAGTCGAGTATACATTGATCCGCTCAATAAAAACTCCTCGATATATTTTCAACGATTAAAAGACTTTTAGGTTAAAAACCTAAGTCTAAACAAGACGAGTTGAGTAAACATTGATCCGCTCAATAAAAACTCCTCGATCTACTCATGACAATTCAAAAAGACTTCAGGTATTAAAAACCTAAGTCTAAGTAAAAACGAGTTGAGTATACATTGATCCGCTCAATAAAAACTCCTCGATATATTTTCAACGATTAAAAGACTTTTAGGTTAAAAACCTAAGTCTAAACAAGACGAGTTGAGTAAACATTGATCCGCTCAATAAAAACTCCTCGATCTACTCATGACAATTCAAAAAGACTTCAGGTATTAAAAACCTAAGTCTAAGTAAAAATGAGTTGAGTATACATTGATCCGCTCAATAAAAACTCCTCGATATATTTTCAACGATTAAAAGACTTTTAGGTTAAAAACCTAAGTCTAAACAAGACGAGTTGAGTAAACATTGATCCGCTCAATAAAAACTCCTCGATCTACTCATGACAATTCAAAAAGACTTCAGGTATTAAAAACCTAAGTCTAAGTAACAACGAGTCGAGTATACATTGATCCGCTCAATAAAAACTCCTCGAATATATTTTCAACGATTAAAAGGCTTTTAGGTTAAAAACCTAAGCCTAAATTATAAACGAGTTGAGTAAACATTGATCCGCTCAATAAAAACTCCTCGATCTACTCAAGACAAATCAAGAAAGAGTTTTGGTATTAAAAACCTAAGTCTAAATTATAAACGAGTTGAGTAAACATTGATCCGCTCAATAAAAACTCCTCGATCTACTCGTGACAATTCGAAAAGACTTCAGGTATTAAAAACCTAAGTCTAAGTAAAAACGAGTCGAGTATACATTGATCCGCTCAATAAACACTCCTCGAATATATTTTCAACGATTAAAAGGCTTTTAGGTTAAAAACCTAAGTCTATACAAAACGAGTAGAGTATACATTGATCCGCTCAATAAAGACTCCTCGATATATTTTCAACGATTAAAAGGCTTTTAGGTTAAAAACCTAAGTCTAAACAAAACGAGTAGAGTATACATTGATCCGCTCAATAAACTCTCCTCGATATATTTTCAACGATTAAAAGGCTTTTAGGTTAAAAACCTAAGTCTAATTAAAAAGATTTGAGTATACATTGATCCGCTCAATAAACACTCCTCGATCTAAGTCTAATCAAACAGAGTTGAGTATACATTGATCCGCTCAATAAAAACTCCTCGATATATTTACAACAATCAGAAAGATTTCAGGTGATAGAAACCTAAAATCTAAATTGTAACAAGTTGAGCAAACATTGATCCGCTCAATAAACACTCCTCGATCTATTCCTAACGATCTAAAAGATCTGCTAATACTCCTAAAGTTTTGAAGATGAATTTACTATGAATCCATCTGCTCGGAAAATGCTCCTCGTAAATAAAAATTAAGACAGAATCAACGACGAAGAAGATGCAAGGGATAAAGTAATATTTTATTCATCAAATTAGTTACATACAAAAGTCCTACGTTACAAAGGTCTACATACTACTTAAAGATCGTTACAATGATTTAAATGAAATGATCCTATAAGATCGAAGATCTACACGACAATGTCCACGGAAACACCAATCTCCTCCCTAGTACCTCGTCGATTATGATAAACCACCTAAGAAGCATGCTGCTCAGGATAGTCGACTTCTTTGGTTCGATGGCCAGGCTCTGAAGATCAAATGTTCTTCCAGACGAAATGAGCATTACCAGCCAGATAACTGGCAATACTCATTCACCCACAACAAGATACTGCTTTTACTTAAAATAAAACATTTCACTCTAGAGCAGCATCTCTTCGGGGCGGTCAAGAATTATTAATATTTACCAGCCCACCCCGGTGGTCTATCACTCCGGAGGTGACATCGAAGAGCGGGGGTGCCTGGTAAATATGAACCCTCCATGTGCAAACAGGAAACCACGGACCTCTAATTGGTGAAGACAAAAGCTGAGGCCTCATGGGACCCGTCAGTACAAGGTAGGGCTGACATGGGACCCGTCAGTACAAGATAGTGAACATCTGAGTTATTATGATGTGAATCACGATAATGTGACTTTTTGAATATTATGGGATCTGAAGGCAAAATGAAATATAAGGAAACTGAGATCTCCATCCTCTTTGGGAAATTGCAAATGAAGTATGCAAGTCACTTCCCTATTTATAGGGATAGACCTAAGCAATCCAACGGCTGAAAAAGTATTTGATCAGCGGACATAAATGCGACTCTTTAACTCCCCGTAATAAATGCAAGTAAGTTGGAACGGCGCTATTTAGTCGACTCAACCAGTCGATAACCAGAAAGACGTGGATCAAAGCGATCATCGTTTGGACACCTAAAAGAGATCCGGACCAAATAGACCAACCACAAACGAAAGCATACAAGTTTAAGATCGTCGTGAAAAGATTACTTGCTCGATAAAAGATAAAAGATGAAACCCTCCACCACACGAGGGCCGTCACTGCCTCATACGTCATATGAGTAACCATTAACTTACTCATACAAGAACTCCTTTGGAGTCCAAGATACCTGACATAGAAATCAGGAGAATAGTCCTCCTTATTCAAGACTGCAAAGAAGTCACTGCCTAACGTACCAAAGAATTGCTGAAGGAGGTCTGAACAGGTCAGATCTGCCAAAGACTTTTGTATTTTCCAATTCCTCCCATATCAAAGAAATGACGTAGTGATACACCAATTGAGGATACATGAAGCTTTGAAGATACTGAGAGGGATATTTTCCCTTAGTCTGATGTAAAGAAAAACGGAGTTCAACAAAAAGGACAATAGCCTCCTTATATAAGATTTGTATCACAAAAAGACAAATTTACAGGGAATAGATTGAACATCGACCAAGATGCTGAGCGTTCCTTAACAGCTATTCAATCGATTATCAATATGAATAAACCTACTATCTACATTTTTAAGTACAACGTGATTTTGAATATAACCCAAGGGACCATACTGGGTTGATCAACAAAGATTTGATTTGCAGCGCAAACATTATATCATTCGTCTACTTAAACAGTGACCAAGCAAGATCAAGCTACCTTTTCTCTATCCTGAATATTCTCCGCAAAGATCAATATCAGATAAGTACGCTAATCTATGCTGATTATTTCATGATGATTATATTTATGCATAAAGGCAAAATGTGCATAACAAAGTATATATACAGAAGAAAATTGATCAAGGCAAGGATCTGCCTACAAAAAGGTCATAATTTCCAATTTAGTACTCCTCCCATTACAAAAATTTCAGCCCGAACAAATACACAAAAGTTGGGCAGAAAAAAAAAAAAAAAGAGACAGTCCAAGGCCTGCCAGGTCGAACAAAGATCACTGAGAAGAATGGTCAGCAGGTCGACTAGTAGAAACAGTCCTCCGAGGAGTCAAGTTGCCAGCAAATGCCATCAACTCCTCTTGACGCTTTAGATAACCAGCGTCATATCCTTCCTCATAGGACCGCCGTCGAGACTCCTCTGCTAGGGCAGCAGCCTGAACCAAGTCATTTTTCTCTTTCTCCCAGACAGACTTCTCCTCCTGCAATTTTTTCAAATCATCATTCGCAAGCTGCAGCTGCAGAGTCTGCCCTGCGACCTTCGCCGATTCCGACTCCAACCGTCTTTGGTAGGCATCCTTACTATTCCACAGATTATCGTTCTGCACACCCAGCTGAAGGGCAAGATATTTGGACTGAAAAAGAAGAAGAATGAGAAAAACCCTCACACAACATGAAAATTGAAATAAAAGTAGGGAAAATTATCGAAAGATATGTCTACCTGCTCGCACATCTTAACTAGAGACTGAACAAGGCGTACATTGGAAGTACCCTCAAGTTTCCTCAGCTCACCAGGCAAAATAGTGCTTAAACCCAGATCCCAAGACAAAGCATCAGGCTCAACTGAGCCAGACAATTCGCTATTAGAAGGGACACCGTCAGGGCGTGGAGTCTCTGACAACATAATATCCTTGACCTGCTCAAGGATTCATCGATCGTCTAACAGACGAGGAGAATCTCTCTCGTTGGAGCTAACGGAGGTCTCCTTGCCCGAAGCAGAAATAACGGTTCGACGACCAGACCTCGACCCAAACCGACCCCCAGAAGGTCCCCCAGATTCAAAAGAAGTAGTCATCACCGTGGTATCATTAAATAAATAGTCAGGACAATCCTGCAAAATAGATTGTGTTGTGGAAGGATTGACAAAAAAGCCATCACCAACTTGCCCTCCGCTGGCGATCGGGGCAGTAGAAGTAGACAAAGGAAGGGAAATAGCAAAATCCCCTCCATGAAAAACATGCTTGAAGGAAGAAACGCCTGAAGAAAGAGGCACATCAAAGGTTTGTTCCACATTGGATGTATCACCAAAAGCCACCCGACCAGGGGAAGGCCTATTCCCAAATTCAGTAGAAGAAGAAAAATTTGGTTGTACAAAAGACGAACTAATTGTGGAAAAAGGTTCAGAAGAGATAACATGAGTGTCGACCACCGACCTAGTTAATGGAGACGAACGAGGAGGCTCCATCGACGGCCCATCTCTTCGAGATTTTTTGGATCTATTATCCCTAGCGCCCTCACGAGAAGGTCGTTTCGAAGTATTGCCAAAAAGATTACTCATGATCGAATTGTTGAAAAGTATAAAGTAAAGTAACGAGGAAGCTTATCGACTAGCCAAAGAAAAAGTATTCTATTAGAAGTGACGAGTATAACGATAAATAACAAGTCAAGTTTTTACCTCTAGTATTTATACTACACGAAAAGACGCTACAGACCTAAAGAAAGGGCGCGAAACAGAAAAACTGACCTTGGGACAAACACTAGAATTTGAAAAGACGCACGCATAATCATTACGGCGAACTTAATGACTTGTCTGAATTATTACGGCGAAGATGAAAAGACGTAACTGTCAGAAGATGAAACGCTTAGCATACAGAGGGATGAAAACGTAAAATTACAATTCAACCTACGGGTAAATAATTACAAAGATTATTTCAGAAGTCACTATATCAAGAAGCCTGGCCGCTATCTGGAATTCTCTGTTCACTACCGATGTTCTCGGTCGTGCCAATATCTTCTTCCTCCTCTTCCTCGTCTTCTGGATCGATAAAAGTATTATCAAGCTCATCGTTAACATCAGAAGGAGGAATCGGCAGTGGTTTTCCAAATTCTTTGACAAGATGAGCCAAAGGAAAACCTTGATATACAACATCTGGAAGCTCGGAAGGAGAATAAATTTCGCCATAACGATTCAACCGAATGTGCGCCGCCTTAAAATACTCCTTTCGACGGTCGTCGATCATCTCTAAGGCGACCAACTGATGAACTGCTTTCTTGAAAGTACTCTCCAGAAGAGGACCGACCATCTGATACACCAACGCCGTATGAACAGGAGAGTTAAGGAATTCATGGATAACTCTTTCATCAGGGTTCCTACCGTATCGATCCCTAAGTCCACTAAGGGGAACATCCTTTTCATACTCCTCTAAAGAAGTTTGAAGACTTGATACTTGAGATTCTAGCTCACTAATTCGAGCCGTACTCTGAAACTGGAATTCCTCCAACTTTTTAGCCATTTGACTGGCTTGCTCTTGAGCACGAGAAATCTCCATAATCCTATTTATAATCTCTTGATCTTCATTCTTAGTAGCACGAGTCTCTACGACAGGAACGGAAGAAGATGTTGAGGGACCAACCTCTGAACCAGAAAACTTACGAAGTAGAGCTTTATTTTTCTCATCTAGAAACTCACACTGCTGTTTCCAGAGTGCAGTTTCGTATGCATATGAGGCTAAACAAGTCTTTGTCTGAAAAAGCAAAGGGGTAAAACAAGAAATAAGTTAGCAAGAATGTCTTCGGAATGAAGAATATCCTATAAAGCGAGCTCAAAAGAAATTACCTTTTCAGCATAAAGAGAAGCTCGCTGAAATTTCTCCAGAGGATCCTTACGGAAAAGTTTGTTCAAATCACGAGTAAAAACCCCGGATAAGAGAACACGAGTCGCCTTATCAACCGCATTCTCGCTTTCATCATGTACAAGAGAACCTTTCTCGGAATAACCAGCGGCTCTCTTCCCCTCTAAATGATCTTCGATCATTTCAACCAAAGTAGGTTTCGGATGATTGTTGCCAACTAAAGAAAGATCGTTGCCAGAACGACCATAATAGCTCTTTTTTCTCCCCACCGGGTTCTCGCTAGGATGAGGCATCGACCAACTATGACATCCACGAATTCCCAAGGATGTTCTAAGCTGAAGGGGGGGATAACCAGGCCCAGTCCCTTGACGTACAGGGGAATCTTGGGAAGAATTTGGAGACTCCTCTCCATTCTCCTCGGAATCATGGTCCAACTCCAGTTTCCTCTTCCGAGAAGCTCTCTGCTCGATCGGGTTGTTCTCTATAGATTTAGAGGATTTGGATAACACCATTTTTCCCTTTGAAGAATGTCGAGAATTTTCTACCATATGAGCTGAACAAGAAACAAAATAAAGTTAATTTATCTATATAAGAAGATATTATCGTAACACTAAATTAAAAGTAAAATGCTTACCTAGTGATTCCAACGATGAACTGATTGGAAAAGTATGAACACTCTATCCCGCTTTGAAATCATGATCCCATGAGAAGGGAATAGTCGAACCATCCGCCGAACGAAGATAAGATGGGGGGCGAACAAAGAAAAAGTGAGATTTCCAAAAGGGATAGAACAAAACACACAGAGTAATATAACAAAGGGGGTTTTGCGATTTACCTCACCACAGGCTAGGTGGTGGCAACCTCGAACTCTGATTCTGAATCTGGATCTGGTTCACAGGAGTGATCCAAATGTCTCACCTCCAAAATTAGTCCACACCAACTGGATTCTGGTAAAACCTCCTAGTCTTAGGCTCAGAACTGGATCTAGGAGATTTGCTATTGCAGGACTGTGCAGATCTACTTGACAGGGCAAGATCCAACACGGTGGAACGAGGGAGCGGCGGCGGCGGCGCTAGGGCAGCTCACGGTAGCAAGGTGGCGGCGGCACAAGCTTGGCGACGCAGAAGAGGGGGCGGCGGCTAGGTCAGAGAAAAGAGGCTAGGGTTTTTGCTAGGTTGTTAGATTTCTGAGCTCTGGTGGAACTCTATTTATAAGCCTCTTACTTGACCTAGGTGTTGGGATTCAGTAAGATAAACAGCCCTAGGCACAGCGGAATATAAAAATTTTAGGACCTCTTACGGAATCTTGCCAGGATACTACTCTAGGTGTATATATATATAAATATTAATTAAAACGATAGTATAAGTTTACACGTTATACCTATCTCCTTGCAAATCCAAGTTGGCAGTCAGCAAAAACGGACTCTGAATTTCTCCTCAGCAAAATCGATCCAAGCTCTGCAGTAGCGCCCCACGTGTTGCGCCACTACGGATTGATACACCACAATTACACGAAAATAATAAATCTTGATCAGCTAGAACACAAGATATATTATGATCTAGGATTTAAGAACGATTTTGTAACAAAGTCGAAAACGAAAAATTCATCCTAAAGGAAGACAGGGTTCGGTCGACTAGTGGGGAGAGGGATAGAGAATTTTTGCTCTTGCTCAAATTTTGCTTATGGAGTTGTGTGAAAAATAACTACAAGATATCTACTTATAGTTATCTCCCTAACCTAGTCCTATTAGGACTAGGGCTCTTCTCTCCTACAGCCCTCTTTAATTAGAAGACCAAGTCTTCTAATTAATTCATGGCCCAGTTAATTAATTTTGACCAGGCTTTATTTAATCTCCCAATTAAATAGCCCAATTAATTAACTTAATCTCCCATTTAATTAAATCAGACTCCAAGTCTATTTAATTAAAATCCTTTCTAATTAATTAAATCCAACTTAATTAATTAATCCACAAATTAAATTCCAATTTAATTTATGATCCTGATCAAATTCCAATTGGATCCCATTTTGTTCCAATTGGGTCGACCCAGTCGACCCACCCATAATAATCGACCCAGTCGATTATTCACCCAGTCGACCCAGTCGACTCGGTCGTTCTTTATTTCCTCGCTTTCGCTTCATGTGTATTGTGTATGCCCCCGTAGGTTCACCACATAATTGGCCGTGGGTTATAATTAAATATTATTTAATTATTCGAGCAATACTTGCTCTAAATCAATCGAACACTCTGTCGATTGATCATTCCAAAATTGGCACCCCTGCCAATTTGGGAATTCTCCCACACTCCACGGTCGATGTCCAGCCATAAGCCCATGGAGCCCAATCACCGGTGAATTAATTCAGTGAACCTTTTATCATTTATAATTTCCATATACGTCATAATCTCTCCATCGCTCAATCTCCCAGTCGAGACTTAAGGGTATGGTCTTTCATCGGATTCCCTTTTCTTTTCTCTTGACCTTATGTACTCTGGTCTCGAAATAAATTCTCTTTGACTTAATCTTTATGAGCTACTTACATAAAGTCGTCAGATAACTTGGCCAAGGATTTTACCAGAATTAATTTCTCACAGAAATCCATAGGAGAATTTCCCAACCTATCAAGTCGGGTCAATGGATCCTTTGTTGATGATATGAATCTGCATACGAGTTCCTCTATGCCCAATATGAGTCCACAGAGACTTTCTGGCGATCCCCATTCAGTCGGAACTCATATCAAAGCATAGACGTTCTCGCACCAGATAAACCCTATCACCTCAAGTAGTTAGGGATCATTCCTCGTATACTATTATAAATTTGGAATAACTTCAACCCCGATATGCGACTACCGCTTCCATGGTGAGTTATTTCCTAATTGGGGTATTCAGTGCGCTTGCCATCCCAGCAAGCCACCCACTTATGTGTATCGACCATCCCAGTCACGCTCGTGGACCCCAGTGTTCTCCAGTTCATCGGAGTATACACAATAGTGAGAGTTTAACCGAATCCAATGATGTCCTATCTCGATTGGATTCTACGACTCTTGAATATGTTCTAGATCACGATCTTGGAGATCAGTCCACGGGTTGTCCCATAGCCCTGTGATCTAAGGACTTCTATCCTTATGCGTAGATAATTATTACATAAGATAAAGTTGACCATTTAATAAAGTGCATTTATTAATCAAAATTGAATAGTTCCTTATTTATTACAATAAATGCTCGCCATACAGCTGGCTTGCAGGACACTATTTCTATCAATCTCCCACTTGTCCTAAAGCCAGTCTTTTATGTTCTTGAGTCCCATCTTTTGCAGATGTTTCTCAAATGCATTTTGAGGCAGTGGCTTCGTTAGCGGGTCCGCTGTATTATCTTCTGAGTCGACACGTTCCATCTTAATGTCTCCTCTACCAATGATATCTCTTATCACATGGTATCGTCTTTGTACGTGCTTGGATTTCTGATGAGATCTCGGCTCCTTTGCTTGCGCTATTGCCCCATTGTTATCACAGAAGATAGTAATGGGCTCAGCGATGCTAGGTATCACATCCAATTCTTGGATGAAGTTTCTCATCCAAACACCTTCCTTTGCTGCATCACTCGCAGCACTGTATTCTGCTTCGGTGGTTGAATTCGCGGTTGTTTCTTGCTTGGAGCTCTTCCAGCTAACCGCACCACCATTGAGGAGGAACACGTATCCTGATGTCGACTTGAAGTCGTCTACATCACATTGGAAGCTTGAGTCTGTATAGCCTTACAATTTCAATTCTCCTCCACCGTATACCAAGAACAATTCCTTAGTCCTTCTCAGGTACTTCAGAATTGCCTTTACGGCTATCCAGTGCTGCTCACCTGGATCAGAGTGGTAGCGACTTGTAACGCTTAGAGCGTATGCTACGTCTGGTCTAGTACATAACATACCATACATTATGCTTCCTATCGCGGATGCATATGGTACTCGAGACATATTGCTTCTCTCCTCAGGCGTCTTGGGGGCCATAGTCTTAGAGAGTGCAATCACATGTCTCATTGGAAGCAATCCTCTCTTGGATTCTTCCATATTAAATCTTTTCAAGATTTTATCTATGTACTGGGATTGGGAGAGGCCCAGCAGACTGATTTAGCCGGATTTCGTCGGGTTAATTGTATATCAGTGAATTTGTAATATCGGTGGGGTTTACGATATTGGTGTATATATTTGGTAGGGCTCTGTTACTTTATTCCGGATGGATCAATCACAAAGAAAAGCAATGATTAAGAACAAGAAGTCAAACCACAAATAAAGCTAATAACACATCCATATGGAGATCAAAATACTAAGAATAATATAGATTCTTATTCAGTTGTAATGCCTTAGGCAGAGAATATTTGTGTGTCCTTGAAGTAAAGGATTTCGTAGTTGTCTAATACAATCATTAACTAGGTATTTATACAATGTTTAACCTAGTTTTACAAGGAATCATAGTCCTAATAGGACTCGGCCCAAATATCCTTCATGGGTCCGGAGTATTATCTTTAGATCGAAGAGAGCTGTGCTTGGCCGGGTCTGTTAGACGATCCCGATCTGCTTGGATTGGTCTAATCGATCTTAACTTCTTCGTTTGATTCGAGTAATATGTAGGGTGCGAAATAGCCCCCATCAGTACTCCCTCACTTCTTCGAGCGTATAGATAATAGAAGCTCGTAGAAGTAGATAGATCTTTACGACTGTTTCTTTTCTATGAATGGAGCCTCGTTAAAAACCTTACTTAAGAAAAAAACCCTGTGGGAAAAAATCTTAAATAAGGAAAAGAGTGCTACATATCATAGATAGTCGTTTTCTCTGTCCAGTTACGAATCGCCACGCGTCTATTCTGGAAGCTTTTTGTGTCCTTCCGTTTTCGGCGGGAATATCAGTAGTTGCCATAAGTTCGAAACGTCATTTCTCATTTTCTTATAAATAGGTGACTCTATAGTTCGCCATTTTTCTTTTATACTTCCTTATAACTCGTAATCATTTCTTGACTAGTCGCTCATCACGCTAAGTTTTTCCGTTTATCGACCTTCATTTTCCGAGAACCAGAATATATGGCTTCTGTGAGAAGATCTTCTTCTAGAGAGGTTGTCGCCCCCGACAATGAGGAGGAGTTGCAATCTAGTGTAACTGATTTTGTCATCCCTGTAGAGGATACTTTTAAGGTACGGATCCTTACTGACGCGGATGTGGCGGCCCGAGCCAAAAAGGGCAAAGGTACTGTTCCTCAAATTTCTGAACCAATTGAGGACGTCGCTTGCGCTTATACATCGGAGACATTTCCGGAGGTTGTAAATAACTATACTAAATATTTTCCGGAAGGTTCTGAGATAATTCTTCCTTCCTCTACTGATAGGGTCACAACTCCCCCGGAGGGATGTCGAGCCTTTTATACGGCTCACTTTAACAGCGGACTTCGTCTTCCTTTGTCTCCCCTTTTTCTCGAAGTTTTGAAAACTTTTAGTGTGTGCTTGACACAGCTGGTTCCAAATTCCGTTGCTTTTGTAGTTTGCTTTTCGGTTTTGATGATCGCCAAGGGGTTCAAACCTTCTTTTCGTAACTTTACGCAACTTTTTCGCTTCAATATTTCTAGTTCTTCAAATCGTGGATACTTCTTTGCTAGTCAGCGGCCTAGTCGAGCGATCTTTGATGCCCCTGTTTCTAGTAATCCCTCATGGAAATCTCATTTCTTCTTCGTTCGTCCTCCGTCTAATCTTCGCTTAGCGGATGGTACGAGTGTGCCTTTTTCATGGGATCATGGTTCTAGTTGGATTTCCGGAGGTCGCTTAGCGACAGGCGAACTGATTCCCGATGATGCTAAGTTTATCGCTGATATCTCCAAATTGCGTGCAAACAAATTTCAAAGTGCTCTTTTGATTGGGGAAGCTTTCCTTCGTAAGGCGGGGTTAAGCATTCATAGTTTTCCCATCAATTCACCATCTGAACCTCTTGGTTAGTAATTTATTTGATCTTAGTGTTGTGATGATATCATTTATTGGGAAGGTACATAATTTATGATTAATTTCTTTTTCAGCTGATATGGTAGAGAATTCTCGACACTCTTCGAAGGGAAAGATGGTGCTTTCGAAATCTTCTAAATCCGTGGAGAACGCGCCTATTGAGCAGAGAGCGTCACGGAAAAGGAAGTTGGAGTTAGGCCATGAATCCGAAGAGGACAGAGAGGAATCATCAGAATCTCCTCAGGAGCCCCCTATTCGTCAGGGCACGGGATCTGGTTATCCTCCTCTTTATCTTTGAACATCTTTAGGCGTTCGAGGATGTCTCACCTGGTCGAAGCCTCATCCAACTAATAATCCAGTCGATAGAAAGAGGAGTTATTATGGACGTTCTGGCCAGGATCTTTCTTTAGTCGGAGAAAAACATCCAAGACCTACCCTTGTCGAAATGATCGAGGATCATTTGGAGGGAAAGAGGGCCGCTGGTTATTCCGAGAAGGACTCTCTTATCCACGATGATAATGAGAATGCGATCGATAAGGCAACTCGTGTTCTTTTGTCTGGTGTTTTTACCCGTGATCTGAATAAACTTCTTCATAAGGATCCTCTGGAGAAATTCCAACGAGCTTCTCTTTATGCTGAAAAGGTGATATCCTTTTCCTTCAATCATGTTAACAGGTAATTTTAAGGGTCTTCCTTAATTTACTAATCCATCTCTTTTTCTTGCCCTCTTTGCTTGTTCAGACTAAGACGTGTCTTGCGTCATACGCCTATGAGAATGCACTTTGGAAACAACAGTGCGAGTTCTTGGAGGAGAAGAATAAAGCTTTGCTTCGTAAATCCTCCGGTTCAGAGGTTGGTCCCTCAACATCTTCTTTGGTTCCCACCGTAGAGACTTGTGCTACTGGGACTGAAGACCAAGAAATGATAAACAAGGTGATGGAGATTTCTCGTGCTCAAGAGCAGGCCAATCAAATGGCTAGAAAGTTAGAGGAATTTCAGTTACAGAGCACGGCTCGAATTAGTGAGCTGGAATCTCAAGTGTCAAGCCTTGAAGCTTCTTTAGAGGAGTACGAGATGGATGTCCCACTTAGTGGACTTAGGGATCGATATGGTAGGAATCCCGACGAAAGAGTTGTTCGTGAATTCCTCAATTCCCCTGTTCATACGGCGTTGGTGTATCGGATGGTCGGTCCTTTACTTGAAAATACTTTTAAGAAAGCGATTCATCAGCTGGTCGCTCTGGAGATGATCGATGATCGTCGAAAAGAGTATTTTAAGGCTGCTCATATTCGGTTGAATCGCTATGGTGAACTTTATTCTTCTTCTGAGGTCCCAGATGTTCTATATCAAGGTTTTCCTCTAGCTCACCTTATCGAAGAATTTGGAAACCCATTGCCAATTCCTCCTTCTGACGTCAATGAAGAGCTCGATAATACTTTTGTGGATCCCGAAGTCGAGGAAGAAGAGGAAGAGGATATTGGTACGACTGAGGTCGTCGGTACCGACCAGAGAATTTCAGATAGTGAGCAGGCTTCTTAAAACAGTGATTTTTTGAATAATCCTTGTAATTATTTTACTCGTAGGTATTAATTGTAATTTTTACCTTTTCTTCTCTTTGTACGCTAAACGTTTCGTATTCTGACAGTCGTGTCTTTTCGGCTTTGCCGTAATAATTCAGACAAGTCATTAAATCTGGCGTAATCATTATGCGTGTGTCTTTTCATATTCTAGCGTTTGCTCCAAGGTCATTTTTCCTGTTTCGCACCCTTTCTTTAGGTCTGACGCGTCCTTTCGTGTAGTATAAATACGAAAGGTAAAAGCTTGACTTGTTTTTACTGCTATACTCCTCTCTTGACAGAATACTCGTTTTTTTTAGTTAGTCGATAAACTTTCTCGATATTAATTTGTTTATTTTCATAATCCGACCATGAGTAACCTCTTTGGTAATACTTCGAAGCGACCTTCCCGTGAGGGCGCTCGGGACACTAGATCCAAAAGGCATCGAAGAGACGGACCGTCGATGGAGCCTCCTCGTTCGTCCCAAACAATTAGGTCGGAGATCGATACCAGTGTTATTGTTTCTGAACCTCTCTCTGTGGTAAATTCGTCGTTTCCTGAACCAATCCATTCTGCTTCGACTCAAGTAGGAAGCATGCCTTCCCCTGGTCGGTTTGCTTTTGGCGATATGTCCAACGAGGAACCGGCTTATAATATAGCTGTTAGTTCAAATGCTCCTTCCTTTGAGCATGTTTTTCATGGAGGGGATTTTGCTATTTCCCTCCCTTTGTCCGTTTCTACTGCCCCAATCACTAGCGGAGGTCAAACTGGTGATGATTTATTTGTCAATCCTTCCGTAACACAATCTATTGTGCAGGACTGCCCAGAATATTTGTTTAATGATACTACTGTGATGACTACCTCCTTTGAATCGGGGGGACCTTCCGGAGGTCGAACCGGTTCCAGGTCTGGCCGCCGAACCATTTTTTCTGCTTCGGGCAAGGAAACTTCTGTTAGTCCCGACGGGAGAGAATCTCCTCGTCCATTAGATGATCGATGCATCATTCAGCAAGTTAATGACATTCTTTTGTCGGAGACTGCACGTTCTGATGGTGTCCCTTTGACCAGCGAACTGCCTGGTTCTGTTGAACCTGATGCTTTGTCATGGGACTTAGGCATGAGTACTATTTTGCCTGGCGAGTTGAGGAAGCTCGAAGGTACCTCCAATGTTCGCCTTGTTCAATCTTTGGTGAAGATATGTGAGCAGGTAAACATATTTCGAATATTTTTCCTGTTCTTTGTTTAGAATTCCTTGTTGTAAGGCGATTTCTCTTATTCTTTCTGTTCTTAGGGCAAGTATTTTGCACTCCAGCTGGGTGTGCAAAATGACGAACTGTGGAATAGTCAGAGAGTTCTTCAGGGTCAGTTGGAGTCTGAGAAAGCTAAAAGCAGGGGTTTGGAGTTGCAGCTGCAACTTGATAAAGATGATCTTCAAAAATTGGAGGCCGAAAAAGTTGTTTTTGAAAAGGAAAGAAATAATTTAGCTCAGGGAGCTGTTCTGGCGGAAGAATCTCGTCGGCAGGCCTATGAGGAGGGTTATGATGCTGGTTATCTAAAGCGTCAAGAAGAGTTGATGGCTTTTGCTGGCAATATGACTCCTCGAAAGGCCGTTTCTGGTAGTCGGCCTGCTGACCGTTCTTCTCAGTGACCTTTGCTCGACCTGGCAGGCCTTGGACTGTCTTTTTTTTTTTTTTTTTTTTTTTTTTTTTTTATGGCCCGACTTTTGTGCATTTATTTGGGCAGAAATTTTTGTAATGGGAGAAGTACTAAATTGGAAAAGATTGTCTTTTTGTAGGCAGATTCTTGCCTTGATCAATTTCCTTCTGTTGATATACTTCGTTATGCTCATGCTTCCCTCGTGCATAAATATAATGTTCGCTTCAGCAAGTCAAGACCTTTGTTGATCAAAATCCAGTATATTCCTTTGGTTTACACGCACCAGCATGTTTTACGTCATAATTTAGGCAATAGGTTATTCATATCGATAATGCTCATCGTCTTGGTCGATGCTCAATCTAAGCCTTGTACTTTTGTCTTTTTGCGATCTAAAACTTATATAAAGAGGTTATTGTCCCTTTGTTGATCTTCGGTTTTCTTTACGTCATTCTCCAGAAAAATGTCCCTTTCAATCTTTTCCAAACCCTTATATTTCCCAGCATCAATTTTTGAACGATATGTTCCTTGGCTAGTGTACCATTATATTACTTTCTTGATATGGGAGGAATTGGAAAATGTTGGTGTTTTAGCCAGATCTATCCTGTTCAGACCTTCTTAAGCAATTCTTTGGTATGTTAGGCAGTGACGTCTTTGCCGTTTAGAATAAGGAGGACTATTCTCCTGATTTCTATGTCAGATATCTTGGACTCCATAGGAGTTTCTGTAAAGCTTAGTCAATGGTTATTCATATAATGTATGAGGCAGTGGCGTCCCTCGTATTGTGAAGGGTTTGGTCTTTTATCTTCTATCTTTTATCGAGCAACTGTCCTTTTCGCTGTGATTTTGAAGCTTATGTCACTTCGTTTGTGGCTTCTAGGTTTTTAAGCTATCGACCATGAAGTATGATCGTTCCAGTATGACCGGTCTGGAGTTCTCTAGGTTTACTTGTGTTATTTGGGTGATCGCTTCGATCCAAGACTTCTCTCGTTGTCGATCAGTTGAGGCGAATAGATGGTGCCGTTCCAACTTATTTGCATTTATTACGGGGAGTCAAAGGGTCGTATCTATGTCCGTTGATCAAATACTTTTTCAGCCGTTGGATCTCTTAGATCTACCCCTATAAATAGGGGGCTGGTTTATATTCTTCATTTGCAATTTACCAAAAAGGATGGAGATCTCAAATTCCTTAGATTTTATTCTGCCCTCTGATCCCATTGTCTTCAAAAAATCACATTACTATGAATTATTTGTTCAAAATAGTGAAGTCGTTCCTAGTCTTGTATTGACGGGTCCCATGCCAACCCTACCTTGTATCGACGGGTCCCATGAGATCTCTGCATTAGTCTTCATCATACTAGAGGTCCGTGGTTTCCGTTTGCACATGGTGGGTTCATACTTGCCAGTCACCCCTGTTCTTCGATGTAACCTCAGGAGTGATAGACCACCGGGGTGGCTGGTAAACTTACCGTTTCACGACGGTCCCGAAGAGATGCTGCTCTAGAGTAAAATGTTTTATAGATAAAGTAAAAGCAGTATCTTCTTGCGGGTGAGTGAGGATTGCTTAGCTATCTGGCTGGTAATGTTCATTTCCTCTGGAAGAACATTTGATCTTCAGAGCCTGGCCGTCGAACCAAAGAAGTCAACCATCCTGAGCAGCATGCTTCTTAGGTGGTTTATTACAATCGACGAGGTACTAGGGAGGAGATTGGTGTTTCCGTGGACATTGTCGTGAAAATCGCCGATAACAGAGGATCATCTTATTTAAATCATTGTAATGATCTTTAGGTAGTACGTAGACCTTTGTAACGTATGATTTTGTATGTAACTGTTTTGATGAATAAAATATATTTTATCCCTCGTATCTTCCTTGTCGTTAATTCTGTCATATTTTACTTATGAGTAGCAATTTCCGAGCAGGCGGTTTTATACTTAGCCTATCTTCAAAACTTCAGGAGTGTTAGCAGATCATTTAGATCGTTAGGAACAGATCAAGGAGTTTTTATTGAGCGTATCAATGTTTACTCGATTTGTCATAATTTAGAACTTTAGGTTTTTAACCCAAAGTCTTTTTGATCGTTGCAAATAGTTCGAGGAGTGTTTATCGAGCGGATCGATGTTTACTCGACTCTTTTTAGACTTAGGTTCTTAACCTAAAAAGTCTTTTTGATATATCGAGGAGTTTTTATTGAGCGGATCAACGTTTACTCGACTCGTTTTTGATTGTATACTTAGGTTTTTAACCAAAAAGTTTTTAGATCGATAAGTTTGAGCGAGGAGTTTTTATTGAGCGGATCAATGTATACTCGACTCGTCTTAGGTTTTTAACCCAAAAAGTCTTTAGATCGATAAGTTTGAGCGAGGAGTTTTTATTGAGCGGATCAATGTATACTCGACTCGTTTTTTATTAGACTTGGGTTTTTAACCCGAAAAGTCTTTAAATCGATAAGTTTGAGCGAGGAGTTTTTATTGAGCGGATCAATGTATACTCGACTCGTTTTTTATTAGACTTGGGTTTTTAACCCAAAAAGTCTTTTTGACATATCGAGGAGTTTTTATTGAGCGGATCAATGTTTACTCGACTCGTTTTTCGATTGTAGACTTAGGTTTTTAACCAAAAAGTCTTTAGATATATCGAGGAGTTTTTATTGAGCGGATCAATGTTTACTCGACTCGTTTTTCGATTGTAGACTTAGGTTTTTAACCAAAAAGTCTTTAGATATATCGAGGAGTATTTATTGAGCGGATCAATGTTTACTCGACTCGTTTTTCGATTGTAGACTTAGGTTTTTAACCAAAAAGTCTTTAGATATATCGAGGAGTTTTTATTGAGCGGATCAATGTTTACTCGACTCGTTTTTCGATTGTAGACTTAGGTTTTTAACCAAAAAGTCTTTAGATATATCGAGGAGTTTTTATTGAGCGGATCAATGTTTACTCGACTCGTTTCGTTCTGACAATATGATTGTGCGATTCCGATGAATGTTTAACCGATATAATCGATATATATAAAATGCCAAAGAAATCTTTAATAATTGAACTTTAGGCCAAGGCCTTTATTACAAAGATTGAAATTTGATAAAGTAAAAAGTAAAAAATGCAGTATAATCTGCTAAAATTTATTTACCATAGTATTTCCTAAGGTTGACAGCATTCCAGGTTCTTGGTAAGGCAGTTCCATCCAAGTGTGCAATTCTGTATGAACCTTTCTTCCCCACGCCAATGACGATGTAAGGTCCATCCCAATTTTGTTGTAACTTTCCCACATGCTTGGATACTTCTACCTTTTTCAAGACCAAATCTCCTTCTTTGAAGGTTCGGATGCGTACTTTTTGATTGTATGCTTTCTCCATATTAGCTTTAGTGGCTTGTAAGCGCACAGCAGCTTTATCTCTTAAAGCTTCCGTTAAATCAATGTCATTTTCTCTTGACTTTTCATTTTCTTGGTCATCGAACATTTCTACTCTTGGCGTTGGGATTAGGGTTTCCACAGGGATAACCGCTTCCGACCCATATACCAAGCTAAATGGGGTTTCCCCAGTTGAGCTCCTTACTGTGGTCCGATTAGCCCATAATACTCCTGGGAGTTCATCAAGCCATTTTCCTTTGGCTGCTCCTAATCTTTTTTCCAAAGATTTTATTATCTCTCGGTTTGCTACTTCCGTTTGTCCATTTGCTCGAGGATGTCCTACCGAGGTAAAATTCTGTTGAATTCCAAGTTTTGTACACCATTCTATTATCTGTTTCCCCGCGAATTGAGTTCCATTATCGGAGATAAGGACCCTTGGGATGCCGAATCGACAGACTATGAATTTCCATAGGAAATTGATAACTTGGAATTGGGTTATTCGTGCGAGGGCGACGCATTCTATCCATTTGCTGAAGTATTCTACAGCGACCAGGACATAGGATTTCTTAGATCTGGCCGCTGGGAAAGGTCCCACGATGTCCATTCCCCACTGATCGAATGGCCAACAAACTGGAATAGGGTGCATGTTTTCTGCCGGTCGATGACATATGTTAGCATGGATCTGGCAGTGATGACATTCTTGGACATATTTAGCGGCATCTTTATTGATGGTCGGCCAATAGTAACCCGTCCTGAGACATTTTAAAGCCAATGCCCTTGATCCGCTGTGGTTTCCTGCATCCCCATCATGTATTTCTCGTAGTATATCGATGGTTTGTGATTCAGGTACGCATTTCAGAAGAATCCCTGATACTGATCTTCGGTAGAGTTTTCCTTCTACCAGTGTATATTTCGGAGCTCGATATCTTATTTTCCGAGCTTCATTTTGGTCAGGTGGTAATTTTCCTTCTCGAAAATAGTCTATCATTGGGGTCATCCAGTTTTCTTCGGCTTCTTCGATTTCCATTATATCGACTACTGGCGTTTCGTCGATGTCGATTGCTGGTGTATTAGAGACCAACCAGTTGATCACCCGTTCGGTCTTTCCGTCATGGGATCCTGTGAATTTTGACAGCTGATCGGCCCATTTATTTTCCGACCGTGGTATGTTCTGGATACTAAAACTTTCAAATTTCTCAGCTAGAGTTTTCACTATGGCGAGGTATTTGACCATGTTGAATTCCTTAGCCTCGTATAGGCCTTCTATCTGTCTTTGCACTAATTCTGAATCAGTTAGTACCTTAAGACTTTTTATATTGGCTTTGATCGCCATCTCCATTCCTGCGATTAATGCTTCATATTCAGCTTCATTGTTTGTCACAACGAAGTCCAGTGTTATCGCGTAATTTAAATCTTCCTTATTAGGTCCGGTGAAGTTGATTCCGGCGCCTCCTCCTTCTCGGCATGAAGCACCATCGACATGCATTAGCCAAGTTTGATCTTCAATGATCAAAACATCGTTGTTGGGGCAGCTCGATGATTCAGTAGCCTGTGTCGGTGTTTCTAATATAAAATCGGCCAACACTTGGGCCTTGATGGCAATCCTTGGTTTGTAGTCTACCTCGAACTGACTGAGTTCGATGGCCCATTTGATTAGTCGACCGGAGGCTTCTGGTTTAGCTAGAACTTGCCTTAGCGGTTGATTCGTCAAAACGATAATTCTGTAAGTTAAGAAGTAGGGTCGGAGTTTTCGTGCGGCCACTACTAAGGCCAGTGTGAATTTTTCTATTTCTAAGTAATTCTTCTCCGCCCCTTGTAATAACTTGCTGAGATAATATACGGGCTTATGCTCTGAGCCCTCGACTTTGATTAGTACTGAACTTATCGCTACGTCGGAGATGGAGATGTACATATACAATGGTTCTCCTTCCGTTGGTTTTGCCAACATCGGAGGCGTCGTCAAATATTCTTTGAGCTGCTCGAAGGCCTGATCGCATTCTTCGGTCCAAACAAAGTTCTTTGCCTTTCGGAGAGTTTGGAAAAAAGGGAGGCTTTTGTCCGCAGACTTTGATATAAACCTGTTTAATGCTACGATCTTTCCAACTAGGCTTTGTACTTGAGAGATAGTTTTAGGAGGTTTCATTTCAGTTATGGCTCGGATTTTTTCTGGGTTGGCTTCTATTCCGCGTTGGTGAACTAGATATCCCAAGAATTTTCCTGATTTGACACCAAAGGTGCATTTTGCGGGGTTTAACTTCATACGATATTTTCTTAAGATCTGAAAGCATCGATCGAGATGCTTTACATGATCTGCTTCGTTCATACTTTTGACCAGCATGTCGTCCACGTAGACTTCCATCAGTTCTCCGATTAATTCTTTGAACATTAGGTTTACTAACCTTTGGTAAGTAGCTCCGGCATTTCTTAAGCCGAATGGCATTACTATGAAGCAATATACTCCCTGCTCGGTTACGAACGCGGTCTTTTCTTGATCCCGCTCATCCATGTATATTTGGTAAAACCCTTGGAAGGCGTCCATCATACTGAATAATGCGAAGCCAGCTGTCGAGTCGACCAATAAGTCGATCCTTGGCAGGGGGTATGGGTCGCGCGGACACAACTTGTTGAGGTCGGTGAAATCATTACACATCCTCCATTTATTATCTTTTTTATCTCCTTTTGCGACTAGTACGACATTGCATAGCCATTCGAGAAATGAATTTCTCGGATTTGTTTTGCCTCGAGCAACCTTTCTACCTCGGCTTTGATAATTTTATCTTTCACCGGTCCATGATTTCTCTTCTTCTGCCTGGCGGGTTTCGCCAAAGGATCTATTTTTAGGGAATGCTTGATTATTCGAGGATCAATTCCTTCAATGTCATTTGCGCTCCAAGCGAAGACATCGGCATTGTTTCTGAGGAAGTCGATCAGCATTATTTCTCCTTCTTCGCTCAACTCTGTACCAATTCTCGTCTTTTTGGATGAGTCACCTTCTACTAGAATTATATCTTTATGTTCAGGGGGTTTCAAAGATAAGTCTAGCGGTTCTTTCCCCTTTTTATCTAGTCGATCAGTACTAGGAATTTCAACCTCATTTCTAATGAGATCGCCTTCAATCTTTCTCTTGCTCGGAGTAATGGACTTAGGGTGTTCTTTCATAGTTAACGAAGTACTATAGCAGTCCCAAGCCATGCAATGGTCGTTTGTTATTTCTCCGATGCCTGTATCGGTTGGAAACTTTATCTTCTGATGATAAGTAGAGACAACAGCTCGGAATAGATTGAGAGCAGGTCGTCCCAATATTGCATTATAAGCGAAAGGGGTTTCTACTACTAGAAATTTTACTAGCTTCACTGTCCGGTGGGGTATTTTTCCGAGCGATACGCTTAAGGTTATCGTTCCGCTGGGGATGATTTCGGACCCCCCGAATCCTATTAATGGCGTAGCTACTTTCTGCAAGTTTATCTGCCCCAAGTCCATTTGGGCTAAAACTTCTCGGGAGATAATATTGGCTGAGCTCCCATTATCTATTAAGATTCTCTTGACATTGTAATTTGCTATTTCTAGCGATATTACCATAGGGAAGTCGGGGTTATCCTCTCTTGCGTCCCAGACAATATTTTTAGGTGCTTCGCCTTCATTAAAACTGATCTGCTGATCGTTTGATGGCCTGCTTTCCAGGGTCCAAATTTCTTTTGGGTATTTTGAGTTTCCAATTATGGACCTGGCAGTTCTTCGCCGGGCGTTACGACTATCTCCACCCGCGGGACCCCCGGAGATCGTATGGATAGTTCCATTGATCTGGTCGTGATTCGACTCCTGAATAGGTCGGCGTTCAGGTGATCTTTGATGAGAATTTCTCCTTCGATCAACATTCCGAGGGCTTCTACTTCTTTCCCTTTTACGATTATCTCGCTCTATGTATTCGTCAAGTTTTCCTTGCTCGATAAGTTTCTCAACCTCTCTCTTAAGGTGAAAACAATTCTCCGTTCGATGTCCATGTGCCCTATGGTATTTACAGTATTGATCGTAGTTTCGAGAGCCTGGTCTCGGCTGCGCGATTTTCCTCGCTTCGGGAATCCAGTTATTTCTTTCTAGGACTTCCAATATTTCTTCCATTGGAACATTTAACCTTGGGTGTTCTACATGATTCACCCTGCTTCTGATTGGTTGATCATGGTTTCTTGGTCTTTGGTAGAAATTAGGTTGTCTGTCTTGGTCGGCTTTGTTGTATTCCAGTCGGTGGAAAACATTACCTCTCCTGGAAGATCGCTCGTAATCCAAAGATTTTTGGGTAGGAAACCTCTCATGCCGTTTGGAGCCTGAGGTGGTGGCTTTGTTTTTGTTTTTATCCTTAAAGGAATTCATCTCTTCTTGGGTCATATACTTAGAAGCCAAGCTCATAATGTCGGCAAACGTTCTCGGTTGTTTTCGACTGAGGGCGTTTCCAAACTGCCTATTTTTAGTGAGGTCGAAGAGGATAGAAATTATGTAATCGATATTCGGAGAGTCGATTTTGAGTAATTCTACGTTGAACCTCGCCAACCAATTTCTTAGGGATTCTCCCTCTTGTTGGTGTATGGTTCCTAGGTAGCTCATCGGAAGTTTTTGCCTCCTCTGACTGGCAAATTGCTGTATTAGTTTATTGCATAATTCTCGGAAACTGAATATAGAGTTGGCCGGCTGTTTGGCAAACCAATCCAGCGCGAGTCCTTCGAATGTTGTTACCATTAGCTTGGCGGTGAATTCGGCGGAGTGGGCATACAAATTCATTATGTTCGTAAAGCTAAAGATATAATCGTCCGGGTCGGTGGTTCCATCATATCGGGGTAGTCTTCCCGGGACCTGTCCCGCGGACTGTGCTTCTTTTATTTCCCTGCAGAAAGGAGAGCAAGCCGCAAGGCTTTCCTGGAGTTCTGCAGTCCGGGCCCACGGGTTCTGCACAGATCGTAATCGTTGTTCAAGTCGCTCCTGTACCATCCTTTCAATTTCTCGTTCTGAGAATCGAGTCGCTCTCGGTCGATAGGGGATTGTATCATCTATATCATCTTCGATTGGGATGATCGTTCGTTCCTTCGATCCGCTGCGACCTGCTTGTGGTACTCTTCGACCAGTTCTTCTTTGGGGACGGTTGTCGGAGGGTTTAGAATTGACCTGCTGTGGGCTGTGTAGCGAGCGTCGCTCACTTGCTGGGCTGTCAGCTTGTTGAGAGGTCCGTTCGTTCGGCCTTGGCACTCCTGGCGCGGGAGTTGCCCTGGGAGCCGTAACGTTTTGAGGAATTTGGTCTAAAACTAGCAATTCTTCTGGAGAGAGTGACTTGAAGAGCATCGCTATTTGTTTCAGTTTTTCCTGAGCGCCAGGGAGAGGAACGGGTATTTCGGGAACTTCCGGTTCTTCTGGTATTGTACCGGTAAGACCTCCTTGGTGTTCCTGCTGACGGGAACGGGTATCTGGGAGGTTTTCATTGGTGTTGGGATTGTTGTTATCGTTGTTGTCTTGTGGATCTTCAGATGTGTTGTGGCCTGTGGTCGTATTGCTTCTCGCTCCAACGCGAGCGCTTTTCCTTGGGCGAGCCATGTGTCGATTCGAATAATTAACCTAGCCCCTCGGTGGGCGCCAACTGATTTAACCGGATTTCGTCGGGTTAATTGTATATCAGTGAATTTGTAATATCGGTGGGGTTTACGATATTGGTGTATATATTTAGTAGGGCTCTGTTACTTTATTCCGGATGGATCAATCACAAAGAAAAGCAATGATTAAGAACAAGAAGTAAAACCACAAATAAAGCTAATAACACATCAATATGGAGATCAAAATACTATGAATAATATAGATTCTTATTCAGTTGTAATGCCTTAGGCAGAGAATATTTGTGTATCCTTGAAGTAAAGGATTTCGTAGTTGTCTAATACCATCATTAACTAGGTATTTATACAATGTTTAACCTAGTTTTACAAGGAATCATAGTCCTAAAGGACTCGGCCCAAATATCCTTCATGGGTCCGGAGTATTATCTTTAGATCGAAGAGAGCTGTGCTTGGCCGGGTCTGTTAGACGATCTCGATCTGCTCAGATTGGTCTAATCGATCTTAACATCTTCGTTCGATTCGAGTAATACGTAGGGTGCGAAATAGCCCCCATCAGAAGGATATGACGCTGGTTATCTAAAGTGTCAAGAGGAGTTGATGGCGTTTGCTGGCAACTTGACTCCTCGGAGGACTGTTTCTACTAGTCGACCTGCTGACCATTCTTCTCAGTGATCTTTGTTCGACCTGGCAGGCCTTGGGCTGTCTTTTTTTTTTTTTTTCTGCCCAACTTTGGTGTATTTGTTCGGGCTGAAATTTTTGTAATGGGAGAAGTACTAAATTGGAAATTATGACCTTTTTGTAGGCAGATTCTTGCCTTGATCAATTTTCTTCTGTAGATATACTTTGTTATGCACATTTTGCCTTTATGCATAAATATAATCATCATGAGATAATCAGTATAGATTAGCATACTTATCTGAAATTGATCTTTGCGGAGAATAGTCAGGATAGAGAAAAGGTAGCTTGATCTTGCTTGGTCACTATTTGATTAACTGAATGGTATAATGTTTGCTCTGCGAATCAAATCTTTTGTTGATCAACCCAGTATAGTCCCTTGGATTATACCCAAAACCGTGTAGTACATCAAAAATGTAGATAGTAGGTTTTTTTTTTTTTTTTTTGTATCGATAATCGATTTAATAGCTGTTAAGGAACGCTCATCATCTTGGTCGATGTTCAATTTATGCCCTGTACTTTTGTCTTTTTGTGATCTAAATCTTATATAAGGAGGCTATTGTCCCTTTTGTTGAACTCCGTTTTTCTTTACATCAGACTAAGGGAAAATATCCCTTTCAGTATCTTCAAAGCTTCATGTATCGCAGCATTAATTTTGAACTATATGTTCCTCAACTGGTGTATCATTATATCATTTCTTTGATATGGGAGGAATTGGAAAATGTAGAAGTCTTTGGCAGATCTGACCTGTTCAGACCTCCTTCAGCATTTCTTGGGTATGTTAGGCAGTAACTTCTTTGCAGTTTTGAATAAGGAGGACTATTCTCCTGATTTCTATGTCAGATATCTTGGACTCCAAAGGAGTTCTTGTATGGCTTAGTTAATGATTACCCATATGATGTATTAGGCAGTGACGGCCATCGTATGGTGAAGGTTTTGGTCTTTTATCATTTATCGAGCAATTATCCTCTTCACTACGGTCTTTAAACTTGTATGCCTTCGCTTGTGGATTCTAGGTTTTCAGGCAATCGACGATCAAGTATGATCGTGCTGGTCTATCTGGTCCGGAGCTCCTTTAGATCTGTTTGTGTTATTTCGATGATCGCTTCGATCTACGGCCTTTCTTGTTGTCGACTATTTGAGTTGATTAGATAGCGCCGTTCCAACTTACTTGCATTTATTACGGGGAGTTAAAAGGTCGTATTTATGTCCCTTGATTAAATACTTTTTCAGCCGTTGGATTCATTAGATCTATCCCTATAAATAGGGTGGTGGTTTGCATTCTTCATTTGCAATTTCCCAAAAAGGATGGAGATCTCAGCTTCTTTAAATTTTATTTTGCCTTCAGATCCCATAATATTCAAAAAGTCACATTATCGTGATTCATACTGTAATAGCTTGATGTTCTTCTACCTTGTACTGACGGGTCCCATGGAAGCCCTACCTTGTACTAACGGGTCCCATGAGGCCTCAAATGTTGTTTTCACAGATTTGAGGTCCGTGGTTTCTGTTTGAACATGGAGGGTTCATACTTGCCACTCATCCCTACTCTTCGATGTCACCTCCGGAGTGAAAGACTACCGGGGTGGGCTGGTAAATGTGCTGATCTCGACAGTCCTTGCGAGATGCTGCTTCAGAGTAAAATGCCAACTCCTTATGTAGAAGCAGTATCTCGTTGTGGGTGAATGAGTATTGCCGGTCATCTGGCTGGTAATGACCATTTCGTCTGGAAAAACATTTGATCTTCCGCCCCTGGCCATCGAACTAAAGAAGTCGACCATCCTGAGCAGCATGCTTCTTAGGTGGTTTATTATAATCGACAAGGTACTAGGGAGGAGATTGGTGTTTCCGTGGACAGTGTCGTGAAGATTGCCGATCTAAAGGATCATTTCATCTAAACCATTGTAACGGTGTTTAAGTAGTATGTAGATCTTTGTAATGTAGGACCTCTGTATGTAACTGATTTGATGAATAAAATTTTACTTTTATCCATTGCATTCTCCTTGTTTTGTTGATTTTATTTATGAGAAGCATTTTCCGAGCAGACGGGTTCATACTCAATTCATCTTCAAAACTTTAGGAGTATTAGCAGATCTTTTAGATCGTTAGGAATAGATCGAGGAGTGTTTATTGAGCGGATCAATGTATACTCAACTCTTATTTAATTTAGACTTAGGTTTTTATACCAGAAGTCAACCAATCGTTGAAAAATTGATCGAGGAGTGTTTATTGAGCGTATCAATGTTTACTCAACTCGTTTTGTTTAGACTTAGGTTTTTAATACCTGAAGTCTTTTTGATCGTTGAAAAATTGATCGAGGAGTGTTTATTGAGCGGATCAATGTTTACTCAACTCGTTTATAATTTAGACTTAGGTTTTTATACCAAGAGCCTTTTTTAATTGTCATGAGTAGATCGAGGAGTTTTTATTGAGCGGATCAATGTTTACTCAACTCGTTTATAATTTAGACTTAGGTTTTTATACCAAAAGTCTTTTTGATCGTTGAATATATATCGAGGAGTGTTTATTGAGCGGATCAATGTTGATGAGGGGTAATTCGGATCCCCTATTTTAGCCTCAACACGGTTCGAATAGCTTCGAACCCTGTCGCCGGGGACCAAAAGTCGAACCAAAGCATGAAGATGATTGTTCCGAGCACGTAAGAGAGCCATAGATCGAAAGACACTGTTGGGCCAAGCCCAGGCCCAAGCCCTCAAATTTGGCTATAAATACCCCATGCATTTATTACACGGGGAGAACTTCCGAGGTACTCCGACCTTGGGACTGCAGCTCGGGTTTTCTGGAGAATATTAGTGTAGGTTTTCTCATACATGTTTCACCCTCTAGCTTGTACGGCATCCAATAATGCTCGAATAGGACCTTCTAATACTTGTATTTGTACTCATTCAGCTCGAATACAATCATATTGATCTTTACATTACTTTATTATTGTCTTTATTGTTTTACATCCCACCCTTGATCGAACTAACGAAAACACGTTAGATCAATTGGCGCCCACCGTGGGGCCTTATTCGAGTATTAGATCGAAATATGCCTACTACGAGGAGGAATATGTGTGCCAGCTGAAGATTTTACTAATCCGAAACTTCGTTGCGAATCATTCGACCCTTCGTCATTTCAGAGATGAAGAGAAAGAAGGCCTATATGATAGTTTTTCCTTCAAGCTTGAAGATAATGGTCAAGCCTATGGTCGCACAGCTCATTTATTTCTATGAAGTTGCAGTTCGATATTAACGATCGGAATTTTTTTTTTTTTTCGTTCTTCATATTCATAAACTTCAATGGCGAATCCTTCGAATCAATTATTTTAAAGATCATTGGCGAAGTCTCTATATACTATCAATCGACTATTTGTATTCTTCTCAAAGTCGGCCGGGTTAAATTGATTGTTTAAATATTTGCAATCGATTAGATGAGTTCTCGAACTAATAAAGGGTATGTTGGTTATCATTATGACCAATGAGGGAATTCGAGTAAGAAGATTCGATTACAAATAAAACTTTATCATTGAAATGCTTCAAACAAGTTACAAAGTAAAGCTCCGAAGGAATTTCGGGCTCAAGAAATGCAGTACAATCATTCCTGCCCTATTACAAAATTCTATAAGGAAATTCTATCCTTTTAGGTGCTCGATCTTCATTTCCGAAGAGCGCCCTAGATCCAGAACTCAGCAGTGATCCTCCTTGCCAATCACTAGCAACGTGTCGCGCGTCCGCCCTCGTGCTGGCTAAAAGCCGGATCGGAGATCCTCACCAGGGAAGCAGACCGACCTTAGATCATCATCTGTAAACAATGATTGAAATACTCAATCATTATTTACAGGTTAATTCGAACCGGAGCAGCAAAAGGTTATCCCAACAAGAGGCACTCCAAGAGAACTCGAGGAAACTATCTAGTAAGAAAGCCCTCGAGGAAGCTGATGCCTCAGATTTAAAGAACTCTTCTCGGAATAACCAGCTGCCCGATCAGGTACTGCCCCAGAATACCAGAATTCTAACCCGCACCAGACAAGATATGTCTGGGAAAACAGGTTGCCTGCCGGTATTCTAGGCGCAATTTCTTTTGCCTGTCGATATTCTAAGCGAAAAGCTCATCCAAAAGGAAACAAGATCGGAAAAGAAAGTTCGAACTCTGATCTCAAACTCTTTTATTCGGGACAAAATACGAATCAAATCTAAAACTCGACCCATGATGATCGGATGGGGCATAAGGAGAAAAGCAAGAAGTGTTGTATACATGAAGGGACCTATTTATAGGGGTAGGGAATTTAAAATCAACGGCCCAGATAACATTTTATGAGCGATTGGGATGTCCGCATTAAATGGAAGGACCGTTACATTTCCCGAAGAAATTGGGCCCTGTTTGGTAACAAAGGATGCGATTCAATGAGGAATATAGAAGAATTACAACGTTCTATCAAACTTTACATAGTTATCGAAGGATGGCATGTCGGATTCATATTCGGTTATTTTGGATGTTCTTACGCTCAAGTATTTATTATTATGTTTTACGATGCCAACTAAGAAGAAATATAATTGGTTTAATCGAACAGGATTCTCGACCTGGAAATTATGCAATTATGGAAATTCAGCAGTGATAAAAATTTTTACGGCATGGTTTCCCTTGTCAATTTTAGGACCGCTAAGATATTTATTCATTATCCAATCTGGCAAGCGTTATTCTATTATTTCTTGGTCGATATTGGAAGATCGAGATGGAATTGTAAAAGATAAATCTTTATCTAGTTATATTAGATGATATCAACAAAATGAAGAAGTAATGTATTTACATTATCTCGGAAAAATACAGGATATGGGAAATACATATCGAGTGTAGCATAAGCCTTTACATTACGTCACTACATTAGTACAATCCTATGAAATTTTAGGTCTCCCGTACAATCGTTCACTTGGATAATCTAGCTCCGAGCACGGAATCTCCTTGGGACCCACAGGCTTCTAACTTCATTTACAACCTTCTGAAAACGGAGGGGCGAGCGCTGTCGACCCAACGTCTTCCTAAATGCATCGGGCATATTGGCTTTCAAAATGGAGACCGTGTTTGCCTGTCGATATTCTAAGCGTGGTTGCTGTAATTTTTTCCGCTCGAGGGTTTTTCCCCTTAAATATTGTTCGAAGTCCGAACTCAAACAGTTGAATTAATCGAATAATTGTCTTGACCACCATGATCAGATGGAAAAATTCTCGATGCAACGAATGAGATAATTTCAGCAATGTGCCAGCCTTTTATAGCCGAAAATAGAAAAGAATCCAACGGCGTATAATTCGCAAAATGAGCGGACAAGATTTGTCGACCGTTGCAATTCCCGGTAAAACGGGAACCCGCTTAGAAAAGATCAAACCTATCAAAATTGGGAACCGACAAACAAGGAATTTTCTCGACAAAAACATAAGAATTGATCGAAGTGTAGGGTTATCCACTACTAGTTGATTATCCATAATTCATCCTTTCTCGCGGTTGCGGAAGACTATTTTCTCATCAAAATTTACCTCAATTAGAGTTATATATTCAATGGAAACTGATCCCGTCAATATTTATATTCGTTCATTTCTCCCTGATATTATCGATCTCTCTATCTATACTTGTCTTAATCTACTATTATCTAAGGGTGAAAGCCTCTGCTATGCCCCTTAGATCGAAGTTATTAAAAGGGTGAAAGCCTCTGCTATGACCCTAGGGCTAAAAATGCTCTGAAAGCGACTAAGGGTGAAAGCCTCTGCTATGCCCCTTAGATCGAAGTTATTAAAAGGGTGAAAGCCTCTGCTATGACCCTAGGGCTAAAAATGCTCTGAAAGCGACTAAGGGTGAAAGCCTCTGCTATGCCCCTTAGATCGAAATTATTAAAAGGGTGAAAGCCTCTGCTATGACCCTAGGGCTAAAAATGCTCTGAAAGCGACTAAGGGTGAAAGCCTCTGCTATGCCCCTTAGATCGAAATTATTAAAAGGGTGAAAGCCTCTGCTATGCCCCTTAGATCGAAGTTATTAAAAGGGTGAAAGCCTCTGCTATGACCCTAGGGCTAAAAATGCTCTGAAAGCGACTAAGGGTGAAAGCCTCTGCTATGCCCCTTAGATCGAAATTATTAAAAGGGTGAAAGCCTCTGCTATGCCCCTTAGATCGAAGTTATTAAAAGGGTGAAAGCCTCTGCTATGACCCTAGGGCTAAAAATGCTCTGAAAGCGACTAAGGGTGAAAGCCTCTGCTATGCCCCTTAGATCGAAATTATTAAAAGGGTGAAAGCCTCTGCTATGCCCCTTAGATCGAAGTTATTAAAAGGGTGAAAGCCTCTGCTATGACCCTAGGGCTAAAAATGCTCTGAAAGCGACTAAGGGTGAAAGCCTCTGCTATGCCCCTTAGATCGAAATTATTAAAAGGGTGAAAGCCTCTGCTATGCCCCTTAGATCGAAGTTATTAAAAGGGTGAAAGCCTCTGCTATGACCCTAGGGCTAAAAATGCTCTAAAAACGACTAAGGGTGAAAGCCTCTGCTATGCCCCTTAGATCGAAATTATTATCTTCGATCGACCGGGATCAATCAACATTCTATTCTATTATTTCTCCATAATTATTCGTTCGCCTAAGGCTAACAGCCGTCTTCACGACACTTAGGCTAAAGCGATTATTCAAAGATCAATCGAGACCCTATTTCGATTATTACTTCACGATTATTCGTCCGACTGGGGAATTTAGCCCCTCAGAGTAAGATGGTTGCTCAAAGGTCACCTCGGATATTTCAGTTTGAGGTCTTAATGTATTCGACGGGAAAATAAGAATCTCCTACATGTTATATCCAAATCGAGGAATGACGATTATTATCTAAATATTTATCAAAGTAGCTAAAGGATGGCACTTGTTCATAGTTTTGAAGCAGAGGAATTGATGCTCGATAACGATATACTAAATAGTTATACAGGATAACGAGTAAGGATGATAAGAAAAATAAACGTTTCATTCATGACATTACAAACAATTACAAGAGAGTTCGAGATTACAATAACATGGAAAATCGGACAAAGTCAAGACTTTACATGTAATGTAACCCTATTACAAATCAACCCTCCGCTAGAATTCTTCCGTGATTAAAGGAGGAAGGCGAGGCAGGGCTAACACTTCCACCCTTCATCCTTCACTTCCTCGGTACTTGCTCCACGCCGGGCCAGATCGAGAAAAAGCGAGGCAACCCCTAGAGAAATTATTCCGCGCAATCTCGAAGGCAGTTTTCTTCAAGAAATATCTTGAAGAAGTAGAGATCGAGTGCAGGAAAACTCCTCCAGCAGTAGACCCACTATCCCGACTGGATAGAGATCAGAGTACAGGAGGTCGAGCCCGCCTCAATGACTTGGAATCAGAAAGAGCTGGTCGCCTGCCGGTACCCCAGTCGCAATTATTTTCCCCTGTCGATACCCTAGTCGAAATAAGTTGACATCAGGAGAGAGCAAAATTTGTAAAAAGTTCGAAGGAGAACCTCGAACAGTTCAATCGGAGATAGCAAACGGAGCATGGTGGCTAGAAAAAGTAAAATCTCAATCATAGAACCGATCAGAAATGTTACTGAAATGTAAAGTTCAAAGGTAACTACGGAACTATATATAGTGAAAGGAATAGGCAATTAACGACCCAGATTTGGTGGTACTAACGGCTGAGATTTAAGCAGTAAATGCGCCGACCGTTACGAATCCCGAAAATGCAGAAACTGTTTCGGGAAAAAAGTGAAGAAAATGTCAAATTTGTTCCACTCGAGTTCATCTTATCCGAATTCATCACAGTCTCAGTCCCAATCATCAAAGAAAAATCATAAAGAAATCCAAATGAAGCATGCTCAAAGGAAGAATACATAAGAGGAGCATGCGATCCGAGAAGAAAGTAAATTATTACAAGCCATAGAAAATAAAAATATCTGAAAATTATTCAGGATAGCACAAGTAAAAACAGTATACTACAAGTTCGGGTAAATAAGAGACAACATCTAAACAAGTTTATTATCAGAAAGAATCTTTCGAAGCTCAGCATTGCGAGCCTCACATCCTGCTTCAAATCCACGATCATAAGCCTCCTTTTCTCGACGTGTGAAATTTTGTTTCTCCTGCTCGTGGAGGATCTTCAGTTTTTCGAGTTTCTCATTCAGCTGCTTATGGATCTCCTCTCCATGATCGTTAGCTTTCTTCTCCTTCTCTAAAGCAAGCTTCTCTGCGAGGACACGGTCGAACTCGATTTTCTTCTCTTCCAGCTCGAGAGAAATAGCAGCGCGCTGATTGATCTCCCGCTCAGCAAACGTTTTAAGCTCAATGAAGTCTTGTCCGGCCTGTTAAAAAGGATCAACAGCGCTAAAAAAAAAAAAAAAAAAAAAAAATGGGAAAAAGGAAGAATAAATAAATGTACACCTGAAAAAGGAAGTGCTGCCCAGACTCGAACAACTCTTCTATGTTTCTCTCTTTGGACGTGTTTCTTTCCTTGGGTATATCAGTCTCTGAAGAAGTAAAGGTAGCTTGCAACAAGTTACCCATGGGATCAACCTTAGAAGGAGATCCATCTTTCAACTCCTCGTGCAGGGGAGAAGCAACCTTTTGAGGAGAGGAATTGACAAAGGGTCGGGGAGGATTATCAATTCCTAAAGCTTCAGCGAAAGCCCCCCCACAAATCTCTAACTTGGATTTCTTGCTGGGATTCCCTGAGGGAGGAATGATCGAAGCATCGGAGGATGACTTGCCACCAATAGCAAGATTTTGCAAAGCCTCAATGGGCGTAACCCCATCGGAATAAGGCCTCTTATTCGAAGAGGGAACAGGAGTCTTTTCTTGGACACAATCATCACTCTTAGAATCGATCACTTTCGGGGAGGAACCTCCGAGCTCAGCCTCGAGCTCAGCCTCGAGCTCTTCGTCCAAAATGGACTTGCTGGAGCTACCCTTGTTTGGTTTTGAGGAGGCGCTTTTCTCTTTCTTATCTTCTCCCCCTTTAGGAGCTTTCGGAGAAGACACAGAGGTCTTAGAAGAAGATTTGGAGGGTTTGGCCTCCTTGTCAGCCTTTTGTTCTTTGTTCGATTTCTTATTCTTCGAACCACCAAATATCGACCTGGGGTCGATAGCTTTGCTTAATACATTCTCC
The DNA here is from genome assembly GCA_003313485.2 of Penstemon barbatus. Taxonomy (NCBI): domain Eukaryota; kingdom Viridiplantae; phylum Streptophyta; class Magnoliopsida; order Lamiales; family Plantaginaceae; genus Penstemon; species Penstemon barbatus. The sequence continues at coordinate 50,130,000 of CM064883.1, forward strand.
ATAATAAGTGAATCTGGGATCGATAAGATAGGATCTTTACTTCTTAAAGGAATTCAGAAAATGCAGAAAATACGGGGAGAGCTCCGATCTCGGTAAGGAAGGATGTAGTGCGAGTAATGAGAAAAGATCCCAATATTTATAGACGCTACGCACTACGATTGAGATAGTGAATCGACGCGACCATGGAGAAAAATCTCACTCGGATAAACAAAGTTCGAGCAGAAAGTGTGAAAAATTATCGACATTTATAAAGTTAGAAGTCATAAGTTACATGAATCAAATCAAGAAATATAAAGTTAACTCGTTTACAAAATTGGGTTGCATGAGTAGATACAATTGATTCCTAACTAAAAAACCTTGAATCGCCCCCTCCGGCTTACTCAACCCCAGTAACTCGCTAAACTGAAGATCAGATGATATATATATTTGAAGCTCGATAATTACCCAGCTTGATCGAAAGATCGACCATCTCCCTTATCCGGGGCATTGCCTATGTTGACACCTTTATCTTCCTCCCCGGACACTTTAGAAGGATCGTCGCAGGAATACTCGAGCACATCAGGGTTAGGCATCGGAATACCATACTCCTCGACTAAGGGGGCAAAGCGATGTTCCTGCCAGTTAGTATTCGCCTTGGGAAGAGAAGAAGTCTTATAAGCCTTCCCTTCAGCGTTTTTGAAAGGGTCCATATACTTGAAATATTCCTCCAAATCGTCCGGAATTTTCTCGGCCGCGACTAATTGTTGAACCCCTTTATAAAAAATCGTCTGAAGAATTTCTCCCGTTTTCCTTTGAACTAAAGGATCTAAGACAGGGGATTCCAAGAATTCTCGTATGGCAGGGATCTTGGCTTCTTCCCGACCTTGGGCATATGCACGCTTGGAGTCTTGCTTCGCCAGTTCGAGTTCTATCTTTACTTTCTTCAGCTCTTCCTCGAGGGCACTCCTCTCTTTAACAGACGCCAGCAAATCTTCCTCCACGGACGAGGAACGTTTCTTATTAGCTTTTTCAAGTTCCTTCTTCGTTTGAGTTAGTTCCTGTTGGTTTTCTGCTAGCTGAGATCGAAGAGATTGATTGTCGATGAAAATTTGCGCATATGCATCGTGAGCATCCTGCGACTCTTGTTCCAGCAAGGCTAAGCGGTATGTTTGGGTGGCAAAGAGATCTCAGACCTAAAAAAGTAAGAAGAGATACCACATGAATATTAAGGGCACTAAGGAAAGAATAGTTGATCGGAAGATATGTTTTTACCTCGTTGTACTTACTGGAAAAGTCACTTAGAACCTCAAAATCCCCTTTAACGGACTGAAGTAGAATGTCCCGTTTAAACCGACTAGCCATGTAAATCCTAGTGGCTTTATCAAACTCATTCTCCCCACCTGCATCCAAATCAGTCTGAATGGTGCCATCTTCAGGGTATCCAACAGTTCTGCTACCTCGAAGATGTTCTTCCATAAAGTCTGCCACATCAGGCTCCGACCTACCTTCTCGACAGGGAACAGAGTCAGATTTCATACCAAAAGGTTTTATCCTCCGTGAGGGCCCGGGATGTTCAGCATTTCTTTTTCGACTTAGGAGCTTCTCATACTCCTGGACGCCTTGAATTCGATTCCAAGAGTGCTGGCTATAGCCAACCGATGAAAGAACAGAAGTATCCGGGGAAAACAGAGCTCGAAGAGGCCCGGCAGTGGCGGAATTCAGGCAACTCATAGTACCGACCCCTCTCAGATCAGGAAGCGTAGCTGCTAGGACGACCGAGTTCCCACCTATGTTATGTACGTCCGCATTCTTCTCGGAAGCACATGATGACGGCTCGAAATAAAATGGTTTATCTCCGGCCAGGCCGGCACCGGACACTCGAAAATTCTCGACAATTCGACCTGCGGAATAATACGATTCAGGCACGGATTTAAACGAAAAGACTTGCTCAAATAAACCTCAATGTAGACAGAGATCAACTTACTCAAAGAAGGAACGGCGGGGGGCGGAGCACTAGAGGTTGGCAGGACATTAGTTTGCGTCCGAGATCCTTCAGAAGAGGAGCTGGGATACTTAATCGCCGGGGCAGGATAATTACAGTGGCTCAACCCAGCCAATCGCAAAACGCCTTCTTGAACCAAGTACCTAGTTTGATAAGGGTTAGACTCCAATCGCCCCAGGAGATCATCAGAAAGACGATGGCTAAGTTTTTCTTTTATTTTGCGAGAACCGTATATCCAAGGATTTGCGCCATCCCATCGATAAGGTCTTGTTTTCGAACTACCCTCTGAAATAGGAACGTCAGGGCCCCTCACGAAAAAGAATCTCCTCTTCCAACCTAAAGTCTTCTTTGTTGCTATTTTCGTAAGAAAAGGCCGTTTAGATCTCGGACGAACGGATACAAAACCTATGTTCGAACCCTGGCAGGGATCCATCCGGAATATTTGCCAAAAGTTGCTAAAGGAAGCTTCTTCTCCTTTTGCCTCCATAAGAGTGCAGAACGCTAGTATATATGCGACGGAGTGCGGGAGAAGCTGAGCCGGGGAAAGCGAAAAGAAATTCAGGACATTTCTGATAAGAGGAACGAATGGAATACGTAAACCACTGGAAAATTGACCCTCATAAAAAGATTGACAGCCAGCTGGGGGCTCAGTAGCACGATCGGAATAAGAGGGAATGACGATCGAAAACCCTTTCGGAAGATATTTCCCAAACTCCGTCTCAAGATAAACGCGATTTTTCTTCGAAAAATAACAGGAGGTTTCTTTAGCTGGAAGTTCTGGCGTGTTCGAGGTCACGGCCCCAGAAGTAAGCTTGGGTTTGAAAATTCTGACAAAGGCGCCCTCACCAATGCTGCGTTTATCAACCTCATTTTCTTCGAGATCCTCGCTCGGATCATCATCCTCGCCTCCTTGACGGAATTCTCCTTCTTCGTAATCATCAACGAGCTTTAGCAAAGGATCAGATTTTTGGCTCTCTTCGACCTTATTCTTGCCCTTCGAACTTCTAGAGCTTGACATTATGAATTCGGAGACGATTATACTAAAGTAACTACCTTTTCGATTAAAACACTTCGAGCTCAAGAGAAAATATAGCATGGAAGTAATTTTTCAACGGGTCAACATATATATACGGGGTTAAAAAGGTAAAATTGCAAAGAGGTCCCCGAGTAACCGCGACGATTGAACTTACCAAGGGTAAAAACTTTGGGTTTTTTCACTCAAAATAGCCTTTCTGATCCTTCCTTTTTCGGAATTGCAGAATTTGTCCTTGCGTTTTATTCCTAAGGATCTCGGAGACCCTCCTTGTTATAACCAGAAATTCCAAGAAAGCATCCATCTAGGGATCGAACAACGCATCTTGGAATCCGAAAAGATATTATTACTTCAACATCCTCCAACAAGGGTAATTCCAGAACGCGCCAAAGTATGTCTTCTTATATATGCACTCTTTTTCCCTAGCTCGGTTTTTATCCCAATGGGTTTTTCCGAGTCAGGTTTTTAACGAGGCATATCATGAAGACGTTCAGAGCGGCTCGTTTCATTGTAGCATTGAACGTATTTCGTACTTCTTCGAGCACTTGCTTCGCTTCACACTCGAGAAGTGGGGGAGTATTGATGAGGGGTAATTCGGATCCCCTATTTTAGCCTCAACACGGTTCGAATAGCTTCGAACCCTGTCGCCGGGGACCAAAAGTCGAACCAAAGCATGAAGTTGATTGTTCCGAGCACGTAAGAGAGCCATAGATCGAAAGACACTGTTGGGCCAAGCCCAGGCCCAAGCCCTCAAATTTGGCTATAAATACCCCATGCATTTATTACACGGGGAGAACTTCCGAGGTACTCCGACCTTGGGACTGCAGCTCGGGTTTTCTGGAGAATATTAGTGTAGGTTTTCTCATACATGTTTCACCCTCTAGCTTGTACGGCATCCAATAATGCTCGAATAGGACCTTCTAATACTTGTATTTGTACTCATTCAGCTCGAATACAATCATATTGATCTTTACATTACTTTATTATTGTCTTTATTGTTTTACATCCCACCCTTGATCGAACTAACGAAAACACGTTAGATCAAATGTATACTCGACTCGTTTTCATTTAGACTTAGGTTTTTAATACCAAAAGTCTTTTTGATCGTTGAATATATATCGAGGAGTTTTTATTGAGCGGATCAATGTATACTCAACTCGTTTATAATTTAGACTTAGGTTTTTATACCAAAAGCATTTTTTAATCGTCATGAGTAGATCGAGGAGTTTTTATTGAGCGGATCAATGTTTACTCAACTCGTTTATAATTTAGACTTAGGTTTTTATACCAAAAGTCTTTTTGATCGTTGAATATATATCGAGGAGTGTTTATTGAGCGGATCAATGTATACTCGACTCGTTTTCATTTAGACTTAGGTTTTTAATACCAAAAGTCTTTTTGATCATTGAATATATATCGAGGAGTTTTTATTGAGCGGATCAATGTATACTCGACTCGTTTTTACTTAGACTTAGGTTTTCAATACAAAAAGTCTTTTTTAATCTTCGTGAATAACGAACGAGGAGTTTTTATTGAGCGGATCAATGTATACTCGACTCGTTTTTACTTAGACTTAGGTTTTTAATACCAAAAGTCTTTTTTAATCTTCGTGAATAACGAACGAGGAGTTTTTATTGAGCGGATCAATGTATACTCGACTCGTTTTTACTTAGACTTAGGTTTTTAATACCAAAAGTCTTTTTTTAATCTTCATGAATAACGAACGAGGAGTTTTTATTGAGCGGATCAATGTATACTCGACTCGTTTTTATGGTCGGATTGAGGAGTGTTTATTGAGCTGATCAATGTATACTTAACTCATTTTGTCCCAATCTCAACCAGTAGAATTCCAAGGAGTGATTATCGAAACAATCGATTTATAGAATTTGCTAAAATCTTTTATAATTGAACCGTAGGCTAAGGCCTTTATTACAGAGATTAAAACTCAATAAAATGAAATAAAACAAAACAGCATAATCTGCTAAAATTTATTTCCCATAGTATTTTCTAAGGTTGACTGCGTTCCAGGTTCTTGGTAAGGCTGTTCCATCCAAGTGTGCAATTTTGTATGAACCTTTCTTTCCTACGCCAATGACAACGTAAGGTCCATCCCAATTTTGTTGTAACTTTCCCACATGCTTGGATACTTCTACCTTTTTCAAGACCAGGTCTCCTTCTTTGAAGGTTCGGATGCGTACTTTTTGATTGTATGCCTTTTCCATATTTGCTTTAGTGGCTTGTAGACGCACAGCGGCTTTTTCTTTCAAAGCTTCTGTCAAATCGACGTCACTTTCTCTTGCCTTTTCATTTTCCTGATCATCGAACATCTCGATTCTTGGTGTTGGGCTTTTTCTCTCAAAGCTTCCGACCCATATACCAAGCTAAATGGGGTTTCCCCGGTTGAGCTCCTGACTGTGGTTCGATTAGCCCAAAGTACTCCAGGGAGTTCATCAAGCCATTTTCCTTTGGCCGCTCCTAGTCTTTTTTCCAAGGATTTTATTATTTCTCGGTTTGCTACTTCGGTTTGTCCGTTCGCTCTAGGGTGCCCGACCGAAGTGAAATTTTGTTGAATCCCAAGTTTCGAACACCATTCTATTACTTGTTTTCCCGCGAATTGGGTTCCATTATCAGAAATTAGGATCCTTGGGATGCCAAATCGACAAACTATGAATTTCCATAGGAAGTTGATCACTTGGAACTGAGTTATTCGTGCTAGGGCGATGCATTCTATCCATTTGCTGAAGTATTCTACGGCGACCAGGATAGGCTTTCTTGGATCTAGCCGCTGGGAACGGTCCCATGATGTCCATTCCCCATTGATCGAAAGGCCAACATATCGGGATTGGGTGCATGTTTTCTGCTGGTCGATGACATATATTACCATGGACTTGGCAGTGATGACATTCTTGGACATACTGAGCGGCATCTTTATTGATGGTAGACCAATAATAACCTGTTCTGAGGCATTTTAAAGCCAATGCCCTTGATCCGCTGTGATTCCCTGCGTCTCCTTCGTGTATCTCTCGTAGTATATCGGTGGTTGTGATTCAGAGACGCATTTCAGAAGAATTCCTGATACTGATCTCCGATAGAGTTTTCCTTCTACAAGTGTATATTTTGGAGCCCGATATCTTATTTTCCGAGCTTCATTCTGGTCAGGCGGTAGTTTTCCCTCTCGAAGATAGTCTATCATTGGGGTCATCCAGTTTTCTTCAGCTTCTTCGATTTCCATTATATCGACTACCGGTGTTTCATCGATATCGATCGCCGGTGTATTAGAGATTAACCAGTTGATCACCCTTTCGGTCTTTCCATCATGGGATCCTGTGAACTTAGATAGTTGATCGGCCCATTTGTTCTCCGATCGTGGAATGTTCTGTATACCGAAGCTTTCGAATTTCTCCGCCAGTGTTTTCACTTTGGCAAGGTATTTGACCATATTGAATTCCTTAGCCTCGTATAGGCCTTCTATTTGTCTTTGCACTAACTCTGAATCGGTTAATACTTTAAGGCTCTTTATGTTGGCTTTGATCGCCATTTCCATCCCTGCGATTAACGCTTCATATTCTGCTTCATTGTTTGTTACGACGAAGTCCAATGTTATCGCATAATTTAAATCTTCTTTATTTGGTCCGATGAAGTTTATTCCGGCGCCTCCTCCTTCTCGGCATGAAGCACCGTCAACATGCATTAACCAAGTTTGATCTTCTATGATCAATATATCGTCGTTGAGGTTGTTCGATAGTTCGGTTGCCTGTGTCGGAGTTTCTAGTAGAAAATCAGTGAGCACTTGGGCCTTAATCGCAATTCTTGGTTTGTAATCTATTTCAAATTGGCCGAGTTTGATTGCCCATTTGATCAGTCTTCCTGAGGCTTCCGGTTTTGCTAGGACTTGTCTCAGTGGTTGATTTGTTAAAACCACGATTTTGTAAGTTAAAAAGTATGGTCGAAGTTTTCGTGCAGCCACTACTAAGGCCAGAGTGAATTTCTCAATCTCCAAATAATTCTTCTCCGCCCCTTGCAGTAATTTGCTTAAATAATAGACAGGCTTATGTTCGGAACCTTCTATCTTAATTAGTACTGAACTAACGGCCGCGTCGGAGATCGAGATGTAGATATACAATGGTTCTCCTTCCGTTGGTTTGGCCAACATCGGGGGTGTTGTCAAATACTCTTTGAGTTGTTCGAAGGCTCGATCGAATTCTTCAGTCCAAACAAAGTTTTTTGCTTTTCGAAGTGTTTGGAAAAAGGGCAAACTTCTGTCTGCTGATTTTGATATGAATTTGTTCAACGCTACGATTTTCCCAACCAAGCTTTGTACTTGGGAGATGGTTTTGGGAGGTTTCATTTCAGTTATGGCTCGAATTTTTTCTGGGTTGGCTTCTATTCCTCGCTGGTGTCCAAATAGCCCAAAAATTTTCCTGATTTAACACCGAAAGTGCATTTTGCGGGATTTAACTTCATGCGGTACATTCTCAAGATTTGGAAACATCGATCAAGATGTTTTACGTGATCCGCTTCGTTCATACTTTTGACTAACATGTCGTCTACATAGACTTCCATTATCTCTCCTATTAACTCTTTGAACATTAGGTTTACTAACCTTTGGTAAGTAGCCCCGACATTCCTTAAGCCGAATGACATCACTATAAAGCAATATACTCCCTGCTCGGTTATGAATGGCATCACTATAAAGCAATATACTCCCTGTATATTTGATAAAACCCTTGAAAGGCGTCCATCATGCTGAATATCGCGAAGCCAGCGGTTGAGTCAACTAATAAGTCGATCCTTGGGAGGGGATACGGGTCGCGTGGGCATAATTTGTTAAGGTCGGTAAAATCATTACACATTCTCCATTTGTTGTCCTTTTTATCCCCTTTTGCTACTAGAACAACATTACATAGCCATTCTGAGAAGTGTATTTCCCGGATTTGTTTTGCTTCAAGTAGTCTTTCTACCTCGGCTGTGATAATTTTATCTTTTACTGGGCCATGATTTCTCTTCTTTTGTCTGGCAGGTTTTGCCAAAGGATCAATTTTTAGGGAATCCTTGATTACTCGAGGATCAATTCCTTCAATGTCATTCGCGCTCCAGGCGAAGACGTCGACATTATCTCTGAGGAAGTTGATAAACATTACTTCCCCTTTCTTGCTCAATTCAGTACCTATTCTTGTCGTTTTGGACGAGTCCCCTTGTACTAGAATTACATCCTTATGTTCTGGGGGTTTCAGGGCTAGATCTAGCGGTTCTTTTCCCTTTTTATCTATTCGATCAGTACTAGGGATTTCAACCTTGTTTCTAACAAGATCATCTTCGATTTTTCTTTTGCTCGGGGTAACTGATTTTGGGTGTTCTTTCAAGGTTAACGAGGTGCTGTAGCAATCCCACGCCATACAGTGATCATTCGTTATTTCTCCGATACCTCTATCGGTCGGAAACTTTATCTTCTGGTGATAAGTAGAGACAACGGCTCGGAACAGGTTGAGAGCTGGTCGTCCCAATATTGCGTTATAAGCGAAGGGTGTTTCTACCACTAGAAATTTCACTAGCTTCACTGTCCGGTGCGGTTGTTTCCCGAGTTATACACTTAAGGTTATTGTTCCGCTGGGGACGATCTCGGACCCTCCAAACCCTACTAACGGCGCAGCTACTTTCTGTAGATTTATCTGTCCTAAGTTCATTTGGGCTAAAACCTCTCGGGAGATGATATTTGCTGAGCTCCCATTATCGATTAGGATTCTTTTGACATTATAATTTTCTATTTCTAGCGACACCACCATCGGGAAATCGGGGTTATCCTCTTTTGTGTCCCAAACGATGTTTTTAGGTACTTCGTCTTCGTTAAAGCTGATCGGCTGGTCGTTTGATGGCTTGTTTTCCAGAGTCCATATTTCTTTTGGGTATTTTGAGTTTCCAATTATGGATCTGGCTGTCCTTCGTCGGGCGTTACGACTATCCCCGCCCGCGGGTCCCCCGGATATTGTATGGATAGTCCCATTGATCTGGTCGTGGTTCAACTCCTGTGTAGGACCATGCTCAGGTGACCTTCGGCGAGAACTCCTTCTTTGATTATTATTCCTAGGGCTTCTACTTCTTTCCCTTTTACGGTTATCTCGCTCTATGTAGTCGTCTAGTTATCCCTGTTCGATTAGTTTTTCAACTTCTCTTTTAAGGTGAAAACAATTCTCCGTTCGATGTCCGTGTGCCCGATGGTATTTACAGTATAGGTCATAGTTTCGAGATCCTGGTCTGGGCTGGGTGATTTTCCTCGCTTCGGGGATCCAGTTATTCCTTTCTAGAACTTCCAATATTTCTTCTATCGGAACACTTAACCCTGGGTGTTCTACTTGATTCACCCTGCCTTTGACCGGTAGTTCGGGGTTTCTTGGTCTTTGGTAGAAATTAGGTTGCCTTTCTTGGTCGGATTTGTTGTATTCCAACCGCTGGAAAACGTTGCCTTTACTAAAAGATCGCTCATAATCCACGGATCTTGGGGCAGGAATCCTATCGTGCCGTTTAGAGCCTGAAGTTGTGGCTTTGTTTCTATTTTTATCTTTAAAGGAATTCATCTCCTCTTGGGTCATATATTTAGACGCTAAGCTCATGATGTCGGCAAACGTTCTCGGTTGTTTTCGACTGAGGGCATTTCCGAATTGTCTATTCTTCGTGAGGTCGAAGAGAATAGAAATTATGTAATCTATATTTGGGGAATCGATTTTGAGTAACTCCACGTTAAATCTCGCCAACCAGTTTCTTAGGGATTCTCCCTCTTGTTGGTGTATGGTTCCTAAGTAGCTCATCGGGAGTTTTTGCCTCTTCTGACTGGCAAACTGCTGCGTTAGTTTGTTGCATAATTCCCGAAAACTGAATATGGAGTTGGCAGGTTGTTTGGCGAACCAGTCCAACGCGAGTCCTTCGAATGTGGTAACCATTAACTTGGCGGTGAATTCGGCAGAGTGGGCGTATAAGTTCATTATATTCGTGAAGCTAAAAATATAATCATCCGGGTCAGTGGTTCCATCATATCGGGGTAGTCTACCTGGGACATGTCCAATGGATTGTGCCTCTTTTATTTCTCTGCAGAAGGGAGAACAGGCCGCAAGGCTCTCCTGGAGTTCCGTGGTTCTGGCCCACGGGTTTTGAACAGACCGTAGGCGTTGTTCGAGTCGCTCCTGCACCATTCTTTCGATTTCTCTTTCCGAGAATCGTGTTGTTCATGGTCGATCTGGGATTGCATCATCTATGTCATCCTCGATAGGAATTATTTTACGTTCCTTGGACCCACCGCGCCCCGCCTGTGGTTTTCTTTGTCCTGGTTTTCTTTGGGGATGGTTATCGGAGGGTTTGGAATTGCCCTGCTGCGGACTGTGTAGGGAACGCCGCTCGCTTGGCGGGCTGTCAGCTTGTTGAGATGTTTGATCGTTTTGCCTTGGCGCTCTTCGAGCAGGAGTTGCCCTGGCAGCCCTAACGTTTTGCGGAATTTGATCAAGTACGAGTAATTCTTCTGGAGAGAGTGATTTAAAGAGCATCGCTATTTGTTGCAGTTTCTCCTGAGCGCCCGGGAGAGGAACGGGGATCACAGGGACTTCCGGTTCTTCCTGTATTGTACCGGGAAGACCTCCTTGGGGTTCCTGCTGACGGGGGTGGGTATCCTGCAAATTCTCGTTGGTGTTGGGAACGTTATTGTCATTGTTGTCCTGTAGATCTTCAGATGTGTTATGACCGGTGGTTGTGTTACTTCATGCTCCGATACGAGCGCTTTTCCTTGGGCGAGCCATGTGTCGATCGAATAATTAACCTAGCCCCACGGTGGGCGCCAACTGATTTAACCTGATTTCGTCGGGTTAAATGGTATCAGTGAATTTGTGATATTGGGGGTTTTCAATATATATTTTTTATAGGGCTTTGTTACTTTATTCAGGATGGATCAATCTCAAGGAAGAGCTATATCGTAAGAACAGAAAGTAAATATTCAAACCAACGCAGAAATAACACAAATATCAAGAGAAAGCTCTTTCTTTATTGAATAATAGTGAGTTGTGCAGTTTATGCAGAATTCAATGGCGTATTTGCCTTGTAGTTCCGAGTTTTCGGAGTTGTTTAATACAATGATTAACTAGGTATTTATATCATGCTAAACCTAGCGTTACAAGGAAACATAGTCCTAATAGGACTCGGCCCAAATATCCTTCTTGGGTCCGGAGTATACTCTTCTAATCGAAGAGAGCTGTATTCGGCCGGGTCGATAAGATGATCTTGAACAGCCTGATTTGGTCGAACCGATCTCGAGTTCTTTAGTCGATCCGTACAGTATGTAGGGTGCGAAATAGCCCCCATCAGTAGAAGAGATAAAGGAAATGCGTGCTGACAAATATCAATGCGCTCTTCTTATTGGCGAGGCTTTTCTTCGTAAAGTTGGCCTAAGTTCTCACACATTTCCTATCTCTTCTTCGTCTCAGTCGCTTGGTAAGAGTTATTTATCTACCCTTGTATTCACTTTATCTTTATATTTTAATAACATCTTGTTTGGATTTTGTTTTCTTTAGTCTCCATGGTGAACAATTCTCGGCACTCTACCAAAGGGAAAATGGTTCTATCAAAGTCTACCAAAACGGTGGAGAACCATCCAATTGAGCAAAGAGTGTCCAGAAAGAGGAAATTGGACCTGGTTCAAGATTCTGATGATCATAGAGAGGAATCCCCAGATCCTTCCCAGTAACTCCTCAAGAGACTTATACTCCACATACTCTGGGTCCTACAGGGACTGGACAGGGTTATCCTCCTCTCCATCTCAGAACTTCCCTTGGTATTCGTGGTTGTCGAGGTTGGTCGATGCCCAATTCAACAGGCACTGCGGCTAAGAGGAGAAAGCAGTTTTACAGTCGTTCTGGCGAGGATATTACCTTACTTGGCTAACAGCATTCCAGGCCTACCCTTGTCGAGATGATTGAAGATCACCTAGCCGGGAAGAGGGCGGCCAATTATTTTGAACATGATTCTTTGATTCATGACGAGAAGGAGAATGCAGCAGATAAGGCTACTCGTATCCTTCTCTCTAGTGTCTTTACTCGTGACATGAATAAGATGCTCCATAAAGATCCTTTGGAGAAGTTACAGAAGGCTTCTCTCTATGCCGACAAGGTAAACGCTGCTTTATGTTTTTCTTTTCATGTTAACTTTCTTGAAGATTTTTCCACTCAAGATGGCTTATCCTTTTGATTCCCCAGACTAGCACTTGTCTTCTGTCATACGCTTATGAAGCGGCCCTGTGGAGACAACAGTGTGAATTTCTCGAGGTGTGGAATAAGGCATTGCTTCAGAGGATACTTGTTTCAGAAGGTGGTGCTGCAGGAGTTGGTCCTTCTACATTTTCATCTCGTCCAGTTCAAGTCGAGGGTACTCAGGACATGGGAACAAATAATCCCCATGTTTTAAATAGCATTTTGGAGACTTCTCGTGCCCAGGAGCGGGCCAATAAGTTGGCCAAAGAGCTGGACGATCACCAAATCCAGTATACTACACGTATCAGCGAGTTGGAGTCACAAGTTGCTAGTCTCCAGGCTTCCTTGTATGAGCATGAAGGGAATCTTTCTCTCGGCGGTCTTACCGATCGATATGGTAGAAATCCTGGTGAAAAAGTGATTCGCGAGTTCCTCGATTCTCTTGTTCATACTGCTTTGGTATATCAGAAGGTTTGTCCCCTTCTTGAAACTACTTTTAAGAAAGCGATCCATCAGATGGTCGCTATGGGATTGATCAAGGATCGCCGGGGAGAATATTTCAGAGCCGCACATGTTAGCCTTAATCATTATGGCGAGGAGTATTCTTCATCTGATATACCGAACGTCGAATATAAATACTTTCCTTTGGCTTATTTGGTCGAGGATTTTGGGAAACATTTACCGACTCCTCCTTCAGATATCAATCCTGGAGTTGATAATAATTTTATTGATCAGGAGAGCGAGGAAGAGAACCCTGAAATCGTGACAAATACGAATGGAGAAAAAGAACCAGCTGGCGATCAGGAAGCTTTTGTCGGCGATCAAGACGTAGTAGAGAGTGATCATGGGACCCTGGATAAGGGCGATGAATAACTTTGATAATAACCATTACTGTGTAATTTGTAATTTTACTTTTTTAACTCTTTGAATAAGACGATTCATATTCTCCACTTGTGACGTTTAAGCTTCTTCATTGATTTCGATAATTTAGACATAAGTCATTAATTCTAGCATAATCATTATGTTTGTGTCATTTCGAATTCATGTGATTGTTCATTGGTTAGGTTTTCTGTTTCGCGCTTGTCCCGAAGGTCTGTCGCGTATTTTCACTTAGTATAAATACCCGAGGTAAAAAGTTCTTTGCTATTTTACTGCGCATTCCTGCTTAGATATAATATTCTCCCCAGCAGGTCGATAACTCTGCTCTATTTTAAAGTTTTCTTCCAATTTCCGAGAATGAGCAATCTTTTTGGTAACACTTCCAAGTGTTCTTCACGCGATAATTCCAGAAACCCTAGACCAAAGAGGTCTCGCAACGAGGGGCCTTCAGTTGACCCTCCTCGACGTGAATGTTAACTCGGAGTTTTTTCAACTAAATCCCATTATCCCTTCTGATTTCGAAAGGAGACTTTCCCCTAGTAGGGTTGCTTTTGGGGATATGTCTAAACTGGAGCAATATTTTAATATTCATGTTTCTTCGACTGTTCCTTCCTACGAGCATAGTTTGCATGGTTACGTTCTTGACGACTCAAATCCTTCCTCTTCTTCTACTGAGTTGGTTATTGATGAAGGTGAAGTAAACGATACCGTTGGGCCAGCGACTAGTGGCCAGGTTATAGATCCCTCTTTGGTTAGTTTCCACCCTCAGTCAGTCAGTCAAAGTTGATGGGGGCTATTTCGTACCCCTTATAATGTACGGATCGACTGAAGAACATAAGATCAATTCGACCAAACAAGACAGTTCGGGATCATCTTATCGACCCGACCGAATACAGCTCGCTTCGACAAGAAGACTACACTCCGGACTCAAGAAGGACATTTGGGCTGAGTCCTATTAGGATTATATTTCCTTGTAACGCTAGGTTTAGTATGATATAAATACCTAGTGAATCATTGCATTAGACAACCCTAAATCACAAGACGTAGACGCCATTCAGTTCTGCATAAACTGCAGAACCCAAAATTATTCAATAAAGAAAAGAGCTTTCTCTTTATATTTGTGTTATTCTTACGTTGGTTACGATAATTACTTGTTGTTCCTACGAAATTGTTCTTCCTTGAGATTGATCCATCTTGAATAAAGTAACAGAGCCCTATAAATCATATATATTGAGAACCCCCAATATCCCAATTTTACTGATACAATTAACCCGACAAAATCCGGTTAAATCAGTTGGCGCCCACCGAGGGGCTAGGTTAATTATTCGATCGACATATGGCTCGCCCAAGGAAAAGCGCTCGTATTGGAGCAAGAAGTAACACAACCACCGGTCATAACACTTCTGAAGATCCACAGGACAATAATGATAATAACGCCCACAACACCAACGAGAATTTGCAGGGTCCCCTTCCCCATCAGCAGGAACCCCAAGGAGATCTTCCCGGTACAATACCGGATGAACCGGAAGTCCCTGCGATCCCCGTTCCTCTCCCGGGCGCTCAGGAGAAATTGCGACAGATTGCAATGCTCGTTAAATCACTCTCTCCAGAAGAATTACTCGTACTTGAACAAATTCCTCGAAACATTAGGACTGCCAGGGCAAATCCCGCTCAAAGAGCGTTAAGGCAAAACAATCAAACCTCTCAACAAGCTGACAGCCCGGCAAGCGAGCGGCGCTCGCTACATAGTCCGCAGCAGGGCAATTCAAAACCCTCCGATAACCATCCCCGAAGGAAACCAGGACAAAGAAAACCACAGCCGGGGCGCAGCGGGTCAAAGGAACGTACAATAATCCGTATCAAGGATGACATAGATGATGCAATCCCAGATCGACCACGAACAACGCGATTCTCGGAAAGAGAAATCGAAAGGATGGTGCAGGAACGACTCGAACAACGCCTACAATCTGTTCAAAACCCGTGGGCCCGAACCACGGAACTCCAGGAGAGCCTTGCGGCCTGTTCTCCTTTCTGCAGAGAAATAAAGGAGGCACAGTCAATCGGACAGGTCCCGGGTAGACTACCCCGATACGACGGAACCACTGATCCAGATGACTATATTTTTAGCTTTACCAATATAATGAACTTATACGCTCACTCGGCGGAATTCACCGCCGAATTAATGGTAACCACATTTGAAGGACTCGCTTTGGACTGGTTCGCCAAGCAACCTGCCAACTCCATATTCAGTTTTCGGGAATTATACAATAAATTGACACAGCAATTTGCCAGTCATAAGAGGCAAAAACTTCCGATGTGCTACTTAGGAAC
Organism: Penstemon barbatus; assembly: GCA_003313485.2. Lineage (NCBI taxonomy): Eukaryota > Viridiplantae > Streptophyta > Magnoliopsida > Lamiales > Plantaginaceae > Penstemon > Penstemon barbatus. The sequence goes on from CM064883.1 coordinate 50,145,448, forward strand.
TATACACCAACAAGAGGGAGAATCCTTAAGAAACTGGTTGGCGAGATTTAACGTAGAATTACTTAAAATCGATTCCCCAAATATCGATTACATAATTTCTATTCTCTTCGACCTCACAAAAAACAGGCAGTTCGGAAACGCCCTCAGTCGAAAACAACCGAGAACGTTTGCCGACATTATGAGCTTGGCGTCTAAGTATATGACCCAAGAAGAGATGAATTCCTTTAAGGATAAAAACAAAAACAAAGCCACGGCTTCAGGCTCCAAACGGCATGACAGGATTCCTGCCCAAGATCCGTGGATTATGAGCGATCTTTTAGGAAAGGCAACGTTTTCCAGCGATTGGAATACAGCAAAGCCGACCAAGAAAGGCAACCTAATTTCTACCAAAGACCAAGAAACCCCGAACTAGCGATCAGAGGCAGGGTTAATCAAGTAGAACATGTGGCGGCCCGACTCCGCGGGTCCGTCGGATAACGGTCGAAAAATTATTGTTATTTTGAAAAAGTGTTAAAAATATCGAAGCCCTTTTTTTTTTTTTTTAAAAAAAAGAAAACGACAAATTAAAAGTTTAACAGTGGAAGCGGTTTAAAGCGAAATAAGAACAATTTAAATTACTAAGTTTTATTTTTTATTTTTTGACAAACAAATAAAATCAATTTTCATAGTAGAGTTTTAAAGCGGAAGCATATAATCACAACATATCAAAATATTTGAACAAAATCAACCGAGAGAGATAATTAAGTAATTTATGAAAATCTTGAATCTTTGACAAAAATATAAATCAACTTTAACAAATCAAACACTCTAAACAAGGTTTTAATCAAAATTGAAAAAGAGCATAAATCGATCACAAAATATTATTACTCTCTCGAATACTAGGGTGGGACCGCAACCGTGATGACCTAACCGCAACCCGACTATTATTTCCAGAATGCCTGAAACTGAAAAGAGTGAAACATAGAACGCATAAGTTGATCGTCCAACTTAGTGAGGCTATGAGTGAATTTGCATGGTGATGTGTGAATGCAGCATATATATAACATAATCATGTTATCAAGCAAATAAACATATATTCAAGACGGAAGAAACACAGAATTCACATAACCAAGAATTGTTGATGCCGTCCTCCACTTACCCTCCATCATCAGTCTGATATCCATCCAAACTCACCAAGTAAGGAGCGACCTTACTATCAGAAATGCATCGACATGTCTTTGCCGGAGTTCGTCCTTACTCCCCAAGTGTTCCTCCCCACTTGGTTTGTAAGGCCAGGCCTACGGGTAACCGTGACAATCCTGCCGGCCCTTGCCGGCCAGGTTGGCATCGGGTCCATATACCAATCAAAAGGGGCCCACACAAAATCGAAAACAAACGGAAACATATAGTCGGAAACAAACGGAACATAGCATATCAAACATATTAACATATTATCAATATTTAATAACTTATCGAATGAAATTTTGGGTATCATAATAATTTCGAAAAATATATTCGCAACTAGTAAATTCGGATGTAGCATGTATTTGGATAATCATGTTGAAATGCTAAGTGATTTCATGCGAGTAATGTTGACCTAATAAGTCAACCTATTCGTGACGACATGCAAGAAAAGTTAGAACAAAATTCATGCTTTGATTATTAAGAGCCTAAGTGCATGTTTGGACTCGATCTACTAGCACATCAGACAGACATACAAATTAAACACACAGCGCTCACCTTTGTCGCTTAGTATAGCGACTAAAACTCCACAAATGAAGCGTATCCGAAACCCAAAACAACGAAGGGGGTGAAGATCTCTTCGTTTTCAGACCTCCGAAGGTGGTGGTGGCGGCTCCGGTGGTGGTTCATAAAAAGGCCTTCAAATCCTTACTTTTCACCATTTTCCAATGGCTGTCGATTCACTTTGGGAGTTCCAAACGACGATCCGAACGGTCAATATGTAGATCCATGTGTGTAGAAACTCCACGCAAAATTTGGGCATGATCCAACGGTGGACGAAGGCGGAATGGTCGGAAAACCGAGGCTGTGTAGTGAGAATCCGAAAATTCTCTTTCTAGTGTGTTGTCTCTTTTCTCTCCCTTATTTTCTCTCTTATTCTAACTTAACTATGAACTCTAAGGTGTAAAATGAGTGGAGAGAAATCTGAAAATGAGGAGAAAGGTGTTTAAATACACCTTGGAAAGATGGGAGATATAATTACTTCCCATAAAACAAGCCAATGCATGTTCATCTTGGATAGAGAAATCTCTCTAACCAAGAGGCATGCTTGGCCACTCCCTATGGTAGGCTAGGAGAGCTATAAAGGCTCTCCTATTAGCTGCAATCAAGTATGGGGCGAAATTTGCACTTTGCCCCCTGAAGTTTCGGTAAAGTGCATTTTTGCCCCATAAATTATTTATTTTGCACAATAAAGTCAAAATATTTTTCAAAAGAGATATACTATTATGCTAAAGTATTTTTGTTCTTTTAAAACATTTCAAAGTTAATAAGGACATAGGACATAATTAAATTGTATATTTTAGTTCAAATTAATGTTTAACTTTGAAAATAAAAAGTAGCACATAAATTTGGATTAAAAATCCAATCAAAAGGGTTCGAAATTTTGGGGGCGTTACAATCCTCCCCCCTTAAAAGAATTTGGTCCCCAAATTCGTTCTTGCGATTCGCGTGGTATGGTTAACGCTGTCGTATCTTCTTTTCTTGCTCCCGAAACGTTTCTTCATTACTCAATGTGCGTCATAAAATATTTTCTTGTAGAATCTGCGGCCTTCTTGATTAAATCGAGTGTGCGAAAATGTTCTCTCGTACGTTAGGAGTTTTCAAAAATCTGACGTATCTTTTTATCTAACTCCCAAGTCGCCTTTTTATACTCTGGCCGCGCCATAATGGAATTCACTTGTTTCTTCATCTAGATGAGTATGCAAACGTGTCTTCATTTGTACGTTACATATTTATGAAGATCTTAAGATATGTAGTCAGGTTCACGAGGATGATCGATGTAGTACTTCATATACGTACGCATAATCATGATGCGGTAGAATGAGATACGACGATAAGTCCAACTCCTATGTCGCGTATTAAGATTCTTCTCAAAAGAAAAACTACTCACATAACAATATATAGTTCAGTTTGGCCCAGAGAATTCAAAAGGTACTGAATGACATTTGACTTGGGATTCTCGCAAGTAACAAAATGAGTCAAATGAAGAGACACGATAAGTATTAGAAAAGATGATCGAATCAAGATGCTCAAGATGACAAGATAAGAATTAGCAATGGCAACATAAAGAAGAATCAACGAAGATTGGAAAAGGACTGAAATATCGATAATAAAGATAACCAAGTGAATAGTTTGATATAAGTGACATGGCGAACAATTAAGGTGCACCGATAAGAATAACGAAAGGGATGAGCCTCACCATTTCAAACGGTGCAAGTAAAAAGAAGATCAAAGCAAGGATATCGGTAAGGATAACAGAATGTCGAAACAAGTATCATGACAATAGTTACCAAAAACATTAAAGTGTGTTTGGTCATTTGAAAAGCAAGTCAAGATAAATGATGTGATTTAAAGATCATTTCAATAATGATTGCAACAAGATGCAATAGAAAACAAGTAAAACTCGATAGTGAAATCTGAGAACATCGAAACGATCAAATTGAGCGAGATGGGATTAAAAATAAGTTCAAAACAAATAGAAGGTAAGTCCGAAGTTCAAAAGGAATTGAGAATAAATTGATCTGATTTATGCGGCTCACAAAAAGGAATGAAGTGGACAAAGGAACAACAATTTATGAATGGACAAATGAAAATATGAAGTTCAAAAGAAACCGAGACAGTTCAATTCCTTTAGGAAATTTAGAAGATTGTATAATCGAATAGAACTAAAAAGAGTAACATGAAAGCATATGGATAAATTCAAAATGATCATAACGGAATAAATAGGCTCGGGAAAAAGAAGGACAAGGAACAATAACAATAACAGAATCCGACAAAAATAAATAATTTTGGTTTATGAAGTCGATACGAGAAAGTATCTCATGAAATAGGGAGGGGTAAACTCTGAACAATTACAAAAATAAGGGATCGAAATAAAAGCTTAAAGGGACACAAGAAGCCAATCCCCAATAGACGTTAATTGAGAGTGTCGATAAGCTCTGAAGGAAAACAGTCAAAGAGTCAAAATAAAGGTAATTAAGGGCACGACTTGAAGAAGCCATATCAAGAATGAGGCTAAAATGATTGAAGAATATTTTACGGTAAATTACACAACATGAAGGAAAAGATACAATCGGACAATGGCATTTAGAAACTTCAGAAAAGCAGGAGCGAGAATGAGAAGATTAGATATGAACTTAGGGTAGTTTTAGAATTCAAAATGAAGTTACTCGCTATCGATGAAAATTCATAGTTGAATGCAAGGAACGAGTAATAGACAAGTTAGAACTCAAGATGATGTCAATGAAATTTGAATGATATTTTGTCTATTGAAAGAAAGATTACATAGATAACAATTTGATTCGCCAAAATGATGAAGGAAACACATCTAGGGATCACAAGCTCAAAAATGAATAAGTACCAACATTAGAATAAGGGCGAAAATATTAATTATAGCGAAATTAGGCTCAAGAGAGCTTACTGAAGTCGAGAGATCGATTTGGAGATGGATTCGTTTAGAATCAGAATTATGAGTAAGGTAAACTCGATAATGTAATTCAAAATGATTTGGGCTATTTTAGTCATGCTATATGTACTTCAAGAAAGGTCACTTGATTCAGATCTTTCAATTTACGTAAAATCACGGAGTGCACACATATACAATTATAACCAGACATTAATATCAACAATAAAGTTCGAATAATCGGGATACCAACAACAAAACAATTAATCAAGAAAACACAGAATCAAGCAAAAATAACCATTAACAACAAGGAGACGTACTAAACATATGGTTTCGATTGCGGTCTTGTCCTAAACGTGAACTAACCAAAGTGCGTAGACACCCTAAAATCATGACAGTGAGTCCCACCTTACTAACCCCTCAGTACAAATCCGAGGATCCTATCCTGGCCTTGAGCCGAAGCTCTGATACCATCTGTGGCGGCCCGACTCCGCGGGTCCGTCGGATAACGGTCGAAAAATTATTGTTATTTTGAAAAAGTGTTAAAAATATCGAAGCCCTTTATTTTTTTTTTAAAAAAAAAGAAAACGACAAATTAAAAGTTTAACAGCGGAAGCGGTTTAAAGCGAAATAAGAAAAATTTAAATTACTAAGTTTTATTTTTTATTTTTTGACAAACAAATAAAATCAATTTTCATAGTAGAGTTTTAAAGCGGAAGCATATAATCACAACATATCAAAATATTTGAACAAAATCAACCGAGAGAGATAATTAAGTAATTTATGAAAATCTTGAATCTTTGACAAAAATATAAATCAACTTTAACAAATCAAACACACTAAACAAGGTTTTAATCAAAATTGAAAAAGAGCATAAATCGATCACAAAATATTATTACTCTCTCGAATACTAGGGTGGGACCGCAACCGTGATGACCTAACCGCAACCCGACTATTATTTCCAGAACGCCTGAAACTGAAAAGAGTGAAACATAGAACGCATAAGTTGATCGTCCAACTTAGTGAGGCTATGAGTGAATTTGCATGGTGATGTGTGAATGCAGCATATATATAACATAATCACGTTATCAAGCAAATAAACATATATTCAAGACGGAAGAAACACAGAATTCACATAACCAAGAATTGTTGATGCCGTCCTCCACTTACCCTCCATCCTCAGTCTGATATCCATCCAAACTCACCAAGTAAGGAGCGACCTTACTATCAGAAATGCATCGACATGTCTTTGCCGGAGTTCGTCCTTACTCCCCAAGTGTTCCTCCCCACTTGGTTTGTAAGGCCAGGCCTACGGGTAACCGTGACAATCCTGCCGGCCCTTGCCGGCCAGGTTGGCATCGGGTCCATATACCAATCAAAAGGGGCCCACACAAAATCGAAAACAAACGGAAACATATAGTCGGAAACAAACGGAACATAGCATATCGAACATATTAACATATTATCAATATTTAATAACTTATCGAATGAAATTTTGGGTATCATAATAATTTTCGAAAAATATATTCGCAACTAGTAAATTCGGATGTAGCATGTATTTGGATAATCATGTTGAAATGCTAAGTGATTTCATGCGAGTAATGTTGACCTAATAAGTCAACCTATTCGTGACGACATGCAAGAAAAGTTAGAACAAAATTCATGCTTTGATTATTAAGAGCCTAAGTGCATGTTTGGACTCGATCTACTAGCACATCAGACTGACATACAAATTAAACACACAGCGCTCACCTTTGTCGCTTAGTATAGCGACTAAAACTCCACAAATGAAGCGTATCCGAAACCCAAAACAACGAAGGGGGTGAAGATCTCTTCGTTTTCAGACCTCCGAAGGTGGTGGTGGCGGCTCCGGTGGCAGTGGTGGCGGCTCCGGTGGTGGTTCATAAAAAGGCCTTCAAATCCTTACTTTTCACCATTTTCCAATGGCTGTCGATTCACTTTGGGAGTTCCAAACGACGATCCGAACGGTCAATATGTAGATCCATGTGTGTAGAACCTCCACCCAAAATTTGGGCATGATCCAACGGTGGACGAAGGCGGAATGGTCGGAAAACCGAGGCTGTGTAGTGAGAATCCGAAAATTCTCTTTCTAGTGTGTTGTCTCTTTTCTCTCCCTTATTTTCTCTCTGATTCTAACTTAACTATGAACTCTAAGGTGTAAAATGAGTGGAGAGAAATCTGAAAATGAGGAGAAAGGTGTTTAAATACACCTTGGAAAGATGGGAGATATAATTACTTCCCATAAAACAAGCCAATGCATGTTCATCTTGGATAGAGAAATCTCTCTAACCAAGAGGCATGCTTGGCCACTCCCTATGGTAGGCTAGGAGAGCTATAAAGGCTCTCCTATTAGCTGCAATCAAGTATGGGGCGAAATTTGCACTTTGCCCCCTGAAGTTCGGTAAAGTGCATTTTTGCCCCATAAATTATTTATTTTGCACAATAAAGTCAAAATATTTTTCAAAAGAGATATACTATTATGCTAAAGTATTTTTGTTCTTTTAAAACATTTCAAAGTTAATAAGGACATAGGACATAATTAAATTGTATATTTTAGTTCAAATTAATGTTTAACTTTGAAAATAAAAAGTAGCACATAAATTTGGATTAAAAATCCAATCAAAAGGGTTCGAAATTTTGGGGGCGTTACAGAACACCCAAGGCTAAATGCTCCGATGGAAGAAATATTGGAAGTACTAGAAAGGAATAATTGGATCCCTGAAGCGAAGAAAATCGCTCAGCCCAAACCAGGATCTCGAAACTATGAGTTATACTGCAAATACCATCGGGCACACGGACATCGAACGGAAAATTGTTTTCACCTTAACAAAAAAATTGAAAAACTAATCGAACAGGGAAAACTAGACGACTATCTAGAGCGAGATAACCGCAAGAGGGGAAGAAGTAGAAGCCCTCAGAATAATAATCAAAGAAGGAGTTCTCGTCGAAGGTCACCCGAGCATGGTCCTACACAGGAATTGAACCATGACCAGATCAATGGAACTATCCATACAATATCCGGAGGACGCAGGCGGGGATAGTCGTAACGCCCGACGAAGGACAGCTAGATCCATAATTGGAAGCTTAAAATACCCAAAAGAAATATGGACTCTAGAAAACAAGCCAACAAACGACCAGTTGATCAGCTTTAACGAAGGAGAAGTACCCAAAAACATTGCTTGGGACACAAAAGAGGATAACCCCAATTTCCCGATGGTGGTGTCGCTATAAATAGCAAATTATAATGTCAAAAGGATCCTAATCGATAATGGGAGCTCGGCGAATATCATCTCCCGGGAGGTTTTAGCCCAGATGAACTTGGGACAGATAAACCTACAGAAAGTAGCTACACCATTAGTAGGATTTGGAGGATCCGAAATTGTCCCCAGCGGAACAATAACCTTAAGTGTATCACTCGGGAAAAAACCGCACCAGACAGTAAAGCTAGTAAAATTTCTAGTGGTAGAAACACCCTTCGCTTGTAACGCAATATTAGGACGACCAGCCCTCAACCTATTCCGAGCCGTTGTCTCTACTTATCATCAGAAGATGAAATTTCCCACCGACAGAGGTATCGGGGAAATAATGAATGATCACTGTATGGCATGGGATTGCTACAGCACCTCATTAACTTTGAAAAACCACCCCAAATCAATTACCCCTGATGGGGGCTATTTCGCACCCTACATACTATACGGATCGACTAAAGAAAATGAGATCGGTTCGACCAAATCAGACAGTTTGGGATCATCTTATCGACCCGGCCGAATACAGCTCTCTTCGACTAGAAGACTATACTCCGGACCCAAGAAGGATATTTGGGCCGAGTCCTATTAGGACTATATTTCCTTGTAACGCTAGGTTTAGTATGATATAAATACCTAGTCAATCATTGTATTAAACAACTCTGAATCATAAGGCAAATACGCCATTAAATTCTGCATCAACTGCACAACTCACCATTATTCAATAAAAAAGAGCTTTCTCTTCATATCTGTGTTATATTTTAGCGTTGGTTTCAATATTTACTTTTTGTTGTTATGATATTGCTCTTCCTTGAGTTTTGATCCATCCTGAATAAAGTAACAGAGCCCTATAAAATATATATTGAGAACCCCCAATATCACAAATTCACTGATACCCTTAACCCGATGAAATTCGGTTAAATCAGTTGGCGCACACCGTGGGGCTAGGTTAATTATTCGATCGACACATGGCTCGCCCAAGGAAAAGCGCTCGTATTGGAGCAAGAAGTAACACAACCACCGGTCATAACACATCTGAAGATCTACAGGACAACAATGATAATAACGCTCCCAACACCAACGTGAATTTACAGGATACCTACCCCCGTCAGCAGGAACCCCAAGGAGGTCTTCCCGGTAAAATACCGGAAGAACCGGAAGTCCCTGTGATCCCCGTTCCTCTCCCGGGCGCTCAGGAGAAACTGCGACAGATCGCAATGCTCGTTAAATCACTCTCTCCAGAAGAATTACTCGTACTTGATCAAATTCCTCGAAACGTTAGGGCTGCCAGGGCAACTCCTGCTCAAAGAGCGCCAAGGTAAAACGATCACGCCTCTCAACAAGCTGACAGCCAGGCAAGCGAGCGGCGCTCGCTACACAGTCCGCAGCAGGGCAATTCAAAACCCTCCGATAACCATCCCCGAAGAAAACCAGGACAAAGAAAACCACAGCCGGGGCGCAGCGGGTCCAAGGAACGTACAATTATCCCTATCGATGATGACATAGATGATGCAATCCCAGATCGACCACGAACAACGCGATTCTCGGAAAGAGAAATCGAAAGGATGGTGCAGGAGCGACTTGAACAACGCCTACGATCTGTTCAAAACCCGTGGGCCCGAACCACGGAACTCCAGGAGAGCCTTGCGGCCTGTTCTCCCTTCTGTAGAGAAATAAAAGAGGCACAGTCAATTGGACAGGTCCCGGGTAGACTACCCCGATATGATGGAACCACTGACCGAGATGATTATATTTTTAGCTTCACGAATTTTTCAATGAACTTATACGCCCACTCGGCGGAATTCACCGCCAAGTTAATGGTGACCACATTCGAAGGACTCGCATTGGACTGGTTCGCCAAACAACCTGCCAACTCCATATTCAGTTTTCGGGAATTATGCAATAAATTGACACAGCAGTTTGCCAGTCAGAAGAGGCAAAAACTCCCGATGAGCTACTTAGGAACCATACACCAACAAGAGGGAGCATCCCTAAGAAACTGGTTGGCAAGATTTAACATGGAATTACTCAAAATCGATTCCCCAAATATCGATTACATAATTTCTATTCTCTTCGACCTCACGAAGAATAGGCAGTTCGGAAATGCCCTCAGTCGAAAACAACCAAGAACGTTTGCCGACATCATGAGCTTGGCGTCTAAATATATGACCCAAGAAGAGATGAATTCCTTTAAAGATAAAAACAAAAACAAAGCCACAACTTCAGGCTCCAAACGGCATGACAGGATTCCTGCCCAAAGATCCGTGGATTATGAGCGATCTTTTAGGAAAGGCAACGTTTTCCAGCGATTGGAATACAGCAAAGCCGACCAAGAAAGGCAACCTAATTTCTACCAAAGACCAAGAAACCCCGAACAACCGATCAGAAGCAGGGTGAATCAAGTAGAACACCCAAGGTTAAATGCCCCAATGGAAGAAATATTGGAAGTACTAGAAAGGAATAATTGGATCCCTGAAGCGAGGAAAATCGCCCAGCCCAGACCAGGATCTCGAAACTATGACCTATACTGTAAATACCATCGGGCACACGGACATCGAACGGAAAATTGTTTTCACCTTAAAAGAGAAGTTGAAAAACTAATTGAACAGGGAAAACTAGACGACTATATAGAGCGAGATAACCGTAAAAGGGAAAGAAGTAAAAGCCCTCGGAATAATAATCAAAGAAGGAGTTCTCGTCGAACGTCACCCGAGCATGGTCCTACGCAGGAGTTGAACCATGACTAGATCAATGGGACTATCCATACAATATTCGGGGGACCCGCAGGCGGGGATAGTCGTAACGCCCCACGAAGGACTGCCAGATCCATAATTGGAAGCTTAAAATACCCAAATGAAATATGGACTCTGGAAAACAAGCCATCGAACGACCATCTGATTAGCTTTAACGAAGGCGAAGTACCTAAAAACATTGTTTGGGACACAAAAGAGGATAACCCCGATTTCCCGATGGTGGTGTCGCTATAAATAGCAAATTATAATGTCAAAAGGATCCTAATCGATAATGGGAGCTCAGCGAATATCATCTCCCGGGAGGTTTTAGCCCGGATGAGCTTGGGACAGATAAATCTACAGAAAGTAGCTACGCCGTTAGTAGGGTTTGGAGGATCCGAAATCGTCCCCAGCGGAACAATAACCTTAAGTGTATCACTCGGGAAAAAACCGCACCGGACAGTGAAGCTAGTAAAATTTCTAGTGGTAGAAACACCCTTCGCTTATAACGCAATATTAGGACGACCAGCCCTCAACCTATTCCGAGCCGTTGTCTCTACTTATCACCAGAAAATAAAATTTCCGACCGATAGAGGTATCGGGGAAATAATGAATGATCACTGTATGGCATGGGATTGCTACATCACCTCATTAACCTTGAAAGATCATCCCAAATCAATTACCACAAGCAAAAGAAAACTCGAAGACGATCTCGTTAGAAACAAGGTTGAAATCCCTAATACTGATCGAATAGATAAAAAGGGAAAAGAACCGCTAGATTTAGCCTTAAAACCACCAGAACATGAGGATGTAATTCTAGTACAAGGGGACTCGTCCAAAACAACAAGAATAGGTACTGAATTGAGCAAAGAAGGGGAAGTAATGTTGATCAACTTCCTCAGAGATAATGTCGACGTCTTCGCTTGGACCGCGAATGACATTGAAGGAATTGATCCTCGAGTAATCAAGCATTCCCTAAAAATTGATCCTTTGGGAAAACCCGCCAGACAAAAGAAGAGAAATCATGGGCTAGTAAAAGATAAAATTATCAAAGCCGAGGTAGAAAGACTACTTGAAGCAAAACAAATCCGAGAAATACACTTCTCAGAATGGCTATGTAATGTTGTTCTAGTAGCAAAAGGGGATAAAAAGGACAACAAATGGAGAATGTGTAATGATTTTACCGACCTTAACAAATTATGCCCACGCGACCCATATCCCCTCCCAAGGATCGACTTATTAGTTGACTCAACCGCTGGCTTCGCGATATTCAGCATGATGGACGCCTCTCAAGGTTTTATCAAATATACATGGATGAGCGGGACCAAGAGAAGACTTCGTTCATAACCGAGATGATCATGAAAATGAAAAGACAAGAGAAAGTGACGTCGATTTAACAGAAGCTTTGAGAGAAAAAGCCGCTGTACGCCTGCAAGCCACTAAAGCAAATATGGAAAAGGCATACAATCAAAAGGTACACATCCGAACCTTCAAAGAAGGAGACCTGGTCTTGAAGAAGGTAGAAGTATCCAAGCATGTGGGAAAGTTACAACAAAATTGGGATGGACCTTACGTTGTCATTGGCGTAGGAAAGAAAGGTTCATACAAAATTGCACACTTGGATGGAACAGCCTTACCAAGAACCTGGAACGCAGTCAACCTTAGGAAATACTATGGTAAATAAATTTTAGCAGGTTATGCTGCTTTGTTTTATTTTATTTTATTAAGTTTTAATCTTTGTAATAAAGGCCTTAGCCTACAGTTCAATTATTAAAGATTTTAGCAATTTTAAATATTAAGTCAAGATCGAGTATAAATCGATTGTTTCGGTAAACACTCCTTGGAATTCTACTATCATATTGGTTGAGATCGGGACAAAAGGAGTTAAGTATACATTGATCCGCTCAATAAACACTCCTCGATCCGACCATACAAACGTGATGGGGGCTATTTCGCACCCTACATACTGTACGGATCGAGTAAAGAACATGAGATCGGTTCGACCAAATCAAACAGTTCGGGATCATCTTATCGACCCGGCCAAGTACATCTCTCTTCGACTAGGAGATTATATTCAGGACCCAAGAAGGGTATTTGGGCCGAGTCCTTTTAGGACTATGTTTCCTTGTAAAGCTAGGTTTAGCATAATATAAATGCCTAGCTAATCATTGTATTAAACAACTCCGAAAACTCTGAATCATAAGGCAAATACGCCATTGCATCCTGCTGAAAACAACACAACTCAATATTATTCAATAAAGAAAGAGCTTTTCTCTTCATATTGGTGTGTTCTTTGCTTTGGTTTGTGTGTTTACTTCTTGTTTTTACAATATTGCTTTTTCTTTGTGATTGATCCATCCGGAATAAAGTAACAGAGCCCTACAAAATATATAAATATTGAAAACCCCCAATATCACAAATTCACTGATACCATTTAACCAGACGAAATCCGGTTAAATCAGTTGGCGCCCACCGTGGGGCTAGGTTAATTATTCGATCGACACATGGCTCGCCCAAGGAAAAGCGCTCGTATTGGAGCGAGAAGTAATACAACCACCGGCCATAACACATCGGAAGACATACATGACAACAACGATAATAACGCTCCCAACACAAACGAGAATTTGCAGGATACCCACCCCCGTCAGCAGGAAACCCAAGGAGGTCTTCCCGGTACGATACGGGAAGAATCGGAAGTCCCTGAGATCCCCGTTCCTCTCCCGGGCGCTCAGGAGAAACTGCGACAAATAGCAATTCTCTTTAAATCACTCTCTCCAGAAGAATTACTCGTACTTGATCAAATTCCGCGGAACGTTAGGGCTGCCAGGGCGACTCCTGCTCAAAGAACGCCAAGGCAAAACGATCAAACCTCTCAACAAGCTGACAGCCCGCCAAGTGAGCGACGCTCGCTACACACTCCGCAGCAGGGCAATTCTAAACCCTCCGATAATCATCCCCGAAGAAAACCAGGACAAAGAAAACTGAAGCCGGGGCGCAGTGGCTCCAAGGAACGTACGATAATCCCTATCGAGGATGATATAGACGATGCAATCCCAGATCGACCACGAACAACCCGATTCTCGGAAAGAGAAATCGAAAGGATGGTACAGGAGCGACTGGAACAACGCCTGCGATCTGTCCAAAACCGGTGGGCCCGGACCGCGGAACTCCAGGAGAGCCTTGCAGCTTGTTCTCCCTTCTGCAGAGAAATAAAAGAGGCGCAATCCATTGGACAGGTCCCGGGTAGACTACCCCGATATGATGGAACCATCGACCCGGACGATTATATTTTTAGCTTCACGAATATAATGAATTTATATGCCCACTCTGCCGAATTCACTGCCAAGTTAATGGTGACCACATTCGAAGGACTCGCGTTGGATTGGTTCGCCAAACAACCTTCCAACTCCATATTCAGTTTCCGGGAATTATGCAATAAACTGACGCAGCAGTTTGCCAGTCAGAAGAGGCAAAAACTCCCGATGAGCTACCTAGGAACCATACATCAACAAGAAGGAGAATCCTTGAGGAACTGGTTGGCGAGATTTAATGTGGAATTACTCAAAATCGATTCTCCAAATATCGATTACATAATTTCTATTCTCTTCGACCTCACAAAAAACAGGCAGTTCGGAAACGCCCTCAGTCAAAAACAACCGAGAACGTTTGCCGACATTATGAGCTTGGCGTCTAAGTATATGACCCAAGAAGAGATGAATTCCTTTAAGGATAAAAACAAAAACAAAGCCACGGCTTCAGGCTCCAAACGGCATGACAGGATTCCTGCCCAAAGATCCGTGGATTATGAGCGATCTTTTAGGAAAGGCAACGTTTTCCAGCGATTGGAATACAGCAAAGCCGACCAAGAAAGGCAACCTAATTTCTACCAAAGACCAAGAAACCCCGAACAACCGATCAGAAGCAGGGTGAATCAAGTGGAACACCCAAGGTTAAATGCTCCAATGGAAGAAATATTGGAAGTTCTAGAAAGAAATAACTGGATCCCCGAAGCAAGGAAAATCGCTCAGCCCAGACCAGGGTCTCGAAACTACGACCAATATTGTAAGTACCATAGGGCACACGGACATCGAACAGAAAATTGTTTTCACCTTAAGAGAGAAGTTGAAAAACTAGACGAATACGCAGAGCGAGATAACCGTAAAAGGGAAAGAAGTAGAAGCCCTCGGAATAATAATCAAAGAAGGAGTTCTCGTCGAAGGTCACCCGAGCGTGGACCTACACAGGAGTTGAACCACGACCAGATCAATGGGACTATCCATACAATATCCGGGGGACCTGCGGGTGGAGATAGTTGTAACGCCCGACGAAGGACAGCCCGATCCATAATTGGAAACTCAAAATACACAAAAGAAATATGGACTCTGGAAAACAAGCCGTCAAACCACCAGCCGATCAGCTTTAACGAAGGCGAAGTACCCAAAAACATCATTTGGGACACAAAAGAGGGATAACCCCGATTTCCCGATGGTGGTGTCGTTAGAAATAGCGAATTATAATGTCAAAAGAATCCTAATTGATAATGGAAGCTCATCAATTATCATCTCCCGGGAGGTTTTAGCCCAAATGAACTTGGGACAGATAAACCTACAGAAAGTAGCTACGCCGTTAGTAGGCTTCGGAGGGTCCGAGATCATCCCCAGCGGAACGATAACATTAAGCGTGTCGCTTGGGAAGAAACCGCACCGGACAGTGAAGCTAGTGAAATTTCTAGTGGTAGAAACTCCCTTCGCTTATAATGCGATATTGGGACGACCTGCTCTCAACCTATTCCGGGCCGTTGTCTCTACTTATCACCAGAAGATAAAGTTTCCGACCGATGGAGGTATCGGAGAAATAACGAATGATCACTGTATGGCGTGGGATTGCTACAACACCTCGTTAACCTTGAAAGAACATCCAAAATCAACCACTCCGTGCAAAAGAAAACTTGAAGAAGATCATGTTAGAAACAAGGTTGAAATCTCCATTACTGATCGAATAGACAAAAAAGGAAAAGAACCGCTAGATTTAGCCTTAAAACCCTCAGAACATAAGGATATAATTCTAGTACAAGGGGACTCTTCTAAAACGACAAGAATAGGTACTGAATTGAGCAAGGAAGGGGAAGTAATGTTAATT
Source organism: Penstemon barbatus (assembly GCA_003313485.2). Taxonomy (NCBI): domain Eukaryota; kingdom Viridiplantae; phylum Streptophyta; class Magnoliopsida; order Lamiales; family Plantaginaceae; genus Penstemon; species Penstemon barbatus. The sequence continues at coordinate 50,161,209 of CM064883.1, forward strand.
AACTTCCTCAGAGATAATGTCGACGTCTTCGCTTGGAGCGCGAATGACATTGAAGGAATTGATCCTCGAGTAATCAAACATTCCCTAAAAATTGATCCTATGGCAAAACCTGCCAGACAAAAGAAGAGAAATCATGGCCCAGTAAAAGATAAAATTATCAAAGCCGAGGTAGAAAGACTACTTGAAGCAAAACAAATTCGAGAAATACACTTCTCAGAATGGCTGTGTAATGTTGTGCTGGTAGCAAAGGGGGATAAAAAGGACAACAAATGGAGGATGTGCAATGACTTTACCGACCTTAATAAATTATGCCCGCGCGACCCTTACCCCCTCCCAAGGATCGACTTATTGGTCGACTCGACCGCTGGCTTCGCAATATTTAGTATGATGGACGCCTTTCAAGGGTTTTATCAAATATACATGGATGAGCGGGACCAAGAGAAGACTGCATTCGTAACCGAGCAGGAGTATATTGTTTTATAGTGATGCCATTCGGCTTAAGAAATGCCGGGGCTACTTACCAAAGGTTAGTAAACCTAATGTTCAAAGAGTTAATCGGAGAGTTAATGGAAGTCTATGTAGACGACATGTTGGTCAAAAGTATGAACGAAGCGGATCACGTAAAACATCTTGATCGATGTTTTCAGATCTTAAGGAAATACCGTATGAAGTTAAACCCCGCGAAATGCACTTTCGGTGTTAAGTCGGGAAAATTTTTGGGTTGTTTAGTACACCAACGAGGAATAGAAGCCAACCCGGAAAAAATCCGAGCCATAACTGAAATGAAACCTCCCAAAACCATCTCCCAAGTGCAAAGCTTGGTCGGGAAAATCGTAGCATTGAACAGATTCATATCAAGATCTGCGGACAGAAGCTTGCCCTTTTTCCAAACGCTTCGAAAAGCAAAAAACTTCGTTTGGACCGAAGAATGCGATCGAGCCTTCGAACAACTCAAAGAGTATTTGACAACTCCACCGATGTTGGCCAAACCGACGGAAGGAGAACCATTGTATATCTACATCTCGATCTCCGACGCGGCCGTTAGTTCAGTACTAATAAAAATAGAAGGTTCAGAACATAAGCATGTCTATTATTTAAGCAAATTATTGCAAGGGGCGGAGAAGAATTATTTGGAAATTGAGAAATTCACTCTGGCCTTAGTAGTGGCTGCACGAAAGCTTCGACCTTACTTTTTAACCTACAAAATAGTGGTTTTGACAAATCAACCACTAAGACAAGTCTTAGCAAAACCGGAAGCCTCCGGAAGACTAATTAAATGGGTGATCGAACTAGGCCAATTCGAAATCGACTACAAACCAAGAATCGCAATTAAGGCCCAAGTGTTGGCTGATTTTCTATTGGAAACACCGACGCGGGCAACTGAATCATCGAGGAGCCTCAACGACGATGTCTTGATCATAGAAGATCAAACTTGGCTAATGCATGTCGACGGTGCTTCATGCCGAGAAGGAGGAGGCGCCGGAATCAACTTCACCGGACCAAATAAAGAAGATTTGAATTATGCAATAACATTGGACTTCGTCGTAACAAACAATGAAGCAGAATATGAAGCGTTAATCGCAGGAATGGAAATGGCTATTAAAGCCAACATAAAGAGCCTTAAGGTATTAACTGATTCAGAGTTAGTGCAAAGATAAATCGAAGGCCTATACGAGGCTAAGGAATTCAATATGGTCAAATACCTCGCCAAAGTGAAGACACTAGCTGAGAAATTTGAAAGCTTCGGTATACAGAACATTCCACGTTCGGAAAACAAATGGGCCAATCAACTATCTAAGTTCACAGGATCCCATGACGGAAAGACCGAACGGGTGATCAACTGGTTGATCTCTAATATGCCGGCAATCGATATCGATGAAACACCGGTAGTCGATATAATGGAAATCGAAGAAGCCGAAGAAAACTGGATGACCCCAATGATAGACTATCTTCTAGAGGAAATACTAACGCCCGACCAGAATGAAGCTCGAAAAATAAGGTATCGGGCTCCAAAATATACACTAATAGAAGGAAAACTCTACCGGAGATCAGTATCAGGAATTCTTCTAAAATGCGTCTCTAAAGCACAAACCTCCGATATACTACGAGAAATACATGAAGGAGATGCAGGAAATCACAGCGGATCAAGGACATTGGCCTTAAAATGTCTCAGAACAGGTTACTATTGGCCTACCATAAATAAAGATGCCGCTCAGTATGTCCAAGAATGTCATCACTGCCAAGTTCATGCTAATGTATGTCATCGACCAGCAGAAAACATGCACCCAATCCCGATATGTTGGCCTTTCGATCAATGGGGAATGGACATCGTGGGACCTTTCCCAGCGGCTAGATCCAAGAAAGCTTATGTCCTGGTCGCGGTAGAATATTTCAGCAAGTGGATAGAATGCATCGCCCTCGCACGGATAACTCAATTCCAAGTGATCAACTTCCTATGGAAATTCATAGTTTGTCGATTTGGCATCCCAAGGATCCTAATCTCTGATAATGGAACCCAATTCGCGGGAAAACAGGTAATAGAATGGTGTTCGAAACTTGGGATTCAACAAAATTTCACTTCCGTCGGGCATCCTAGAGCGAACGGACAGACCGAGGTAGCAAACCGAGAAATAATAAAATCCTTGGAAAAAAGATTAGGAGCGGCCAAAGGAAAATGGCTTGATGAACTCCCAGGAGTACTTTGGGCTAATCGGACTACAGTTAGGACCTCGACTGGGGAAACCCCATTTAGATTGGTATATGGGTAGGAAGCTGTTATCCCTGTTGAAACTCTAATCCCAACGCCAAGAATCGAGATGTTCGATGATCTGGAAAATGAAAAGGCAAGAGAAAATGATATCAACTTAACAGAAGCTTTAAGAGAAAAAGCCGCTGCACGCTTGCAAGCCACTAAAGCAAATATGGAAAAGACATACAATCAAAAAGTACGCATCCGAACCTTCAAAGAAGGAGACCTGGTCTTGAAAAAGGTAGAAGTATCCAAGCATGTGGGAAAGTTACAACAAAACTGGGATGGACCTTATGTTGTCATTAGCGTAGGAAAGAAAGGTTCATACAAAATTGCACACTTGGATGGAACAGCCTTACCAAGAACCTGGAATGCAGTCAACCTTAGAAAATACTATGGTAAATAAATTTTTGCAGATTATGCTACTTTATTTTATTTCGTTGAGTTTTAGTCTTTGTAATAAAGGCCTTAGCCTACTGTTCAATTATTAAAGATTTTAGCAATTTCTATAAATCGATTGTTTCGGTAAACACTCCTCGGAATTCTACTATCATATTGGTTGAGATTGGGACAAAAGGAGTTAAGTATACATTGATCAGCTCAATAAACACTCCTCAATCCGACCATAAAAACGAGTCGAGTATACATTGATCCGCTCAATAAAAACTCCTCGTCCATTATTCACGAAGATTAAAAAAGACTTTTAGGTATTAAAAACCTAAGTCTAAATTATAAACGAGTTGAGTAAACATTGATCCGCTCAATAAACACTCCTCGATATATATTCAGTGATCAAAAAGACTTTTAGGTATTAAAAACCTAAGTCTAAATTATAAACGAGTTGAGTAAACATTGATCCGCTCAATAAACACTCCTCGATATATATTCAGTGATCAAAAAGACTTTTAGGTATTAAAAACCTAAGTCTAAATTATAAACGAGTTGAGTAAACATTGATCCGCTCAATAAACACTCCTCGATATATATTCAGCGATTAAAAAGACTTTTTGGTATTAAAAACCTAAGTCTAAATTATAAACGAGTTGAGTAAACATTGATCCGCTCAATAAACACTCCTCGATATATATTCAGTGATCAAAAAGACTTTTAGGTATTAAAAACCTAAGTCTAAATTATAAACGAGTTGAGTAAACATTGATCCGCTCAATAAAAACTCCTCGATATATATTCAATGATCAAAAAGACTTTTAGGTATTAAAAACCTAAGTCTAAATTATAAACGAGTTGAGTAAACATTGATCCGCTCAATAAACACTCCTCGATATATATTCAGTGATCAAAAAGACTTTTAGGTATTAAAAACCTAAGTCTAAATTATAAACGAGTTGAGTAAACATTGATCCGCTCAATAAACACTCCTCAATATATAATCAGCGATTAAAAAGACTTTTGGTATTAAAAACCTAAGTCTAAATCAAAACGAGTCGAGTATACATTGATCCGCTCAATAAAAACTCTTCATCCGTTAGATTAAAAAAAAAAGACTTTTAGGTATTAAAAACCTAAGTCTAAATTACAAACGAGTTGAGTAAACATTGATCCGCTCAATAAACACTCCTCGATATATATTCAGCGATCAAAAAGACTTTTAGGTATTAAAAACCTAAGTCCAAATTATAAACGAGTTGAGTAAACATTGATCCGCTCAATAAACACTCCTCGATATATAATCAGCGATCAAAAAGACTTTTTGGTTTTAAAAAACCTAAGTCTAAGTTATAAACGAGTTGAGTAAACATTGATCCGCTCAGTAAACACTACTCGATATATATTCAGGGATCAAAAGGACTTTCAGGTACAAAAAACCTAAGTCTAAACAAAACGAGTTGAGTAAACGTCGATCCGCTCGATAAAAACTCCTCGATATATTTTACAACGATCAGAAAGATTTTCAGGTGATAAAAACCTAAGTCTAAATTATAGAAGAGTCGAGTATACATTGATCCGCTCAATAAACACTCCTCAATATATTTTCAACGATTTACTTATGACGATTAAAAGGCTTTTGGGTTAAAAAACCTAAGTCTAATAAAAAAAGAGTTGAGTATACATTGATCAGCTCAATAAACACTCCTCGATCTAAGTCTAATCAAACAAGTTGAGTAAACATTGATCCGCTCAATGAACACTACTCGATATGTTCCTAACGATCTGAAAGAACTGCTAATACTCCTAAAAGTTTTGAAGATGAATTAAGTATGAATCCATCTGCTCGGAAATTGCTCCTCGTAAATAAAAATTATGACAGAATCAACGACAAAGAAGATGCAAGGGATAAAAGTAATATTTTATCCATCAAATCAGTTACATACAAAAGTCCTACGTTACAAAGGTCTGTTGGGATATGGCTCGATTTGTCAGACAACAAAGTGCGGAATTTAAAATTTTTCGAGTCATCCAATGGTCCCATAAAAGAAGTCTCCACATTATATATACAAAAGCAAGAACAAAAACGCACACAATGAATTAACAAAGGGGGTTTTTGCGATATACCTCACCACAGGCAAGGTGGTGGAAACCTCCGGCTTCGTTTCTTAATCTGATCTGGTTCACAGGAGTGATCCAAGTGTCTCACCTCCAGGGATAGTCCACACCAATTGGATTCTGGCAACACCTCAAGATCTTAGGCTCAGAACTGGATTCAGGAGATTTGTTATTGCAGGATTGTGTTGAATCTCTTGACAGATCAAGATCTAACACAATGGAACAGGGAGTGTACGGCGGCGGCACCAAGGAACCCACGGCAGCAGGTGGCGGCGGCGGCAGCTAGGGTTTCTAGCTTGGAGGGGGCGGCGCTAATTAGGCAAAAGGAGGCTAGGGTTTTTCTTCTTAGGTGTTAGCTTTTGAGCTCAAGTAGATCCCCTTTTATAGACTCCTTCTGACCTAGGTTTGCAAGACTCCTTATGGGCTTTAATTAATAGAAGCCCATGTCTTGCAATCCTTTATTTAATTAACTACTTTAATTAAATGCCCAGTCCAATTAAATCATTATTTCTTTTGCATAATTAATTAGCAACTCAATTATTAATTAAGTTTGCCAATTAATTAATCTCCCACTTGAATTAAATACTTTTAATTCATTTAATTGATTTAATTACCTATAAATCAATTAATTCCTTTCACGTCCTTTTATAACAGTCACCGTCCAATTGTATTGTGTGTGACCCTCTAGGTTCACCATCAATTGGCAGCAGGCCCACGAATCCCTCGTGATTTAATTTATGAACAATAAATTGTTCCGGTCAATTAAACAACCTTTAATTGACCACTCCTAGAATTAAATCCTCTATTAATTCAGGAGTACCCACACTTCATGGTCGATGTCTAGCCACAAGCCCATGAAGCCCAATTTTAGGTGAATTGATATTTGTGAACCTCGTCTCATATAATTGCCATGTACATACGGTCCTTCTATCGACTAATATTCCCGATCAAGACTTAGGGTGTGTGAATTGATCGGCACCTCTAAATTTGTCTCGATAACTATACTTTCTAATTCAGGATAATATACCTTTGTGACCTTCTAAATTTGGAAACCCCTTTCCAAATCCGTCACTGACTGCGGCCGCAGATTCCTTGGATATATTATCTAAGAATCGTATAGGAAATTCTCTCACCCATTACAGCGAGTCAATAGATTCCATATCGGTACTAACCACTCACGTACATGTCCATACGCACCCAACCTAGGCATGTTATGACCAAGCTACGTGGCCTATACCTAGATCTAAGTACGCACTTTCATGCACCGAATTCGCCCTAGTACCTCAAGTCAAAGGACTAAATCGTACACTATTATATTCCTTGAGAAACATCCTATCACCGATATGCGTCATGCGCTTCCACAATGGGTTTCTCTGTTCGGGTCGTTCGATGCGTTCAATCCTCCATTGAACCACCTACTCGTATGCACTGGACTCAAATTCCTTGCTCATGAAACACTACAAATTCACTCCATGTGAATCATGCATACTCGTACAAGTCTTGGCGATTCCTACGATACCCCGTCTCGTTTTGGAATCTACGACTTGGAACACTTTTAAGATTACGACCTTTGAGACTGTTTCATGATTGCACTCAGTACTGAAGTGAATCGTCCCATAGTCAAATGTAATCTAAGGGTTTCAACCAATCGCTTAAATGTATTCGCGAAAGATGAAGTTGGCCATTGTTTATCCTTATACATATATAAATAAACATGCGTATTATTATAAAATCAAAGATCGTTTCATACAGGATAGATCTATTACAAGCTAACAGAACTGGCTTGCAGGGCACTATCCTATCAATCTCCCACTTGCCCTAAAGCCATTCACCTATGGTTCTAAGACCCATCTGCTCTAGATGACTATCGAACGCCTTTTGTGAAAGTGGCTTAGTTAGTGGGTCAGCTACGTTGTCTTCCGATTTGACATACTCCATGTGCATGTCACCTCTACCCATGATCTCCCTGATCACGTGGTATTTCCTCTGTACGTGTTTGGATTGATGGTGTGATCTCGGCTCCTTCGCTTGAGCTATCGCCCCGTTGTTGTCACAGAAGACGACTACAGGTTCAGGAATGCTAGGAACAACATCCAGTTCTTGGATGAAGTTTTTCATCCATACACTTTCTTTTGCCGCATCTGATGCTGCGATATATTCTGCTTCTGTGGTTGAGTCGGCAGTGGTAGACTGTTTACAGCTTTTCCAACTGACCGCTCCTCCATTGATGCGGAATATGTATCCAGAGTTGGATTTGAAGTCATCCACGTCAGACTGGAAACTTGCATCAGTGAATCCTTCAAGTTTCAGTTCTCCATTACCACCGTAGACCAAAAACATATCCTTAGTCCTTCGCAGGTACTTTAGGATTGCTTTTACGGCAGTCCAGTGCTCTTCGCCTGGATTTGACTGATAGCGGCTCGTTACACTTAGAGCGTGTGCTATGTCTGGTCGAGTACACAACATTGCATACATTATACTCCCTATAGCAGAGGCATAAGGTATGAGAGACATTCTCGTCTTTTCTTCGTCAGTTGTAGGGCACATAGACTTAGAAAGAGAGATACCATGTCTCATTGGAAGCAATCCTCTCTTGGATTCTTCCATCATGAATCTTTTCAAGATTGTGTTAATGTACTGAGATTGGGAGAGTCCAATCATCTTCTTCGATCTATCCCTATAGATACGTATTCCCAATACGTAAGATGCGTCTCCCATATCTTTCATAGAGAACTGCGCGGATAACCACGCTTTAGTCTGCGCTAACATCTTGATATCGTCTCCGATCAACAAAATGTCATCGACGTACAAAACAATGAATTGTAACGTGCTCCCACTATTCTTCTTGTACACACAAGGTTCATATACATTTTTGATGAAGCCAAATGCCTTGACTGTCTCATCAAATCGTATGTTCCAAGTTCGGGATGCCTGTTTGAGGCCATATATTGACCTTTGAAGTTTACATAATTTGTGCTCACTTCCTTTGGACGCAAAACCTTCAGGTTGTTACATAAAGATCTCCTTGTCAATGTCTCCATTGAGAAAGGCGGTCTTTACGTCCATTTGCCATATCTCATAGTCATGCCATGCGGCAATGGCAAGCAATATCCGAATGGATTTGGACATCGCTACGGGAGAGAAGGTTTCCTCATAGTCTATTCCAGGCCTTTGAGAATACCCCTTCGCCACCAAGCGTGCCTTGTGAGTTAAAACCTCTCCATTCATTCCAAGCTTACGCTTGAAGATCCATTTGCATCCTACAGGGATAGTTCCCTCAGGTGGATCAACCAAGGTCCAAACCTTGTTGGAATGCATGGAATCCATTTCGGATTGCATGGCTTCGAGCCACGCACCCGAGTCTATGTCTGACATCGCTTCTTGATAGGTCCTTGGATCATTATCACCTCTTTCGCTTTCGTGAATGAAACCAAATCGCTCTGGCTCCTTACGAATTCGATCAGACCTTCGAAGAGTAGGTGTACTAGTAGGTTCAGTCAATCCTGGTTCAGCTCCCACTGTTTGTGAGGATGGGTCCGATTCCTGGACTTCATCAAGTTCTACGATTGTCCCATTTCGGTTGGAGAGAAAATCCTCTTCCAGGAAGTGGACGTTCCTAGATACGAACTTATTACGTTCTTTAGGATCGAAGAACAGGTATCCAATGGATTCCTTTGGATACCCCACAAATTTGCACAAACTAGATCTACTATCTAGCTTATCTCCCTTCTTGTTCTTTACATACGCAGGAGATCCCCATACTCGTAAGTACGAATACACGGGTGCCTTACCATACCATACTTGGTGCGGTGTTGTCGGCACTGACTTCGAAGGTACTATGTTCAGTATCTTCGATGCAGTTAATAGGGCCAAGCCCCAAAACGAAAAGGGAAGGTCAGCGAAGCTCATCATGGAACAAACCATGTCTAACAAAGTTCGGTTCCTCCGCTCGGACACTCCATTGAGTTGGGGCGTCCTAGGGGGAGTTCGCTGGGCGAGAATTCCATTCTCTTTTAGATAATCAAGGAATTCTTGGCTTAAGTACTCTCCACCTCTATCAGAACGAAGTGCTTTAATACTATGTCTAAGTTGATTCTCAACTTCCATTCGAAACTCTTTGAATTTCTCAAAAGTTTCGGATTTGTGTTTCATAAGATACACATATCCATAACGACTAAAATCGTCGGTGAATGTTACGAAGTAAGAGAATCCTCCCCTCGCATTGACACTCAATGGTCCACAAACGTCAGTATGGATTAAATCCAATGTTTGTTTGGTTCGCTCGGGATTCCCTGTGAAGGGTGATTTGGTCATCTTTCCTTTGAGACAAGATTCGCAAGTTGGGAGTTCATCCAAGTTCTTTATTTCAAGAGCCTTAGAGGAAACCAACTTTTGAATCCTACTCTTGGAAATATGTCCAAGTCTAGCGTGCCAAAGTTGTGGAGTTTGATTATCATATTTTCTTTTTCTAGATTGAATGTGCATGACGTCGGATTTAACAGGTTCTAGGGAATAAAGACCATCTATCAAAGTACCACAAGCATACATTAAACCACCTTTAAATATGCTAAAAGCTCCATTTTCAATGGAAAAATTAAAACCATCAATGTCTAGCATTGGTATAGAAATGATGTTCTTAATTATTGTTGGTACGTACAGACAATCCCTTAAAACCAAAGTAAAATTTCCTAAAACCAATTCGACGTCCCCAATAGCCTCAGCGGCGATCCTAGCTCCGTTTCCAAAACGCAGGATTCTATCCCCGGGCTTCATGTATCTTACTGCTCCCATCACCTGCAAATCATTGCAGATATGAGAACCTGCTGCGGTGTCTAACACCCACGATGCACAGTTAATAGAAATATTAACTTCAACCAAGAAAATACCTTTGGCTACCAGTTTCATCTTTAGGTAGTCTGGGCAGTTCCTTTTCCAGTGCCTTGCTTTCTTGCAGTGGAAACATTCGTCTTCTGGGCTTTTGCGCTTCTTTTCAACCACCTTGGTGATTGCCTTCGAAGAAACACTTTTCTTCTTCTTCTTACCTCTCTTGGGCTTTGCAGCCTTCGATTGGTGTGCAATCATTATCGGCTTCTCTTTCTTGAGAGTCGATTCCGCCGTTACCAACAAATTGGTCAGTTCGTGAAGAGCGAGGGTTCTATCCTCCATGTTGAAGTTCAACACGAACTGGTCAAAAGAACGGGGCAGCGTATGGAGGAGGAGGTCAGTGCTAAGATCAGCGTGCAAGTCTACTTCCAATCGCCCTAGTTTTTCAACCAGGTTGATGAAACGCAGACAGTGATCCTTGACACTGCTTCCCTCAGCCATCTTGAGATGAAACAACTCCTTAGTGGTCGCGAACCTTTCGGTACGAGACCTCTCTCCAAACATCTGCTGGAGGTGGAGAAGTATCTCTAGCAAGCGGTATGCAGCATGCTGTTTCTGCAGTTCATTCGACATCGAGGCTAGCATGAGACATCGAACCTGAAGATCATCATCAACCCTTTTAGCATGGGCGGTTCGTTGTTCCTCACTAGCTCGTGCTGCGGGTGCAGCA
>CM064883.1:50471297-50552370 GCA_003313485.2 Penstemon barbatus
TTTAAGATTTTTTCCCACTGGGTTTTTTCTTAAGTAAGGTTTTTAACGAGGCTCCATTCATAGAAAAGAAAGAGTCGTAAAGATCTATCTACTTCTACGAGCTTCTATTATCTATACGCTCGAAGAAGTGAGGGAGTACTGATGGGGGCTATTTCGCTCCCTATATATTACTCGATTCGGATGAAGAAGTTAAGGTCGATCCGACCAATCCAAACAGATCGGGATCCCCTCGCAGACCCGGCAAGACGCAGCTCTCTTCGACCAGAAGATGATACTCCGGACCCATGAAGGATAATTGGGCCGAGTCCTATTAGGACTATGTTTCCATGTAACGCTAGGTTTAACATTGTATAAATACCTAGCTAATCATTGTATGAGACAACTACGAAATCCTCTACTTAAAGGAATACTCATATATTCTCTGCCTAAGGCATTACAACTGAATAAGAATCAATATTATTCATAGTATTTCGATCTCCAGATTAAAGTGTTATTAGCTTTCTTTGTGGTTTTGCTTCTTGTTCTTAATCATTGCTTTTCTTTGTGTTTGATCCATCCGGAATAAAGTAACAGAGCCCTACATAATATAGATACACAAATATCGTAATCCCCACCGATATTACGAATTCACTGATATACAATTAACCCGACGAAATCCGGTTAAATCAGGACAAGAATTATATCGATTGCTTGGTGGCTACAACACCTAGTGAGATCACTTGGCTCTGGCACAAAAGGATGAATCATGTGACTTTCAAAACCATCAACAGATTAATCAAGATTGATTTGGTAGAAGGAATTCCAAAAACAGTCGTGAGCAAAGACAAGCTATGTGACGTCTGTCACAAGGATAAACAAATAAAGTCATCGTTCAAAAGCAAGAAGCATCAATCTTCAACAAGGATATTGGAGCTGCTACACATGGACTTATTTGGACCTATTGATCCAGTCATCAATGGTGGAAATAAATACTGCCTAGCTGTTGTGGATGACTATTAAAGATACACTTGGGTGATTTTCATGAAAAAGAAGAGTGAAACCAAGGAGCATCTAACTAATCCGATGGAACTGATCCAGAACGAGAAAAGCATAAAATTCTAAAGATCAGATCCGATAGAAGGATTGAGTTTACAAACTCTACTGTTGAAGAGTATTGTAATTCCAGAGGAATAAACCATGAGTACTCTGTAGCCATAACCCCTCAACAGAATGGAGTTGCTGAAAGGAGAAACAGAACTCTAAAGGAAGCTACTAGAACTATGATAGCTGAAGCAAAACTGCCTCAAAGATATTGGGCAGAAGCCACAAATACAGCCTGCTTCACCCGGAACAGATGCATGATCAACAAGAACCAGAACAAGACGCCATATGAAGTTTGGAACAACAGGAAGCCAAACAACATTCATTACATTTTTGGTTGTAAATGCTTTGTTTTAAATAATGGGAAAAATCACCTAACTGCCTTCGCAGAAAAGGCTGATGAAGCTGTTTTTGTAGGACACTCTACTGTTAGTAAAGCTTATAGAGTCTTTAACAAAAGATCATTACTTGAAGAAGAATCCATTCATGTAGTATTTGATGGACCAAACCAATCCTCTGAAAAGAATCAAAGTGCTAATTCAAATATGTCTACTGATTTTCAGAAATTGAGTGTTGAAAAGAATGAAGAATATGTACCCATCATACTACCTGAACTCAACTCAGCTGCTAGCTCGAGTGTTGTTCAAAATCAGTCCGCTGATTGTCTAACAGACGAGTTACAAATAGCTGACAGACCAGAGACTGTTCAACATATTACATATGTTCAACATACTACTACTAGAACTCAAACAGTAGTGTTGTAAGATCAATCAAGAGGTCAACACTCTGATCTGCTACCTGATCTCAGATGGCTCAAGAATCACCCTCCAGAATTGGTAATTGGTGATCCTTTGGATAGAGTAAAAACCAGAAGAGCTGCTGCAAATGATGCTATGTTTGTCAGTTTTCTGTCTCAAATAGAGCCTAAGAAAATTGAAGAAGCTCTCAGTGATCCTAACTGGATTGAAGCTATGAAAGAGGAGCTGAATCAATTTGAAAGGAATGAAGTCTGGTACCTAGTTCCTAGACCAAGTCAATAAAGAGTCATTGGCACTAAGTGAGTATTCAGAAACAAGATGAATGAAGATGGTGTTGTTACCATAAATAAAGCAAGACTAGTGGCCAAGGGATACTGCCAGGAAAAAGGCATTGACTTTGATGAAACTTTTGCACTAGTGGCAAGACTTGAAGCAATTAGATTATTTCTAGTGTATATTGCTCACAAGAACTTCACTTTCTATCAGTTGGATGTGAAGTCTGCCTTTCTCAATGGAGAATTGCAAGAAGAAGTGTATGTTGAACAACCACCTGGATTTGAAGTTTATCTACAAGGAGATAAGGTGTATCGTCTGAAGAAAGCCCTCTATGGACTAAAACAGGCTCCAAGAGCATGGTATGACACTTTATCTGATTTTCTTTTAATTAAAGGATTTCGAAAAGGTAAGGTAGATAAAACCTTGTTCACTGTTTGATTTAACCGAATTTCGTTGGATTAGATTAAATCAATAATAATAGTTTAGGGTATAATTTTATGAAGATTAGAGGGCCTAGTTACTTTATTCCGGATGGATCAATCTCAAGGAAGAACAATTACGCAATGACGTTAATAAATAAATAAAGTAATGATCAATAAGTATAGCAAAAGCTTTTGTATAAGATTAATCTCAGATTTCCCAAGTATGTAGACGTAAGCTCTGATGTTCTGTAATACAATGATGAATCTGGGTATTTATATGTTACAAACCCTAGCCATACAAGGAAACATAATCCTATTAGGACTCGGGACACTTACCCTCCTTCAGTTCGGATTGCAACTTGGTCGCCTTGGAGAGTCGTCTCAAACTTGGTCGAACCGTTATAGTGCATGAGCTATATGGTCGGGCCGACCTCATATGCTTAACTCGATCCGAATATCATAAGGGGTTTAAAATAGCCCCAATAAGTACTCCCTCTCTTCTTCGAGCGGATATGTAATAAAAGCTCGTAGAAGTATTAGGCCTTATTTGACAGACATCTCTATTAATTGTGCCTCATTAAAAACCTTACATGGGAAAAACCCTATGGGAAAAAATCCTAAGCAAGGAAAAGAGTGCAACGTTTCATAGAGAGTCGTTATGTCGTTACCGAGCTGTTTCTTTGCCTAGTTTCGAGGAGTCAGCTCTCTTCGTTTAATGGCGGGAACATGAATAGTCGCTAAAGGGGTTAAAAGGTCCTTCCATATTCGTGTATATATATGTGTTCCTGATTTCATTCACATTTCTTACTTTACAACTTCTGTCTCTTAGCAGTAAAATTCTTTAGTCGATAATTCACCCAAATATCGTATTTGTTGACCATCATCTTACGAGAATCCTCGTCATGGCTTCAAATTCGAGAAAGGCCACCTCTTCCTCTACTCACAACGCTAATCATGTTATCGACGTGGAGGCTTCTCCTAGCCCTCCTCCTGAGCAAATGGGGATCCCCAATTTAAATATCCCCGCGGAGGTTACATTCAAGGTAAAAATTCTTTCTGATGCCCAGGTGGCTGCTAAGGCTAAGAAGAGTAAGGGTGCCAATCCCCAGGTATCTGATCCTGTTGAAAGCCTTGAATGTGCTTATACCGATGAGAATTTTCACAAGGTTCTGGATAATTACACAAAGTATTTTCCTGAGGGTTATCCAATTCTTCTCCCATCCTCTACTGATAGGATAACTTCTCCGCCGGCAGGCTGCCGTGCCTTTTACACTGCTCATTTCAATCACGGTCTTAGACTCCCATTGTCTCCTTTATTCCTGGAGATATTAAAGATATTTAGTGTTTCTTTGACTCAGTTGGTTCCTAATTTTGTGGCGTTCGTCATTTCTTTTTCTGTATTGATGATTGCCAAAGGGTTCCAGCCTTCCTTTCGTAATTTTAGTCAGTTATTTCGTTTCAACATTTCCAGTTCCTCAAATCATGGTTATTTTTTTGCAAGCCAAAAATCTGGTCAATCTATCTTCGATTCTCCAGTTTCCAGTAATTCCGACTGGAAGTTCGCTTTTTCTTTGTTCGCCCTCCCACTCATCTGTCTTTAGCAGATGGCTCCAGGGAACCCTTCTCCTGGGACCATGATTCCGAGTGATAGAAGAGATAGAGGAAATGCGTGCGAATAAATATCAATGTGTGCTGTTCTCATTGGCGAAGCTTTTCTTCGTAATGCTGGCCTAAGTACTCACATTTATCCTATATCCTCCTCCTCTCAGTCACTCGGTAAGTATTATGTTTACCCACCATATTCCCTTTACCCTTATTCCCAATAATGATTATAACTGAATTTTTCGTTATCTTCAGCCTCCATGGTCGAGAACTCCAGGCATTCTAAGAAAGGAAAAATGGTTCTTTCAAAGTCTACTAAGATGGTGGAGAATCATCCCATTGAGCAAAGGGTGTCAAGGAAAAGAAAATTGGAATTAGGCCAAGATTCTGATGATAATAAAGAAGAGTCCCCAGATCCTTCCCAGGAGAGTCACGATGAACCTTCTTCTTCCCAAGATCCAGGTTCCATAAGGACTGAACAAGGTTATCCTCCCCTGCAACTAAGGACTTCCCTAGGTATTCGGGGATGCCGTAATTGGTCGATGCCCAATTCAACGGCTACTATGGCGAAGAGAAGAAAACAGGTCTATGATCGCTCCGGCGAAGACCTCTCATTACTTGGCGAACCGCATCCCAAGCCTACCCTTGTCGAGATGATTGAAGACCACCTTGCAGGGAAAAGAGTTGCGGGTTATTCTGACCGTGATTTTTTGATCAATGATGAGAAAGAGAGTGCAGCAGATAAAGCTACCCAGATTCTCCTTTCTTCTGTTTTCACGCGTGATATCCAGAAGTTGCTTAATAAAGATCCATTGGAGAAGTTGCAGAAAGCCTCTCTCTGCATTGAAGGGTTAAACAGTATCATTCGTCATTTTTGCATTCGAGAGGATTTTACTCATTTTTGCTTGTTTTCTCGATTTTTCAGACTAGAACATGTATGCTGTCATCCATTTATGAAGCAGCCTTTCTGAGGCAGTAGTGTGAATATATGGAGGAGAAGAACAAAGTCTTGTTTCACAAGGTGACCGATTTGGAATGTGGTGCGACAGGAGCTGGTCCTTCCACTTCTTCTTCTTATCCATCTCAGGTCGATCGCATGCAGGGAACGGGAACAGATAATCCTCACATACTAAATAGTATTCTGGAGACGTCTCGTGCCCAGGAGCGAGTGGACCACTTGGCCAAGGAGTTGGAATATTATCAGGTTCAATACACTACTCGTATCAGTGAGCTGGAATCACAAGTTGCACGTCTCCAAGCTTCTCTTGATGAGCAAGAAGAAGAACTCAATCTAGATGGCCTTACTGATCGATATGGTAGGAGCTCTAAGGAGAAGGTTATTCGTGAATTCCTCATTTCTCCTGTTCATACTGCTTTAGTCTATGAAAAAGTGGGCCCTCTTTTGGAAAGCACCTTCAAGAAAGTTGTTCATCAGATGGTTGCCATGGGTTTGATCGAAGATCGTCGAAGGGAATATTTCAGGGCTATTCATGTTAGCCTCGATCGTCATGGTCAGAAGTATAGCTCCTCTGATGTTCATACTGTGGATTTCGAGCATCTTCCTTTGGCGCACTTGGTAAAGGAATTTGGAGTACCTTTGCCAACACCTCCTCCTGATTTTGATCCCGAGCAGGATAACGATTTAGGAGACCAGGAAGAGGAAGAGGAGAACCTTGGCCCCTCAAATAATGTTAACGAGGTGTATCAGGTTGAGGGCGACGAGCGAGCTGGGGGTGAAGCCGAGGAGCGGAACGCTGACGAGGGTGATCATCAAAATCAAGTCGAAGGCTAGCAGTAGTTTTAGGAATAGTAATCGTCACATTGTGACTTGTAATTTTACTGTATTAACCCTTTATTCTGAGACGATTCGTATCCTATCATTATGATTTAACTGTCTCGTTAATCTCGCATGTTCAGACATATGTCTTTATTTTCAGTATATTTATTACGTGCACACTTTTTGAATTTTGTGAGACTGTTCATTAGCTAGGTATTCTCTTTCGCGCCTGTCTGCAAGGTCCAATGCATCTTTTCCATTAGTATAAACACTTGAGATAAAAAGTTCTTCGCTATTTTACTGCGTGTCCCCACTTAGATAAAATTTTCTCCCCGGCAGGTCGATAACTCCACTCGATATTCCAATTATTTTCTCAATTTCCCGAGAATGAGTAGTCTATTTGGCAATACGTCCAAGCGCTCTTCGCGCGATCGTCCTAGAGATACTAGGTCCAAAAGGTCCCGCACTGAAGGGCCTTCTACTGATCTTTCTCATCCTCGAACATCCACCAGCTCGGGGGAACAAGTATTTACTGTCCCTCCGAGTGGTTCTACAGATATAAGCGATGCTAATGCTCGCTCAAACCCTTCTCAACAAAATCCCTTTCATCTTCAGAGGTTCAACAGTGACCTTCTCCAGGTCGGATTGCCTTTGGGGATATATCTAATGAGGAGCAATCCTTGGATATTCCCCTGTAGACGTCCATTCCCTCGCTCGAGCAAGAATTAAACACTTATGCTCATGATGATTCAAGTTTATTGAATTCTTCTGCTGACCCAGTCATCAGTTAGGGTCAAGTGAATGATACTGTTGGACCGGTAAGCAGTGGCCTGGTTATAGGTCCTTCTTTGGGTAGTTCTAATCCGCAGTCAGTCACCCAAAATTTTGCGGATTTTTTATTTTCTGATACTACAACCATGACAACTTCCTTTGAGGCTGGTGGTTCTTCTGTAGGTCGGGCCGGACATAGGTTGGGTCGGAGGACCGTAATCTCTTACTTAGGGAAGGAGAATTCTGTGAGTCCTAACAAGAGGGAATCCCCACGTGTGTTGGATGAGCGTTGTATTCTGGAGCAGGTTAAGGATATAACTGACTCTGAAGTTCCTCGTCCTGATAAGATTCCTCTTGATCCTGTTATGCCCGACTCTTGTGAACTCGATCCCCTATCCTGGGATCTGGGTCTTAGTACTATTTTGCCCGGCGAGTTGAAGAAGCATGAGGGTACTTCTTCCTTTCGTCTTGTTCAGTCCCTCTTTCGACAATTTGAGCAGGTATTTATCTTTTCGATCCTGTCTTTGTACTGTTGTTTGTGGCTTATTTCTTTTTTCTTCTCAGGGGAAGTATTATGTTCTGCAACTGGGTGCCCAGTGTGATAACCTGTGGTTCAGCAGAGAAAACCTGAGGTTTTGCCTGGATGCGGAGAGATCAAAGGCTGGTGGACTTGCCCTTCAAATTGATCTGCTCACTGATGATCTCCAGAAGTTACACGACGAAAAATCAGCTCTTGAGAATGAGAGAGATGATTTGGCTCAACTGAATGTCAATTCAGAGGAGTCTCGTCGGCGTGCTTTTGAAGAAGGCTATGATGAAGGTTATCAGAGGCGTCAGGAGGAGATTAGATCATTTCTGGATACGCCTACTCCCCGCAAAGGTGCTTCTTCGAGCATGACAACCGGTCCCGATCAGCCCTAAAACTTCCATTGGCCCTGCTTCTCCTCTTTTTTTTTTTTTTTTTTTTTTTTGTTTAAGGAATATTAATTCCTTAATACTTTTGTATTTATATATTTTGGTATAAATATAATTTTTGTTATTTGCAATCTTCATCGAGAAGTAGTCTAGATTACCTGATCGATTAGAGATAATCTGATAGTATAAGTATTTAGCATTTTACTGTCAAAGCAATGTTTAGCCGCTTGTTAGTAAATGATTTATGCATAGAGCTTAGTAAAAGCTTATCCTAATGGATTTATTGTAGATTTCTTCGGCGATTTCCAAGTATTTGCCTTGTAGTGACCGGCCTTGTAGGTCGGGAATAAGTAAGATGTCATCGTCGACTAGACATGAATCTTCCTTGGATATCGAAAAGTTGCTTGTAGGGTATGATGTTTCGTCTGTCCTTTATATTCTTATATGTGCTTATAAATACGCAGGTTCCAGATAACTTATCTAGAATGGCTCCACATGTATTTCCACCCGTTCCTTTTGTAGGTATTACAAAACATAAGACCAAATGGCGCTTAGGTTGTCTAGAATCTCTTTTGTACTTTGGTTTGGGTGGAATTAGAAATATGGAGGGTCCATCTTTCTCCGAGGGATCCATTGTATTTGAACCAGTTTTAACGGAAAGCTGGTCAATTCATCAAAAAGGGCCAACACTTTCTTGTTTTCAGTATTTCGTTTGATTGTGGCGATTGTCATCTGTGAGAGAGGTAAAGTGTTGTTTATGATCGTCTTCCTCCGTCAATTTTGCAAAAGCCCTTGTTAAAAATGTATGCCCCTTTGGTCAAGGGCACTACTAGTGGGTAGTGTCCTTTTCTGATTAAGCAATATATTTCACCCTCAAGGTGCCCATCTCAAGAGGCATAGCAGCAAGTCGAAGATTTAGTCGATCATAGTTATAGGATTACACTGATTTTGTGTAATAGATGTGGTAGGGAAGTTTCATCATGTAATACTGCTGAATGTAATTTCATAATAAAACATATTTGGGTTCATCATTTCTCTGACTATTCTTGAACTTTGTTTAAATCTCGGACTTATATTCAATCTCAAAACTGCCGATCGTCGCAATATGATTTAATTTGTTGCTGAGTTTTGTGGATATTAGAATATGCACTCCAAAGTCCATGTATGTCACTCAACCGAACCATGTAGGTCGTTAGAACTTTTAATTGTAACTTTGACCCTGATATTTTATCTGAAAAGTCATTCTATCTGTTCAAATTTCAAAATTGTGGGTAGTAGGTTTGCCGTTCTTATCGATAGTCGATCAATCGAAGTTGTCAGACATTATTTTGTCTTCTATAAAGATCTATATAAAGTTCTCTTTGTAACTCCTTCCCACACATTATTCTCACCAGAGTTAATCTCTTAGTATAACTGCGAGCTTCATTCTCCCGAGATAAAACAACCTTTTATACTGCCGTGACGTATCTTCGGTATGGGAGGAATTGGAAAATGTAGAACCATCAGTTAGATCCAGCTTGTTAAGACCTCCTTAAGCAATTCTTTGTTATATTAGGCAGTGACGAGTTCGTATGCCCTAGCAAGGACGACTGTCTCTTCTATTATTCCGTCAGATTTCTTTGACTCTAAGAGGAAAGCTGAATTCTACATTATCGGGTTCCCATTAGTTTTTAAAACGATCAACTATTTCGTAAACTCCATTTAGAAAGAACAAATCTGGTGTTTTTTGGTGGGAATGCTTATTCCTTAATCTATCTTTCTTCTTTGGTGTTGATCGCTAGTTGATTTCCTGTTCCCAAATTACATAAGTTGTTAGTCATCAAATCGACCTTCTTGCCTATTGGTTCTGATATGCTAGTCGTTTTCGACCTCAATATGCCGTTCTCGCCGATCAGCTTTATCGACTATTCTTGTGCCGTTCCAACTTACTCGCATTAAATACGGGAAGTGAAAAGGTTCTTTTCTCCTCCGTTGATTTAATTAATCCCCAACCGTAGGATCAAATCAGTCTTCCTTATAAATAGGTAACAACTCTTTCCATCATTTCAACTTATACCGTACAGAATGGAATTTTCAGTTTCCTCAGGATTCACTTTACCAGGATTCACTTTACCAAGTGATCCCATAATCTTTAGAAAATCACATTACTATGAGTACACATTTTTTATCACTTCATCATTGTGAAACCCCGAAGAATTTCGGTCTAATTTTGTGTAAGTAAAGTATGGCTTTATTTAATTAGGAAATTAGTTATTACATAACGTACATTTTTTTTTAGTCCAAAACTTTAATTGGGAATATTACAATATATATGTATATATATATATATATATATATATATATTGTATAAAAATACAATTGTGACTCTATAAGAATATGAGGACTAATCTTGCTAGTGGACCATTTTTGCTATTTGCCAACTCTTTACATTTGTTAGTGTAAAAATCTGATCGGCATTATGTTTCATTAAGAGAATTACTTACCTTCCACCTGGAGACCATGGAAACAAGGTAAGGTGATAGAATTTATCTTCAATTCTCTTATATATAAACACTAAATTTTGTGAAATAAAAACATACACATCACCTCACTACCATATTGTGAAAGAAAATTTCTTTAAAGTGCTGTAGTTCTCTTCGTGGGCAGAATTAAGGTAATTTAAGTTGGTCATTATATATATATCAAGATTAATTATACTTGTTCAATTATATGCATCAAGGTTGATTATACTATTAAGTATATTATCTCATTTTAGTTGTTGTAATTAGGATGAGCTGCTAATGAGTATATGTAGTTTCTGATTTCTGGGGACGTGGATGTATGTATATGTCTTAAATCTGAATAGTTCTAAAATGATGTCAAGTTGCTTGCATATATATGGCATTTTTGCTTATCATGTGTTATTGGTAAATTGTATGAAATAGACTTCTAATAGAATTCTACTGTTACATGGTCAGTTAAATTTTATGAAAATGTTAGATCACATTTTGCTCGGTGACTATTCTCATGTGTATTCCAAGTTTCGGCTTACATTACTATTCCTAAAATTCTCAACTTGGCTTGAATCTATTATCTTTTTCCTTTGTTGAATGTATAATTGATATTTTCCAACCCCATCGTTATCTCGACACAAATTTTATGTGTTTGACATCTTTTAAAAATAAATATATTTATATGAGAAATAAACGATAACTTGAGTGATTGTAAATGTTTGGGTGGTAAGAACCTTATGGTTCAAGTTTTGGTGTGTAATTGTCTGAATTTACATACGTGTAATTGAACAGGTTCCGGAGGTGCCCCTCATTCCGACTTTTCGAAATATAATTAGGACAAAGTAGGTGAGTGCTGAATGCACAACTTATGGTCCGAGTCTAAGTATATATGTGTGTATATATATATATATATATATATATATATATATATATATATATATATATATATATATATATATATATATATATTTAAGTAGATACCTATACAATATTCTGAAATAGTGGAATAATTAGAATTAAAATCTCGAGTTGTATTTATGAAACTTTCATGCATGTTAATTATATGATAGATTATGGCACGTTGTATGTTTGAATATGTGTTGAATTATGTATTCAATGTCGAATCTCAATATGTAAGGTTATGTTGTTCTGTTTTATCTATCCTTGGTTGACGGTAGATCGGCGACAATCATGGTAGACGAGGTCTACGAGGTTGCCCTGATTTTTACCTGCAACCCGACTCACGAGCCAAGTATGGAGCTATACTTGGTCGGTGAAGTCAAATTTCTGAGCAAAGACACTGTCAATGCATCTGTCTGTGTAAGGTCGCTCCTTACTGGTGTGTTTGGTACATCCGTATGGAGGGTAAGAGGAGTCGGCAATCAGTAAATCTGCTATATGAATTATATGAAATGATTATGTTAATTATTTATCTAATATCTGATTTAAGTTGAGTATATTGAAATGTTTACATCACTCTTCCTCATTCGAGTATTCAGCCTCACTAAGTTGAATTATCAACTTACGCATTTTTCATGTCAAAATTTGCAGTTACAGGTAATCCAAGAGTCGGTAGTTCTGGTCTCAATTAGATCACCTCATTTTGTTCAGCTTCGGATAATATATGTACTTAAGTCTTTTGTTATGTATACCTCTTCAATATTTTGAACTAATCTTTGAATACTTTTGTTGTATATACATACTCTAAGGTTTATGTAATTATTCACTAAATTATCAGTTATTCAGACTGCTCATCGCAGTCTATGTTTTTGAAACATAGTTAGTATTGTTGAGTTTAGAAATGTTTAACTTAGAATTTTTGTTGTTGCATCATTCACATACCCGACCTCGGGATTTACCCAATTCGGGATCAAATCTCGGGGACGCGGGTTGTTACATATGGTATCAGAGCCTAAGAGTAGAAGCAAGGTTAGATCTGGGAAGTCTAGTGTCGTGTCTACATGTCTACATGCATCATTGAACTTGCGTTATTGATTATGTTATCTTACCTTTCTCGATTGTGATAGGATATGGCAAGTGACGGAAGCTACAATACCTCGGGTTTTGGACAGCCAAACGGTCAGGCAGGAGAGAGTGGGGATGGGATAATTGGTCGAGCTAACTCGCCCCCTCATCCTATAATGTATCGGAGGTCACGCCCACGTCAGGTGTATACTCCACCATCTCTACGAGGTGGATTAGGTGGTCCGCGAGAGCGTCTCCGGGGTTCCTACCCTAATCGGGTGGTACATACCCTGGAGCAGGATCGAGATCGTTATTTTCGTCGTACGGTTGTTGGAGAGATCAGGGAACGAGAGTCTGATGCGGTGACTAGGGCCGTTCGTACCGAGAATAGGGAGCTGAGGGAAGAATTAGAAAATGTTCGAGAGGACAGGGATCGTCGAGCGGTTAGGGATGTCCTAGTTCGTGATCGCCTTAGGGCCATTGTTCATGTGCTTTCGGATGCTACTGAGGAGGATGACCCGATGGAGGATGAACCCTCAGAAGAGGGGGATGACCGAGGGTTGGACTTAGGATCGTGATTTGGGTTATGTGTGTTCTTTGTGGTTGGCCATGGTTGCCTTAGACTTCTCATGTTCTTCGTATCTACTGACTTCTTTGTTGTTGTTTCTTTGTTTCTGTATGCTCATTTTATGGTTGTTGTTGTAAGACTATGTTGCCTGATTGCTATTTCACGTGTTATGTAGTTGTGTTTTATTAATATGAATTGTATGCTCCGTAGACTAAGAGATTTATTGCACTTGATATTTTGTTAGGATGTTATAATGATATTTTTATTTTTGAGCCATTGACTCAAAACATACGTATAATCAGATGGCAGGTAATTCAGATGATAACCAGTCACCCCCTGGGCAATCATCGGGGACACCAATACCCCCGGTGTTGAGCCAAGTGGAACTAATCAACGCTGCCTTGGGGGAATTCTCTCGATCATTGCAAAATACTACTCATAATCCATTACCACCCCCTACACCTCGCTCTCTTGATCAAACCTTGGAGAGTTTTTTGTGATTCAACCCCCCAAAATTTTACGGAGAACCTGATGACAGAATCACTGAAGCTTGGCTTGCTGCAGTACAAAATATATTCAAAGTCCTGGATTATTCTGATACCCTGAAGATTTCTCTCGCCACCTTCCTGTTTGAAGATGCAGCAAGATCATGGTGGCATTCTAGAGAAATGGTATGGGAACACAACCGGACTGAGAGAACATGGGGAAACTTTATTAAAGACATCGATGATAAATATGTACCGCCAGTTGTAAGAGAACAACGTGAGGAAGAGTTTGGAGCGTTAAAACAAGGAACCATGTCAGTACCTCAGTTTGAAGCAATTTATTCCCGGCTAGTGAGATTTTCCCCTCATCTCCTAGACGATGAACCTCGTTGTACTCGACGTTTCATCAAGTGTCTACGTCCAGAATTACAACAAGTTTTACTCCCGCAAAATGTTGTGTCATTTGTAGAAGCAGTGGAAAAAGCCACAAGTATTGAAAGTGGATTGTTAGAGCTTAATGCCCTACAATTTGCAGAAAAGAGGTCAAGGCCTCCTCAGCCAAACTGGCAAACTGGAAGAGATTCTGGGAAAGGACCAAGGATCGAGCAGGCAAGCCCATGGAATTTTAAAGGTCCACAGACAAGCAGTAAACCTAGGAACCCTCAGGGAAAATACAAGGATATCATTTGCTCTCATTGTGGGGTCAAGGGCCATGATGAAGCTAGATGCTGGAAAAAAGCTGGAAAATGCTTAAGGTGTGGAAGTCAGGAGCATTTTATAAAGAATTTTCGTAAAGGAATTGCTTCATCTATTCCATCTAGTGGAGGTCCGTCACATGCTGCAAATTCACCCAAGCCAAGAGTACCTGGACGAGCGTTTGCTATAGAGGGTGAAGTAGTAGCAGAACCTGATGCCTCTGACGTTGTGGAAGGTATACTTTCTATTTCTGGGCATCCATGTAAAGTATTATTTGATTCAGGAGCATCTCACTCTTTCGTAACACCCTGTTTTATTTGCAAATTGGGTCGTAAGGTTGAAAGCTTACCTTTTGAACTAGAGGTTCAAACTCCTTTAGGTACCTCATTTATAACAAACTCAGTTTACAAGTTTTGTGAGGTTATTATCGAAAAAGAAATTTTTCCTGCCCATTTAATTACCTTACCAATTCAGGGGTATGACGTAATTTTTGGCATGGATTGGTTGTCCGCGCACGCTGCGCAGTTAGACTGTCGTCTTAAAACCGTATCCCTTTCTACATTGGGACAACCAAAAGTGTGTTTTAAGGGTATTCGAAAACCCTTAAGGATACCCCTGTTGTCTGCCGCCCAAGCTCGTCGGGAACTTATTATGGGCGGACAAGGTTATATCGCATACCTTATCAATAAACCTAAGAATAAATTGGAGTTGAAAGAAGTACCAATAGTGTTTGAGTTCGTTGATGTATTTCCAGAAGAGTTGACGACACTACCACCAAATCGACAGGTGGAGTTTACCATAGATCTTGTTCCTGGAGCATCACCTATTGCGAAGAAATCATATCGCATGGCCCCAGCTGAACTCAAGGAATTGAGGACTCAACTTCAAGAATTGCTTGAACAAGGGCTCATTCGACCCAGCTCATCACCGTGGGGAGCTCCGGTGCTTTTCATGAAAAAGAAGGATGGGTCGTTGCGTTTGTGCATTGATTTTCGAGGCTTGAATAGTGTTACCATCAAGAACAAGTACCCTCTACCACACATAGAGGAACTTTTTGATCAGTTGCAAGGGTCCCAAGTGTTTTCCAAATTAGATTTTAGACAAGGATATTATCAACTGAGAATTATGGAAGAAGATATTTCAAAGACAGCCTTTAACTCAAGGTATGGGCATTACGAATTTGTGGTAATGCCGTTTGGACTAACTAATGCCCCTGCAGTTTTTATGGACTTAATGCACCGAATTTTCAAAGTATATCTTGATCAGTTTGTAGTAGTCTTTATTGACGATATCCTAATTTACTCCAAGTCCAATCAAGAGCACGAAGTTCACCTTCGTAAGGTACTACAGACTTTAAGGGATCATAAATTGTATGCGAAGTTTAGTAAGTGCGAGTTTTGGCTGAACCAAGTAGCCTCTCTAGGCCATATTATCTCTGGAGATGGGATAGCGGTCGATCCTTCCAAAGTCGAAGCAGTAACTGAATGGAAGAGGCCAGAAACGGTAACAAAAATCCGAAGTTTCTTGGGCTTAGCAGGGTATTACCGACGATTTATACAAGATTTCTCTAAGATTGCCTCACCATTGACAAAGTTAACTCAGAAGAAGGTTCCGTTCGAATGGAACGATAAGTGTGAGGAAAGTTTTTGAGAACTCAAAAGAAGATTAACAACCGCACCAGTGTTAGCCTTACCCGATTGACTGGAGAATTTCATGGTATACCCAGATGCGTCAAAAGAAGGTTTGGGTTATGTTTTCATGCAAAACGGTAAGGTTATTGCATATGACTCAAGAAAACTACAGCCGTATGAAAAGAACTACCCAACACATGACCTGGAATTAGCTGCGGTAGTTTTCGCCTTGGGAAAATGGAGACATTATTTGTATGGGGCAGCTTTTGTGGTATTTACAGACCATAAGAGTTTGAAGTACCTTTTCTCTCAAAAGGAATTGAATATGAGACAGAGGCGTTGGATGGAATTTTTAGATGACTATGATTGCACGATCCAGTATCACCCTGGGAAGGCTAATGTAGTTGCAGATGCTTTAAGTCGAAAGGTTAAAACATCGCACCTCATGGCAAAGGAATGGGGAATGTTAGAGAGTGTATGTGGTTGGAAACCTGAAGAAGTCAGGATGGGAATTTTATTTGCAGGTCTTCAAGTACAACCGGACATTCTTCATCAGATATCAACAACTCAAAAACAAGATGAAAAAATCCAAAAGATCAAGGAGTCACTTCAGGGATTAAGTGATTCATCTTTCACTGTTGATCCCGAAGGAATACTAAGATTTCGTGGACGACTATGCGTCCCTAAGGATGCCAGGTTAAAAGAAAAAATTATGGAAGAAGCTCATTGTTCCCGATATAGCATTCACCCGGGTGGGAATAAGATGTATCAAGATTTAAAATCTCATTTTCGGTGGGAAAATATGAAAAGAGAAGTAGCGGAGTATGTGGCAAAATGTTTGATTTGTCAACGAGTAAAAATCGAACACCAAAGGCCATCAGGTTTACTTCAACCATTACATATACCCGAATGGAAATGGGAATCTATAACAATGGACTTCGTGACAAGTTTACCACGAACTCGTAGCCAGTATGATGCGGTATGGGTCATTGTCGATAGACTGACAAAGGTGGCCCATTTTATACCCATCAGCATAAATTACTCCATAGATCGTCTAGCAAATTGTACAGGGATCAGATCATTCGATTACATAGAGTACCGAAGGATATTATATCAGATAGAGATCCGAGATTTATGTCAAGGTTGTGGAAGAAAATTCAGGAGGCTTTGGGGACTAAACTACAGTTCAGTACAACAGCTCATCCCCAAACAGATGGACAATCAGAGCGGACTATTCAAATTCTAGAAGACATGCTCCGTGCTTGTGCACTTGACTTCAAAGGAAGTTGGGATAAGAATTTGCCTCTAATAGAGTTTGCATACAACAATAGTTTCAGTGAACCATTTAGATGGCGCCCTTTGAAGCACTATACGGACGAAAATGTAGATCTCCAATCCATTGGGATTTGGACGAGCAGAAATTGTCAAACCCCGTAGCTGTGGAAGAAGATCATGTAATTCCTGAGATGGTTCAAAAAGCTATGGAGATCGTGCCGGTAATTAAGAAAAGAATGTTGGCCGCCCAGAGTCGTCAGAAAAGCTATGCTGATCGACGAAGGAAGCCGTTAGAATTTGAAGTGGGAGACCAAGTGTTTCTTAAAGTATCTCCCAAGAAAGGACTTATTAAACATGGTAAAGAAGGAAAGCTTAAACCACGGTACATTGGGCCATTCAAAATTTTAGAAAGGATTGGAAATGTTGCCTACAAGTTGGACTTACCGGCAGACCTTGGTGGGATACATGATGTGTTCCATGAATCACTTTTTAAAAAATACAATCCAGATCCATCCCATGTACTAGACTATGAACCTTTGAAAATTCAAGAAAGTCTAACCTATGAAGAGAAGCCAGTTATTATTTTAGATCGAAAATTCAAGGAGTTACGGAATCGAAGAATTCCTGTGGTAAAGGTTTTATGGCGTAGCCAAAGTATAGAGGAAGCCACATGGGAGCCATAAGAAGATATGCGTAAACGATATCCTGAACTTTTCGAAGTTTCAGTTTGAATTTGGGGACCAAATTCTTTTTAGAGGGGAAGCGTGTGAAACCCCGAAGAATTTCGATCTAATTTTGTGTTAGTAAAGTATGGCTTTATTTAATTATGAAATTAGTTATTACATAACGTACATTTTTTTTAGTCCAAAAATTTAATTGGGAATATTATAATATATATATATATATATATATATATATATATATATATATTGTATAAAAAATACAATTGTGACTATAACAGTATGAGGACTAATCTTGCTATTGGACCATTTTTGCTATTTGCCAACTCTTTACATTTGTTAGTGTAAAAATCTGATCGGCATTATGTGTCATTAAGAGAATTACTTACCTTCAACCTGGAGACCATGCAAACAAGGTAAGGTGATAGAATTTATCTTCAATTCTCTTATATATAAACACTACATTTTGTGAAATAAAAACATACACATCACCTCACTACCATATTGTGAAAGAAAATTTCTTTAAAGTGCTGTAGTTCTCTTCGTGGGCAGAATTAAGGTAATTTAAGTTGGTCATTATATATATATCAAGATTAATTATACTTGTTCAATTATATGCATCAAGGTTGATTATACTATTAAGTATATTATCTCATTTTAGTTGTTGTAATTAGGATGAGCTGCTAATGAGTATATGTAGTTTCTGATTTCTGGGGACGTGGATGTATGTATATGTCTTAAATCTGAATAGTTCTAAAATGATGTCAAGTTGCTGCTATGAATTTTAAAAAATTTGAAACACCTTTTTAATTTATTGCATGCGTATACAGAGGAATTTCGGAAAGATTGAATTATGGATATTGTGTGTTTTTATAATTAGAGGAAATGTGATAAAATAATGAAACTTTGAGTTGTGGGTTTGCATTACTGTTAGCAAATTACTCAATTTGATTGCATATATATGGCATTTTTGCTTATCATGTGTTATTGGTAAATTGTATGAAATAGACTTCTAATAGAATTCTACTGTTACTTGGTCAGTTAAATTTTATGAAAATGTTAGATCACGTTTTGCTCGGTGACTATTCTCATGTGTATTCCGAGTTTCGGATTCCATTACTATTCCTAAAATTCTCAACTTGGCTTGAATCTATTATCTTTTGCCTTTGTTGAATGTATAATTGATATTTTCCAACCCCATCGTTATCTCGACACAAATTTTATGTGTTTGACATCTTTTAAAAATAAATATATTTATATGAGAAATAAACGATAACTTGAGTGATTGTAAATGTTTGGGTGGTAAGAACCTTATGGTTCAAGTTTTGGTGTGTAATTGTCTGAATTTACATACGTGTAATTGAACAGGTTCCGGAGGTGCCCCTCATTCCGACTTTTCAAAACATAATTAGGACAAAGCAGGTGAGTGCTGAATGCACAACTTATGGTCCGAGTCTAAGTATATATATATATATATATATATATATATATATATATATATATATATATATATATATATATATTTAAGTAGATACCTATACAATATTCTGAAATAGTGGAATAATTATAGTTAAAATCTCAAGTTTTATTTATGAAAGTTTCATGCATGTTAATTATATGATAGATTATGGCACGTTGTAAGTTTGAATATGTGTTGAATTATGTATTCAATGTCGAATCTTAATATGTAAGGTTATGTTGTTCTGTTTTATCTATCCTTGGTTGACGGTAGATCGGCGACAATCTTGGTAGACGAGGTCTACAAGGTTGCCCTGATTTTTACCTGCAACCCGACTCACGAGCCAAGTATGGAGGTATACTTGGTCCGTGAAGTCAAATTTCTGAGCAAAGACACTGTCAATGCATCTGTCTGTGTAAGGTCGCTCCTTATTGGTGTGTTTGGTACATCCTATGGAGGGTAAGAGGAGTCGGCAATCAGTAAATCTGCTATATGAATTATATGAAATGATTATGTTAACTATTTAACTAATTTCTGATTTAAGTTGAGTATATTGAAATGTTTACACCACTCTTCATCATTCGAGTATTCAGCCTCACTAAGTTGAATTATCAACTTACGCATTTCATGTCAAAATTTTCAGTTACAGGTAATCCAGGAGTTGGTAGTTCTGGTCTCAATTAGATCACCTCATTTTTTCAGCTTCGGATAATATATGTACTTAAGTCTTTTGTTATGTATACCTCTTCAATATTTTGAACTAATCTTTGAATACTTTTGTTGTATATACATACTCTAAGGTTTATGTAATTATTCACTAAATTGTCAGTTATTCCGACTGCTCATCGCAGTCTATGTTTTTGAAACATAGTTAGTATTTTTGAGTTTAGAAATGTTTAACTTAGAATATTTGTTGTTGCATCATTCACATACCCGACCTTGGGATTTACCCAATTCAGGATCAAATCTCGGGGACGCGGGTTGTCGAATCTTCAGAGTCTGGCCATCGAACTAAAGAAGTCGACCATCCTGAGCAGCATGCTTCTTAGGTGGTCGAAGAAGAACGTCGAGGCACTAGGAAGGAGATTGATGTTTCCGTGGACATTGTCGTGAAAAGCTCCGATCTATCAGATAAGATTTTCCACTTTTGTACTTGTAACGATTTGTAAATCGAAAGATATTCTTTGTACAAAGATGAATAAAAGCTTTATATTCTCTGTATTTTGTCTAATATGTTTATTCTTGCTTATATTATTTCCGATTTTTACTTAAATCAGTCTGTCGAAGACTTAGGTTCTTTTCCAAAATTTTGGTTGTAACCTTTTAATTCTTAACTTTGGAGATCACTGAGTGTTTTAGCGATTAAGTCAATTTTACTCGAACTTAATAAGTAGATTGCCTACCAATAAATGGTTTTAACCTCCTTTTTGGAGATCGATGAGTATTTATCGAGCGGGTCGATTTTACTCGATTTTACACTTAGGTTGTTTACCAATTATTGGCTTTAACCTGTTAAGCCTTTTTGTTTTTGGAGATCGACGAGTGTATACCGAGCGGCTCGGTTTTGTAAATTTGGAGATCGGTGAGTGTTTTTTTTTTCGAGCAGGTCGATTTTACTCGACTCAGAACTTAGGTTGTGTACCAATAATTGGTTTTAACCTTTCCTTTTATAATTATGGAGATCGGTGAGCATTTATCAACTAGATCGACTTTACTCACTTTTTGTACTTAGGTTTTCTACCAATAATTGGTTTTAACCCATTTGTTCTTTACTGTGGAGATCGATGAGTGTATATCGAGCGGATCGATTTTACTCAACTCAGGACTTAGGTTGTGTACCAATAATTGGTTTTAACCTTTCCTTTTATAATTATGGAGCTCGGTGAGCATTTATCGACTAGATCGACTTTACTCACTTATTGTACTTAGGTTTTCTACCAATAATTGCTCTAACCCGTTTGTTCTTTACTGTGGAGATCGATGAGTGTATATCGAGCAGATCGATTTTACTCAATTTTGTACTTAGGTTTTTTACCAATAATTGGCTTTAACCCGTTTGTTCTTTACTGTGGAGATCGATGAGTGTATATCGAGCGGATATATTTTACTCAATTTTTGTACTTAGGTTTTTTACCAATAATTGGCTTTATCACGTTTGTTCTTTACTGTGGAGATCGATGAGTGTATATCGAGCGGATCGATTTTACTCAATTTTTGTACTTAGGTTTTTTACCAATAATTGGCTTTAACCCTTTTACTGTGGAGATCGATGAGTGTATATCGAGCGGATCGATTTTACTCAATTTTTGTACTCAGGTTGTTTACCAATTATTGGGTTTAACCTCTTAAATCGTTGCTTCGGCTAATAATTTATAACCATGGAACTGATAGGATAGTGCCCAGCAAGCCAGTTCAATTAGCTTGTAATAGGTCTATTCTGTAAGAAACAATCTTTTGATTTTATAATAATACGCACGTTTATTTATATGTTTATAAGGATAAACAATGGCCAACTTCATCTCTCGCGAATACATTTAAGCGATTGGTTGAAACCCTTAGATTACATTAGACTATGGGACGATTCACTTCAGTACTGAGTGCAATCATGAAACAGTCTCAAAGGTCGTAATCTTAAAACTGTTCCAAATCATAGATTCCGAACGAGACGGGGTATCGTAGGAATCGCCAAGACTTGTACAAGTATGCATGATTCACATCGAGTGAATTTGTAGCGTTTCATGAGCAAAGCCTTTGAGGCCAGTGCATATGAGTAGGTGGTTCAATGGAAGATTGAACACATCGAACGACCCGAACAGAGAAACCCATTGTGGAAGTGCATGTCGCATATCGGTGATGGGATGTTTCTGAAGGATTATAATAGTGTACGATTTAGTCCTTTGGCTTGAGGTACTAGGGCAACTTCGGTGCATGAAAGTGCGTACTTAGACCTAGGTATAGACCACTTATTTTGGTCATAACATGCATAGGTTGGGTGCGTATGGACATGTACACGAGTGGTTAGTACCAATATGGAATCTATTGACTCATCGTAATGGATGAGAGAATTTCCTATACGATTCTTAGATAATATATCCAAAAGAATCTACGGCCGTAGTCAGTGACAGATTTAGAAAGGGGTTTCCAAATTTAAGAGTCACACTGGAATATTATCCTGAATTAGAAAGTACAGTTATCGAGATAAATTTAGAGGTGCCAATCAATTCACACACCCTAAGTCTTGATCGGGAATATTAGTCGATAGAAGGACCGTATGTACATGGTAATTATATGAGACAAGGTTCACAAATATCAATTCACCTGAAGTTGGGCTTCATGGGCTTGTGGCTAGACATCGACCATGAAGTGTAGGTACTCCTAAGTTAATAGAGGATTTGATTCTTGGAGTGGTCAATTAAAGGTTGTTTAATTGACCGAAGCAATTTATTGTTCATAAATTAAATCATGAAGAATTCGTGGGTCTGCTGCCAATTGATGGTGACCCAGAGGGTCACACACAATACAATTGGACGGTGACTGTTGAAAAAGGACATGAAAGGAATTAATTAATTTAAAGGTAATTAAATCAATCAAATGAATTAAAATATTAATTCAAGTGGGAGATTAATTAATTAGGTGACTTAATTAATTAAATACTTAATTAAGTTGCTAATTAATTATATAAAAGAAATAATGATTTATTTGGTTTGGGCAATTAATTAAAGTAATTAATTAAATGAAAAGGCTTGCAAGACATGGGCCTTTAATTAAAAAGCCCATAAGGGGTCTTGCAAACCTAGGTCAAATAGAACTCTATAAATAGAGTTCTATCAGAGCTCAGAAAGCTAACACCCTAGCAAAAAAACCCTGGCCTCTTTTCTCTGACCTGCGCCCCCAACCCTGCGCCGCCAAGCTAGTGCCGCCGCCACCTTGCTGCCGTGAGCTGCCCTAGCGCCGCCTCCTCTCCCTCGTTCTACTGTGGTAGATCTTGCTTTGCCAAGTAGATCTGCACAGTCCTGCAACAACAAATCTCCTAGATCCAGTTCTGAGCCTAAGACTAGGAAGTGCTACCAGAATCCAGTTGGTGTGGACTATCTTTGGAGGTGAGACATTTGGATCACTCCTGTGAACCAGATCCAGATTCAGAATCAGAACTGAAGGTTGCCACCACCTTGCCTGTGGTGAGGTAAATCGCAAAAACCCCCTTGTTTATTACTCTGTGTGTTTTTGTTTCATGCTTGCGTATATATAATATGGAGATTCATATATGGGACCTTGGGTGCTTCGAAAATTTTAAATTCAGCACTTTTGTTGTTCTGACAATCGAGGCAACCTGATTTAACCGAATTTCGTCGTGTAGGATTAAATCAGTAGATAGATAATATTTAGGGAATTCTCAATTAATGTGATTAAAAGGGCTCTGTTACTTTATTCTGGATGGATCAATCTCAAGGAAGAACAAATAGATGGAGAAAATCAGTAATCAAGACAATCAATGAATCTAATAGTATAGCAAAAGCTTTTATATTTAATAATCTTAAGTTATGTTGTTATGCAGACGTAAACTCAGTATCTTGAACCTGTCTTAATACAATGATAAACTAGGTATTTATATTATCATTAACCTAGTTTTACAAGGAAACATAGTTCTAGTAGGACTCGGCCCAATAATCCTTCTTGAGTCTGGATTGTAGCCCACTCGCTATGGAGAGTCGTATTCCATCGGCTCGATAGATGTTCCCGAACAGGCTCGTCTGGTCTAATTGATCTTTATATTACTTGGTCAATCTGAAGATTCTAAGGGGTGCGAAATAGCCCCCATCAGTACTCCCTCACTTCTTCGAGCACATATGTTGTAAAAGCTCGTAGAAGTAGATGGTTTCTTATGACTGTTATTTTCTATGAGTTGTGCATCGTTAAAAACCTTACTTAAGAAAAAACCCTGTGGGAAAAAATCCTAAGTAAGGAAAAGAGTGCTACGCATCATAGATAGTCGTTTTCTCATCCCAATTATGAACCGATACGCGTCCCTTCGGGGAGACCCTTCGTCTTTTTTTGTTTGGCGGGAACGTGATTAGTTGTGAGGAGTTCGAAACGTCTTTTCACTTCTCATTATAAATAGGTGAGTATTAAGTTTGTCATTTTTACTTTATACTTCCTTTAACCTCGCAGTCATTTTCTTGCTCAGTCGTTCATCATTTAAAATTTTGCTTTTATCGACTCATATCCTCCGAGGATCCTAAAAAATGGCTTCTATAAGAAAATCTTCCTCCTCCTTAAGGGAGAGTGTCGTTCCTATTATCGAGGAGACGTTACATTCTAATCCTCCGAGCGAGCGAGCAAGTTGGAGTTTCACAATCCATTGTTCCTTCTGAAGACACCTTTAAGGTACAAATTCTCTCTGATACGGACGTCGCTGCCCGAGCTAAGAAAGGCAAAGGCACAACTCCGCAAATTTCTGAACCGATTGAGGATCTCGCTTGTGCTTACACTGTGGATACTTTCTCTGAGGTCGTGGGCAATTATGCCAAATATTTTCCGGAAGGTTCCGAGATAATTCTCTCTTCTTCTTCTGATAGGGTTACATCACCGCCGGAGGGATGTCGAGCCTTTTACACAACCCACTTTAATAGCGGTATGCGTCTTCCGTTGTCTGCCCTTTTTCATGATATTTTAAAAATATTCAGTGTGTCCTTGACTCAATTAGTCCCTAATTTCGTGGCCTTCGTGGTTTGTTTTTCTGTTTTGATGATAGCGAAAGGATTTCAACCCTCCTTTCGTAATTTTACGCAATTGTTTCGTTTTAACATTTCTAGTTCCTCCAATCACGGATATTTCTTTGCTAGCCAGAAGCCTAGTCGCGCAATCTTTGACTCCCCAGTTTCTAGCAACCCCTCCTGGAAATCTCATTTTTTCTTTGTCCATCCACCATCTCATCTTCGTTTGGCAGATGGCTCGACTACGCCCTTTTCGTGGGATCATGACATCAAATGGGTTTACGGAGGTCGCCTGCCGACTGGTGAACTTATTCCTGACGATGCTCAGTTTATTGGTGAAATCCAGGCTATGCGTGCCAACAAATATCAGAGTGCTCTTCTTATTGGAGAAGTTATCCACCGCAAAGCGGGATTGAGCGCTCATGTTTTTCCAATTACTTCGTCATCTGATTCACTTGGTAAGCATTCATAGTGTTACAATGATCCCTTTTCTGCAGAAGGTCTGACTTTTACCGTGTTTCTTTTTTCAGCTCATATGGTAGAAAATTCCCGACATTCTTCAAAGGGAAAAATGGTGTGGTCTAAATCTACAAAAACCATAGAGAATGTTCCTATCGAGCAGAGAGCGTCTCGGAAGAGAAAACTGGAGTTGAGTCATGACTCTGAGGAGAATAGAGAGGAATCTCCAGATTCTTCTCAAGAATCCCCTATTCGTCAGGGGACAGGATCCGGTTATCCTCCTCTCCAGCTTAGAACATCTTTGGGTATACGCGGATGTCGCAGCTGGTCGATGCCTCATCCTAATGAAATCCGGTGGAGAGAAAGAAGAGTTATTATGGTCGTTCTGGTAACGATCTTTCTCTACTCGGCGAGAATCATCAAAAAGCCACTTTGGTCGAGATGATCGAAGATCATTTAGAGGGAAAAAGAGCTGCTGGCTATCTTGAGAATGATTCTTTAGTTCACGACGAGAGTGAAAATGCAGTGGATAAAGCAACTCGTGTTCTTTTGTCCGGCGTTTTTACTCGTGACATGAATAAGCTTCTTCGGAAGGATCCATTAGAGAAATTTCAGCGAGCTTCTCTTTATGCTGAAAAGGTGATCTCCTTTTAAGTGTGCTTGTAGGATAATTTTCTTCGAGGAATACTTTAGTTCGCTAATTCATTTCTTTTTACTCCTTTTCCTTTTTTCAGACTAAGACATGTTTGGCTTCATATGCCTATGAAACAGCTCTCTGGAAACAACAATGTGAGTTTTTGGATGAGAAATATAAAACTTTTAGTTCAGAAGACTTCCGGTTCGCCGGCTGGTCCCTTAATGACTCCTTCTCTTCCGGTCGTAGAGACTCGTGCTATGGAAACAAATGACCCGAATATTATAGACAGGGTTCTGGAGACCTCTTATGCTCGAGAACAAGCTACTCAATTAGCTAAAAAGTTGGAAGAGTATCAATTTCAGAGTACTGCTCGTATTAGTGAGTTGGAATCTCAAGTATCAAGTCTTCAGGCTTCTTTAGAGGAGTATGAGAGGGACATTCCCCTTAGTGGACTCAAGGATCGTTATGACCGGAATCCTGACGAAAAAGTGATTCGTGAATTCCTCAGCTCTCCTGTTCATACAGCATTGGTATATCAAATGGTCGGTCCGCTCCTAGAAAGTACGTTCAAGAAGGCGATTCATCAGTTGGTCGCTTTTGAAATGATAGATGATCGTCGGAAGGAATATTTTAAAACGGCGCACATTCGGTTGAACCGTTATGGCGAAGTATATTCTCCTTCCGAGCTTTCTGACGTCGTTTATCAAAATTTTCCTTTGGCTCACTTCGTCAAAGAGTTTGGAAAACCATTGCCGATTCCTCCTTCAGATATTAATGACGAGGTCGATGACAATTTTATCGATCCAGAGGAAGAGGAAGAGGAAGAGGATATTGAGTTAGCAAAAGAAAGAGACGTCGCTAGCGAACAGAAGATTCCGGATGGCGACCAAGCTGTATGATATATTGATCTGTGAAATTACCTCTGTAACTGTATACCGTAAGTCTAATTGTAATATTACTCTTTTATCCCTTTGTGAGATAAACGTTTCGTATTCTGACAGTCACGTCCTTTCGTCTTCTCTGTAATAATTCAGACAAGTCATGAACTTTGCCGTAATCATTATGCGTATGTCTTTTCAAATTCTAGTGTTTATTCCAAGGCTATTTTCTGTATTTCGCGCCATTTCTTTGGGTCTATGGCGTCTTTTCATATAGTATAAATATAAAAGGTAAAAACTTGACTCGCCATTTACCGCTTTACTCATCTCTTAACAGAGTACTCTTTCTTTAGCAGGTCGATAAGCTTTCTCGATATTTTAATTATACTTTTTGAATTCCGATCATGAGTAATCTTTTCGGTTACACATCGAAGCGTCCTTCCCGCGAGAACGCTAGAAATATCAGACAGAAGAAGCCTCGAGCAGAGGGGCCCTCGATGGAAACTCCTCATTCGTCGTCCGTTAGTAGGTCGGCGACCGATACTCATGTCATTCCTTCGGAACCTTTTTCTGTAGTTAGTTCGTCTTTTGCACAAACCGATTTTTCCTCTCCTGGTGAAGCAGGAGGTAGGCCTTCCCCTGGTCGGGTGGCCTTTGGTGATATGTCTAATATGGAGCAGACTTTTAATGCACCTGTCCCTTCAGGTGTCCCTTCCTTTGAGCATGGTTTTCATGGAGGGGTTCCAAATAACTCCATTCCTTCTACTATTTCTACCGCTCTGATTGTCAGCGGACACCAAAGGGGAGATGACATGGGGGCAGTTGGTGGAGATTCTTTTTTGGATCCGTCTATGACACAATCTGTCTCCCAAGATTTTTCTGATTTTTTATTTAATGATACCACTGTTGTTACTACTTCCTTCGAATCCGGCGGGCCTTCTGGAGGTCGAACTGGGTCAAGGTCCGGTCGTCCGACTGTTATTTCTGCTTCGGGTAAGGAGACCTCGGTTAGTCCCAACGAGAGGGAATCCCCCCGTTTGTTAGATGACCGTTGCATCCTCGAGCAAGTTAAGGATATTATGCAGTCGGTGACTCCACGTCCTGACGGTGTTCCTTCTGTTAGTGAACTGCCTGGCTCTGTTTAGCCTGACGCTTTGTCCTGGGACCTGGGCATGAGCACTATTTTGCCTGGTGAGTTGAGGAAGCTCGAGGGTACTTCCAACGTTCGCCTCGTTCAATCGCTGGTGAAGATATGCGAGCAGGTAGACATATTTTTGATTATTTTTCCCGCTTTTATTTTGATTGCATTGTTATGTAAGGATTATTTTCTTTTCCAGGCTAAGTATTTTGCACTGTTGGGATTCGGTAAGATAAACAACCCTAGGCACAGCGAAATTTAATAATTTTTAGGACCTCTTACGGAATCTTGTCAGGATACAACTCTAGGTGTATATATATAAATATAAATAAAACGATAGTATAAACAGTTGTATTTATACCTATCTCCTTGCAAATCCTTAGCTAGCAAAACGGACTCTGAATTCCTTCTCAGCCAAATCGATCCAAGCTCTGCAGCAGCGCCCCACATGTTGCGCCTCTACGGGTTGATACACCACAATTACACGAAAATAATATATCTTGATCGACTAGAACACAAGATATATTAAGATCTAGGAATAAGGAACGATTTAGGAACAAGAATCGAAAACGAAAATTCTTCCAAAAGAAGAACAGGGTTCGATCGATTATAGCTTGGGAGAGGAAGAGAAAATTTTGCTCTTGCTCAATTTTTGCATATGGAGTTGTGTGAAAAATAACTATAAGATAGCTACTTATAGTTATCTCCCTAACCTTGTCCTATTAGGACTAGGGCTCTTCTCTCCTACATGGGCCATGGCCCTCTTTAATTAGAAGACCCAGTCTTCTAATTAATTCATGACCCAGTTAATTAATTTGACCAGGCTTTATTTAATCTCCCAATTAAATAGCCCAATTAATTAACTTAATCTCCCATTTAATTAAATCAGACTCTAAGCCCATGTAATTAAAATCCCTTCTAATTAATTAAATCCAACTTAATTAATTAATTCACAAATTAAATTCCAATTTAATTTATGATCCTGATCCAATTCCAATTGGATCCCATTTTGTTCCAATTGGGTCGACCCACCCATAATAATCGACCCAATCGATTTTTCACCCAGTCGACCCAGTCGACTCGGTCGTTCTTATTTCCTCGCTTTCGCTTCATGTGTATTGTGTATGCCCCCGTAGGTTCACCACATAATTGGCCGTGGGATATAATTAAATATTATTTAGTTATTCGAGCAAGACTTACTCTAAATCAATCGAACACTCTGTCGATTGACCATTCCAAAATTAGCACCTCTGCCAATTTGGGAATTCTCCCACACTCCACGGTCGATGTCCAGCCACAAGCCCATGGAGCCCAATCACTGGTGAATTAATTCAGTGAACCTTTTATCATTTATAATTTCCATATACGACATAATCTCTCCATCGATCAATCTCCCAGTCGAGACTTAAGGGTATGTTCTTTCATCGGATTCCCTTTTCTTTTGTCTTGACCTTATGTACTCTGGTCTCGAAAAAAATTCTCTTAGACTTAATCTTTATGAGCTACTTACATAAAGTCGTCAGATACCTTGGCCAATGATTTTACCAGAATTAATTTCTCACAGAAATCCATAGGAGAATTTCCCAACCTATCAAGTCGGGTCAATGGATCCTTTGTTGATGATATGAATCTGCATACGAGTTCCTCTATACCCAATATGAGTCCACAGAGACTTTCTGGCAATCCCCAGTCAGTCGGAATTCATATCAAAGCATAGACATTCTCGCACCAGATAAACCCTATCACCTCAAGTAGTTAGGGATCGTTCCTCGTATACTATTATAAATTTGGAATAACTTCAACCCCGATATGCGACTACCGCTTCCATGGTGAGTTATTTCCTAATTGGGGTATACGTTCTCGCACCAGATAAACCCTATCACCTCAAGTAGTTAGGGATCGTTCCTCGTATACTATTATAAATTTGGAATAACTTCAACCCCGATATGCGACTACCGCTTCCATGGTGAGTTATTTCCTAATTGGGGTATTCAGTGCGCTTGCCATCCCAGCAAGCCACCTACTTATGTGTATCGACTATCCAAGTCACGCTCGTGGACCCCAGCGTCCTCCAGTTCATCGGAGTATACACAATAGTGAGAGTCTAACCGAATCCAATGATGTCCTATCTCGATTGGATTCTACGGCTCTTGAATATGTTCTAGATCACGGCCTTGGAGATCAGTCCACGGGTTGTCCCATAGCCCTGTGATCTAAGGACTTCTATCCTTATGCGTAGATAATTATTACATAAGATAAAGTTGACCATTTAATAAAGTGCATTTATTAATCTAAATTGAATAGTTCCTCATTAATTACAATAAATGTTCGCCATACAGCTGGCTTGCAGGACACTATTTCTATCAATCTCCCACTTGTCCTAAAGCCAGTCTTTTATGTTCTTGAGTCCCATCTTATGCAGATGTTTCTCAAATGCCTTTTGAGGCGGAGGCTTCGTTAGCGGATCCGCCGTATTATCTTCTGAGTTGACACGTTCCATCTTAATGTCTCCTCTACCAATGATATCTCTTATCACGTGGTATCGTCTTTGTACGTGCTTGGATTTCTGATGAGATCTCGGCTCCTTTGCTTGCGCTATTGCCCCATTGTTATTACAGAAGATAGTAATGGGCTCAGCGATGCTAGGTATCACATCCAATTCCTGGATGAAGTTCCTCATCCAAACACCTTCCTTTGCTGCATCACTCGCAGCAATGTATTCTGCTTCGGTGGTTGAATCTGCGGTTGTTTCTTTCTTGGAGCTCTTCCAGCTAACCGCACCACCATTGAGGCAGAACACGTATCCTGATGTCGACTTGAAGTCGTCTACATCACATTAGAAGCTCGAGTCTGTATAGCCTTCCAATTTCGATTCTCCTCCACCGTATACCAAGAACAATTCCTTAGTCCTTCTAAGGTACTTCAGAATTGCCTTTACGGCTATCCAGTGCTGCTCACCTGGATCAGACTGGTAGCGACTGGTAACGCTTAGAGCGTATGCTACGTCTGGTCTAGTACATAACATACCATACATTATGCTTCCTATCGCGGATGCATATGGTACTCGAGACATATTGCTTCTCTCTTCAGGCGTCTTTGGGGCCATAGACTTAGAGAGTGCAATCCCATGTCTCATTGGAAACAATCCTCTCTTGGATTCTTCCATGTTAAATCTTTTCAAGATTTTATCTATGTACTGGGATTGGGAGAGGCCCAACAGTCCTTTTGATCTATTTCGGTAGATCCTTATACCTAGTACAAAGGATGCTTCTTCCATATCCTTCATTGAGAATTGTGTAGATAACCATGCTTTAGTTTCGGACAACGTTTTCACATTGTTTCCAATGAGAAGAATGTCGTCAACGTAAAGCACCAAAAATTCAACTGTACTCCCATTGATCTTCTTGTACACGCAAGGTTCGAACATGTTTTTGATGAATCAAAAAGTTTGGATTGTCTCACAAGTTCCAACTTCGGGAAGCTTGTTCAATCCATAAATGGACCTCTGGAGTTTGCACACCTTGTGTTCATCTCATGCTTTTGATCAGCATATCGTCTACGTAGACTTCCATTATTTCTCCAATTAATTCTTTGAAAATTAGGTTTACCAACCTTTGGTAAGTGGCCCCGGCAATCCTCAAGCCAAACGGCATAACTATGAAGCAATATACTCCTTGCTCGGTTATGAATGCAATTTTCTCTTGGTCTCGCTCATTCATGTATATTTGATAAAAACCTTGGAAAGCATCCATCATGCTGAAGATTGCAAAGCCAGGAGTTTAGTCGACTAATAAGTCGATCCTTGGGAGAGGATATGGATCGCGCGGGCATAATTTGTTAAGGTCGGTGAAATCGTTGCACATTCTCCACTTGTTATCCTTTTTATCCCCTTTTGCTACTAGAACAACATTACATAGCCATTCCGAGAAGTGTATTTCTCGAATTTGTTTTCCTTTGAGTAGCCTTTCTACTTCTGCCTTGATGATTTTATCTTTTACTGGCCCATGATTTCTCTTCTTTTGTCTAGCGGGTTTTGCCAAAGGGTCAATTTTTAGCGAGCAGTTGATTACTCGAGGGTCAATTCCCTCGATGTCGTCTGCGCACCAGGCGAAGACATCTACATTATTTATGAGAAAGTCGATCAACATTACTTCCCCTTCCCTGCTTAATTCAGTACCTATTCTTGTTGTTTTTGTTGGGTCCCCTTCTACTAGTATGACATCCTTATGTCCCGATGGTTTTAAAGCTAAATCCACCGGTTCTTTTCCCTTTTTATCTATTCGATCTGTGCTAGGGATTTCAACCTCGTTTCTTCCAACATCGTCTTGGAGCTTTCTTTTGCTCGGGGTAATTGATTCAGAGCGGTTTTTCAAAGTCAATGATGTGCTGTAGCAATCCCACGCCATACAATGATCATTCAATATTTCTCCGATACCTGTGTCGGTCAAAAATTTTATCTTCTGATGGTAAGTTGAAACAACGGCTCGGAACAGGTTGAGGGCAGGTCGCCCTAAGATCGCATTGTAGGCAAAAGGAGTTTCTACTACTAAAAATTTTACCAGCTTCACTGTCCGATGTGGTTTCCTCCCGAGTGAGACGCTTAAAGTTATTGTTCCACTGGGGACAATTTCGGATCCTCCAAATCCCACTAACGGTGTAGCTACCTTTTGGAATGTTATTTGTCTCAAGTTTGATAAGGGATAATTTGGATCCCCTATTTTTGGCAAGCCCTATATTGATCGAACAACACAAGTTCCGTCCTCGGAAGTATCAAACCGAGTCGGGGCATATAATGATCTGTTCCGACCCAGCAAAGAGAACCCGAGGTCGAAGGTTACTGTTGGGCCGAGCCCAGGCCCAAGCCAGCGGGCTGGAAAAGTACTCCTGCAAGTGTGTCAGAAAGCCCATCATCTCAGCTATAAATACCCCTAGCATTTATGACGACGACACACAACTTCCCAAGTGCTCTTCCTCCGAGGCTGCTGCTCGGAGCTACTTAGGAAGAATAGCATAGGCAGTTTTATATGTATTTCACCCTCTACCTTGTACGGCATCCTATAATGCTCGGATAGGACTCTCCATACTTGTAACTTGTACTCAAACATCTTGAATACAAATACTATTGATCTTTTTCTTCTATTTACGAGCATTTGTATGGCACCTCACACCACCTAGATCGAACAAACGAAAACATGTAAGATCAATTGGCACCCACCGAGGGGCCTTACTCGAGTATTAGATCGAAATACGCCTACTACGAGGAGAAATACGTATATTAGAGGAGAACCTTCCCATGCAGCAGGAGCACAGAATTCGGTCAATAATGAGCCTGATAATATGTCGCGCGCGGCTCAACAACCAGAGATTCCACCAGTTGTTACGCAGGATAATATTATACAGACATCCCGGTCAGAAATCCCCCCCAAAATTAGTACATGATGTGGAAGATTCAGTAGTAGGGGAGAGCCACCCTTCTGGTGCTGTCAGAGGCAAAAAATCGCCCTACAAAAGAATTACTGAATCCGAACTGGAAAGGACAGTGCAAGAGAGAGTAGCTAAGAAGTTGGAGAAGGAAGATACGCTGATAGAGATTCCTCGCGGCAATCATGCTGCCAGGCGAGTGGGAAACGTTCCGAGTAGAGAAAATCTACGAGATAGGGAGGTTTCGAACAGTATCATGCGTTGTTCGCCGTTTTGTCAAGAAATACGCGAAGCTCGAAACGCGGAAATGGTACCGACCAGGCTACCACGGTATAACGGGACTACCGACCCCGGGGAACACATTAACAGCTTTATTAATGTGATGAACTTATACAGACATTCAGAGGACTTTTGTTGCAAGATCATGGTTACTACCTTCGAGGGAATTGCCCTCGATTGGTTCGGAAAGTTGCCGCCTAACTCCATATTTTCCTTCGAGGAATTTTGCGACAAACTAAAACACCAATTTCCTAGTCAAAGGAAATCGAGATTACCGGCGAATCATTTGGGGACCGTAAAACAGTTGGAAGAAGAAACGTTTTGGCAATGGTTAGCAAGGTTCAGTATCGAATTCCTCAAAGTTGATACCCCGCAGATCGAATATTTGTCTTCTCTAATGTTCGAGCTGACAAGGAGCACTCAGTTCGGAAACGCCTTGTGCAGAAAACAACCGAAATCCTTCGAACGAATAATGGAGATCGCTGAGAAATACAGGATTCAGGAAGAGATGAATAAGTTAAAAAGTTCGCACACTGGGAAACTTCCTCTCAACAAGAAACAAAATCGGGCTCCTATTCCGAAACATGGTGATTACGGAGGATCGAACAAAGGGTCTGTTTGGCAGCGAATCAACACTTATAAGCCACATATGCCGCTCCAAGGGTCGAATTCCTATGGACCTCCTTATGAAGAAACTCGACCTCCAAGACCGGGAAATATTCAGTTTACCGAACTTAACAGTCCAAAGGAAGAAGTGTTAACTGTGTTAGAAGAAGGAAATTTGATTCCCGAGGCTCAAAAGATC
Organism: Penstemon barbatus; assembly: GCA_003313485.2. Classification (NCBI taxonomy): domain Eukaryota; kingdom Viridiplantae; phylum Streptophyta; class Magnoliopsida; order Lamiales; family Plantaginaceae; genus Penstemon; species Penstemon barbatus. Next base: position 50,505,481 of record CM064883.1, read on the forward strand.
ACTCAGGCTAGGCCAGGTGTGTTGGGTTATGACCAATACTGTCGATACCACCGGACTCGGGGGCACAGCACCGGAAACTGTTACCAATCGAAAATCGAGATAGAAAAACTAATTGCACAAGGAAAACTCAAAGAATTTGTCAAAGGAGGCAACTATAACAATCGTTATAGGTCCAGAAGCCCGCGAAAGTTTAATACTCAACAAAGGCAGGTTCGAAATCAGACGGAAGAGCGATCAAATGGAGTGATAAACATGATTGCTGGCGGACCAGCAGGAGGAGATAGCAGAAATGCTAGAAAAAGAACGTTGAGGTTGATAGGATAGTGCCCTGCAAGCCAACAAAATAGCTTGTAATAGGAACATTATTTTATCTTGACAGAATCTTTGATTTATCAATTAATACGAACTGTTTATTTTATTGAGAATTCATAATATAAACAAATGGCCATCTTCATCTTTCGCGAACACATTTAAGCGATTGGTTGAAACCCTGAGATCACTCATGACTACGGGACTATTCACTTCAGTATTGGGTGCGATTAATCATGAAACAGTCTCAAAGGTCGTGATCTCAAAAATGTTCCAAGTCATAGATTCATATCGAGACGGGGTATCGAATGAATCGTCAGGACTTGTACGATTATGCATGATTCACTTAAAGTGAATTTGTTGTTGTTTCATGAACAAGACATTGTTAATGTCAGTGCATATGACTAGGTGGTTCGATAGGGGATCGGACGCATCGAACGACCCGAACAGAGAGACCCATTGTGGAAGTGCGTAAAAAGCATATCGGTGGTGGGATGTCTCTCAAGACTTATAACAGTGTACGATTTAGTCCTTAGACTTGAGATGCTAGGGCGAATTCGGTATACGGGTGTGCGTACTTTGATTTAGGAGCCGGGCACTTAGCTTGTCCATTGTGCGCCTACGTTGGGTACGTATAGTCGTATGCGCGGATGGTTAGCATCAATATAGGATCTACCGACTCATCGTAATGGATGAGGGAATTTCCTGTACATTCTTAGATGATGCATTCCGAGAAATCCATGGCCATGGTCAGTGACGGATTTGGAAAGGGGTTTCCAGATTTAGCAGTCACACTGGAAGTATTATCCTGAATTAGAAAGTACAGAATCGAGATGATTAGAGGTGCCGACCAATTCACACACCCTAGGTCTCGATCGGGAAATTAGTCGTTAGAGGGACCGTATGTACATGGTACTTATAAGAGGTTTAAGGTTCACTGAAATCAATTCACCTGAAGTTGGGCCTCATGGGCTTGTGGCTAGACATCGACCATGAGGTGTGGGTACTCCTGAATTGATGGTAGATTAATTCTGGAGTGGTCAATTGAAAGTAGTTTAATTGATCGGAGCGATTAATTAAATAATTAATTGCTCATTAATTAAATCACAGAAATGTGAGCCTGCGGCCAATTGATGGTGAACCTAGAGGGTCACACACAAAAGCTGGAACTGTGATAGTCAGTTGTAGAACGAAACGATTTAAAGAAGTTAAATCAAGATAAGGAATTAAAGGGTTAATTCCTGGAGAGAGAAAATTAATTAGATTTTATCTGATTAATTAAATTAAATCTTTAATTAGATTTATTGGATTATTTAATTAAAGTATTAATTAAATAAATGGGCTATTTAATTAAAGTGATTAATTAAATGAGTTGGGCTATTTAATTAAAAGGACTAATTAAATAGAGGAGTTGGGCCAGACTTATCTGATGGCCCATTAGCTAAGAGATAAGATTAGGGATAGGGTTTGAACTCTCCTATAAAAAGGAGTCTTGGAGAATCAAAATCCTAACCTAGCAAAATCACTAAACCCTAATCTACTCTCTACAAGCCGCCGCCCCCCCTCTCCCTCACTAGCCCTAGCCGCCGCCACCTTCTACAACCAAGCCGCCGCCGCCGTGGTTGTGGAGAAGGGACGAGCACCTCTCTCCTTCTTCCGATCTACATCTAGAGTTGGATCTAAATCCAACTCTCGAATCTGAGCTACTTTTCTCCTAGTTCTGAGCCTGAGGATTAAAGTGATTGTAGATCCAGCTGGTGTGGACTTTTCTCTAGAGGCACAACACTTGGGGTGCTCTAGTGATCCGACAAGAAGACCGGAGAAACCACCACCTTGCCTGTGGTGAGGTAAAATCGAAATTTTACCATTGTATTTATTTTTGTATTTGTATGTTTAAATAAATTCAACCTTATTCATATGTACTAATAAGGTGCCTGGGATGTGGATATAAAAATTTTAAATTCCGCACCGTTGTAGTTGACAATTATACCCACGAAATCCCAACAGTGGTATCAGAGCCTAACTTATTATGTACATATGAAAAAGGCCTGAACGCATCAAATTATGTGACTATATGTATTTGTTGTGTTCTGATATTTGATTCTTGCTTGTTATGATAAATTGAGTGTTCGGATTTTTGCACTTTTCGGTTTTTGGGCCTAAATTGTAATTTCCAAAAATTGGAGGGCTTATTTGCAAATTACGATTTTTTATAAATCTGGACAGAAATTAAAATTTTGTTTTTCTGCAATTCTGGACCAAATTGTAAATTCTGGAATTTTTCAAAATCTGGACCATTTTGCAATTTACGAAAGGTTAGGGGTGTTTTTGCTATTTCCGTAAATCTGGGGTCTGTTTTGCAATAAACAAAAGTTTCTGGAAATTTTGTTAATTTTCTGCTTTCTGGTCCAATTTGCATATTCTGGAAATTTTGGGGCTAATTTGTAATTTCCAAAAGTTGAGGGGTCAAAGTGTAATTTTTGAAAATTCAGGGGCCGAACCGCAATTTTTCAAACTTGAAAAACAGAAACTGTTTTGTGCACTAAAAGGGTTTAGTAAATCCGGAAAGTCAATTTTATCATAATTAGTAGGGACTTAAAGTGAGAATCAAAGGGTCATTTTAAAGGAGATTTAAAATGATGTTTGAGATTGTTTTAGAAGGGGTTTTAAAACTAGAATCTTAAGGGCTGTTTTAAAATGGAATAAGAAATAAGAAACTAGGTTTTGCTTGTTTCTTGCTCTACGTGAAATTGTTTACGTAGTTTTCGATCGCGCCGAGCCTTGACCCTTAGGGTAGATGTGATTGGTTATTTATCATCTTATTGGTTTTATTGGGCCTGCGAGCCTTAAGTTTTGGGCCATTTTGAGCCATTGTAATAGATAGGGCTTTACTGTTTTATTAGTTTAGGATGGAGGCCCGTTACAAGCAAGGTGGGAGCCCAAGAAGACTAAAGGCCATGTATGCATGGTAAAATGTGTAATAGAGTAGGTCTCTTTGAAACCTAATAGATTGACCAATAGGACCATCGTTTTTGGCTCGATGGTGGTCCGCATAGGAGGCTCCCAATCGAAAACATACTGTGGTAGCATGCATGCTAGGTGTGTATGTGTTTATTTACGTATTTATATCTTAGCTTGTATGGTGATGCGCGCTAGTTATATTTAGATCGTAAATAAAAGATAATGCATAACTGGAACGGTGAGATCTCGAGGAGAGTTACCTCAAACTCTTAAACCCGAAAAACCCCTCTTGAAAATAATATTAAGTCATATTGGGTACATTTAAAATGATGTTTTAAAGATCCAAGCCTTCCATCAATAGGGACTAGTGTATGTTGTCTACTTATCGTTGAAGGTGATCCAGAGTCTGGCACCCTAGGCGAAGAAAGGGACAACACACGAAATTCCTTGATTCCTGTTTTTTAACTAAACTCGACAAGGGTGAGGACTGGTCGGGATGTGATTATCGACCGATAACTAGTTACGGGGACTTCACGACCGGGCCAGTTGCTCATCATGATTGATGGGTTAGACTTAACGACTAGTAACACTTATGATGTAGCAGTGCTAGATAAGTGCGAAGACCGAGGCAAAATAGCTTGAAGGTTGTGGAGGAACACAATTGGTAAAAGTATACCTACCTGGGGAGTTAATTGTATGGCCACGAGTCGTGGGTGCAATTAATGTCTGCTGGGACGTCAAGACCTACTAGGAGATTAGATTTCCCGAACAATGGAAGGGGTAATTGTTTCGAGAAAATAGTGGGAGAACTTTTTCGATAACAAGTCCAACATCGTTAATTATAAGTATTAATATAGATCAGTCAGCTAAACGTTATCAATTACTTTTGTAGACCATTAGCTATCATCCTTGACACTAACAAACTGAACGGATCAAATTTTGTCGACTGGCTTAGAAATCTGAGGATAGTCCTCGACTCCGAGAAAAGGAGTTACATTCTCGATGCACCCATGCCTGGTGCACTTCCGGAAGGGGTTTCGGAAGAGGAACGAGCTACCCATCAAAGGTGGGTCGATGATGATATTCAGGTTCGTTGCCTCATGCTGGCATCAATGACCAATGAGCTGCAGAAACAGCATGCAAGGATGTTGCATGCTGCTGACATAATTCTTCATCTCCGAGAGTTGTTTGGAGAGAAGTCTAGGACCGAAAGGTTCAAGACTACAAAAGAATTATTCAATCTGAGAATGGCTGAGGGTTCAAGTGTGAAGGATCACTGTTTGCGCTTCATTAATCTGGTAGAAAAACTGGAGAACTTGGAGGTAGACTTGCACGCTGATCTCTCCACTGACCTTCTCCTCCATACTCTGCCGCGCTCATTTGATCAGTTCGTGATAAACTTCAATATGGAAGATAGAGAGCTCGCTCTACACGAACTGACCAATTTATTGGTCACGGCATAATCAACCTTGAAAAGGGAGAAGTCTGTCATGATTGCTGAGCAACCCAAGGCTGCAAAGCCTAAGAAGGGCAAGAAAAAGAAGAAGAAAGTAATCTCTTCTAAAACAACCAAGAAGGTTGTCGAGAAGAAAAGAAAAAGGCCAGAAGATGAATGTTTCCACTGCAAGAAAGCAGGGCACTGGAAAAGGAACTGCCCAGACTACCTGAAAGAGGTGGTCAAAGGTATTTTCTTTATTGAAGTTAATATTTCTATTAACTGTGCATCATGGGTGTTAGACACCGCAGCCGGTTCTCATATCTGCAATGATTTGCAGGTGATGGGAGCAGTAAGGCCTCTTAAACCTGGGGATAGAATCCTGCGCTTTGGAAACGGAGCTAGGGTTGCGGCAGAGGCCATAGGAGACGTTGAATTAGTCCTAGGAAATTTTTCTTTGGTTTTGAAAGACTGTTTGTACGTACCAACAATTATCAAAAACATTATTTCTATTCCTCTTTTGGACAATGATGGTTTTTGTTTTTCCATTTCTAATGGAAAGTTTAGCATAATAAAAGGTGGTTTTACTTATGCTTGTGGTACTTTGATAGATGGTCTTTATTCCTTAGAACCTACTAATTCTAATGTCATGCACATTCAATCAAAGAAAAGAAAACAAGATGAAAACAATCCACAACTTTGGCACGCTAGGCTTGGACATATTTCCAAGAGTAGAATTCAAAAGTTGGTCTCCTCTAGGGCTCTTGAAATAAAGAACCTAGATGATCTCCTAACTTGCGAATCCTGTCTCAAGGGAAAAATGACCAAGGCGCCTTTTACTGGGAAACCGGAGCGAACCAAACAAACATTGGATCTAATCCATACTGATGTTTGTGGACCACTGAGTATCAGTGCGAGAGGAGGATTCTCATACTTCATAACCTTCACAGACGACTTCAGTCGTTATGGGTATGTATACCTGATGAAGTATAAGTCCGAAGCTTTTGATAAATTCAAAGAGTTTCGAATGGAAGTTGAGAATCAACTTGGACATAGTATCAAGGCACTTCGGTCGGATCGAGGTGGTGAATACTTAAGTCAAGAATTCCTCGATTATCTTGTAGAGAATGGAATTCTCTCTCAGCGAACTCCTCCTAGAACACCGCAGTTGAATGGTGTGTCTGAGAGAAGGAACATAACTTTGTTAGACATGGTTCGTTCCATGATGAGTTTCGCTGACCTTCCTTTTTCGTTTTGGGGCCAAGCCTTATTAACTGCTTCAAAGATACTTAACATTGTACCTTCAAAGTCAGTGCCGACGACGCCATACCAAGAGTGGTTTGGTAAAGCACCCATATACTCATATCTGCGAGTATGGGGATCTCCTGCCTATGTAAGAAACAAGAAAGGAGATAAACTAGAGAGTAGATCTAGTTTGTGCAAATTTGTGGGGTATCCAAAGGAATCCATTGGATACCTGTTCTACGAACCTAAGGAACAAAAGATGTTTGTGTCCAGGAACGCCCACTTCTTGGAGGATGACTTCCTCACTAAAACAAGCGGGATATCCGTAGAACTTGATGAAGTCCAGGAATTGGACCCATCCCCACAAGCAGTGGGAGTTGATCCTAAACCCGTTGAACCATCTAGTACACCAGTACTTCGTAGGACCGATCGAGTTCGTAGAGAGCCTGAAAGATATGGCTTTATTCACGAAAACGATCAATTGGACACTGATCCAAGGACATACGAAGAAGCTATGTCAGACATAGATTCGGGTGCGTGGCAGGTGGCCATGCAATCCGAAATGGATTCCATGCATTCCAACAAAGTATGGACTTTGGTTGATCCACCTGAGGGATCTATCCCTGTAGGTTGCAAGTGGATCTTCAAGCGCAAGCTAGGAATGAATGGAGAAGTATTAACTCATAAGGCTCGCCTTGTGGCAAAAGGTTATTCTCAAAGACCTGGAATAGACTATGAGGAAACCTTCTCGCCAGTAGCAATGTCTAAATCCATTCGGATACTATTAGCCATAGCCGCGTGGCATGACTACGAGATATGGCAAATGGACGTAAAGACCGCCTTTCTCAATGGCGACATTGATAAGGAAATTTATATGTAACAGCCAAAAGGCTTTACATCTAAAGGAAGTGAGCATAAGGTTTGCAAACTTCAAAGGTCAATCTATGGCCTAAAACAGGCGTCCCGAACCTGGAACATACGTTTTGATGAGACAGTCAAGGGGTATGGCTTCATCAAGAACGTTTATGAGTCATGTGTGTACAAGAAATTCGATGGGAGTTCGGTACAATTTATTGTGTTATATGTCGATGACATTCTGTTGATCGGAGACGATATCAGAACGTTGACGCAGACGAAAGCGTGGTTATCCACGCAATTCTCCATGAAGGATATGGGAGACGCATCTTACGTACTAGGCATACGTATCTACAGAGATAGATCGAAGAAGATGTTAGGTCTCTCCCAATCCCAGTACATTAACACTATACTGAAAAGATTCAGTATGGAAGAATCCAAGAAAGGATTGCTTCCAATGAGACATGGAATCTATCTTTCTAAATCAATGTGCCCTACGAGTGATGAAGAAAGAAAGAGAATGTCTCTCATACCTTATGCATCTGCCATTGGCAGCATAATGTATGCAATGTTATGTACTAGACCTGACGTAGCTCACGCTCTCAGTGTAACGAGCCGCTACCAGTCGAATCCAAGGGAGGAACACTGGACCGCCGTAAAGGCTATCCTAAAGTACCTGAGAAGGACTAAGGATATGTTCTTGGTCTACGGTGGGAGTGGAGAATTGAAACTCGAAGGATTGACTGATTCGAGTTTTCAGTCTGACGTGGATGATTTTAAATCCAATTCTGGATATATATTTTGCCTCAACGGCGCAGCGGTGAGTTGGAAGACCTCCAAACAGTCGACCACTGCAGACTCAACCACTGAAGCAGAATATATCGCCGCATCAGATGCAGCGAAGGAAAGTGTTTGGATGAGAAACTTCATCCAAGAGCTGGATGTGGTACCTAGCATTGCAAATCCCATAGTAGTCTACTGCGACAACAATGGGGCAATTGCTCAAGCGAAGGAGCCGAGATCACACCACAAGTCCAAACACGTATTAAGGAAATACCATGTGACCAGGGAGATCATAGGTAGATGAGACATTCAAATGGAGCATGTCGACTCAAAGGATAACATAGATGATCCACTAACTAAGCCATTATCGCAAAAGGTGTTCGAAGAGCATCTGACAAGGATGGGTCTTAGAAACGTTTGTGATTGGATTTAGGGCAAGTGGGAGATTGATAGGATAGTGCCATGCAAGCCAACAAAATAGCTTGTAATAGGAACATTATTTTATCTTGACAGAATCTTTGATTTATCAATTAATACGAACTGTTTATTTTATTGAGAATTCATAATATAAACAAATGGCCATCTTCATCTTTCGCGAACACATTTAAGCGATTGGTTGAAACCCTGAGATCACTCATGACTACGGGACTATTCACTTCAGTATTGGGTGCGATTAATCATGAAACAGTCTCAAAGGTCGTGATCTCAAAAATGTTCCAAGTCATAGATTCATATCGAGACGGGGTATCGAATGAATCGTCAGGACTTGTACGATTATGCATGATTCACTTAAAGTGAATTTGTTGTTGTTTCATGAACAAGACATTGTTAATGTCAGTGCATATGACTAGGTGGTTCGAAAGGGGATCGGACGCATCGAACGACCCGAACAGAGAGACCCATTGTGGAAGTGCGTAAAAAGCATATCGGTGGTGGGATGTCTCTCAAGACTTATAACAGTGTACGATTTAGTCCTTAGACTTGAGATGCTAGGGAGGAGCCGGGCACTTAGCTTGTCCATTGTGCGCCTACGTTGGGTACGTATAGTCGTATGCGCGGATGGTTAGCATCAATATAGGATCTACCGACTCATCGTAATGGATGAGGGAATTTCCTGTACATTCTTAGATGATGGATTCCGAGAAATCCATAGCCATGGTCAGTGACGGATTTGGAAAGGGGTTTCCAGATTTAGCAGTCACACTGGAAGTATTATCCTGAATTAAAAAGTACAGAATCGAGATGATTAGAGGTGCCGACCAATTCACACACCCTAGGTCTCGATCGGGAAATTAGTCGTTAGAGGGACCGTATGTACATGGTACTTATAAGAGGTTTAAGGTTCACTGAAATCAATTCACCTGAAGTTGGGCCTCATGGGCTTGTGGCTAGACATCGACCATGAGGTGTGGGTACTCCTGAATTGATGGTAGATTAATTCTGGAGTGGTCAATTGAAAGTAGTTTAATTGATCGGAGCGATTAATTAAATAATTAATTGCTCATTAATTAAATCACAGAAATGTGAGCCTGCGGCCAATTGATGGTGAACCTAGAGGGTCACACACAAAAGCTGGAACTGTGATAGTCAGTTGTAGAACGAAACGATTTAAAGAAGTTAAATCAAGATAAGGAATTAAAGGGTTAATTCCTGGAGAGAGAAAATTAATTAGATTTTATCTGATTAATTAAATTAAATCTTTAATTAGATTTATTGGATTATTTAATTAAAGTATTAATTAAATTAATGGGCTATTTAATTAAAGTGATTAATTAAATGAGTTGGGCTATTTAATTAAAAGGACTAATTAAATAGAGGAGTTGGGCCAGACTTATCTGATGGCCCATTAGCTAAGAGATAAGATTAGGGATAGGGTTTGAACTATCCTATAAAAAGGAGTCTTGGAGAATCAAAATCCTAACCTAGCAAAATCACTAAACCCTAATCTACTCTCTACAAGCCGCCGCCCCCCTCTCCCTCACTAGCCCTAGCCGCCGCCACCTTCTACAACCAAGCCGCCGCCGCCGCCGTGGTTGTGGAGAAGGGACGAGCACCTCTCTCCTTCTTCCGATCTACATCTAGAGTTGGATCTAAATCCTACTCTCGAATCTGAGCTACTTTTCTCCTAGTTCTGAGCCTGAGGATTAAAGTGATTGCAGATACAGCTGGTGTGGACTTTTCTCTAGAGGCACAACACTTGGGGTGCTCTAGTGATCCGACAAGAAGACCGGAGAAACCATCACCTTGCCTGTGGTGAGGTAAAATCGAAATTTTACCATTGTATTTATTTTTGTATTTGTATGCTTAAATAAATTCAACCTTATTCATATGTACTAATAAGGTGCCTGGGATGTGGATATAAAAATTTTAAATTCCGCACCGTTGTAGTTGACAATTATACCCACGAAATCCCAACAGAGGTCGATAGGGGCTGGGATCTCTACGAAGAGGGAAATTCTATCCTTGGAGTTTCCCTCCATGGAAAATCAAGTTATAAGTTTCAGTGAGGCCGATCGACCTTCGGATATTAATTGGGATACAAATGAGGACGATCCAGATTTTTCCATGGTGTTGACATTGAAGATTGCTAATTTTGAGGTCAAGAGAGTGCTAGTCGATAATGGAAGCTCGGCAAGTATTATCTCATCGGAAGCTCTCACAAGGATGAATCTTTGTCACCCGCATCTGGATCGAGTAACCACTCCTTTGGTCGGTTTTGGGGGATCGGAGATCGTTCCGCCTGGGACCATTCTATTGAGCACGACTCTAGGAAGCAAGCCAAAGAATGTAAGAAGGATGATCAAATTCCTGGTAGTGGACACTACGTTCGCTTACAATGCCATAATAGGGAGACCAGCTCTAAATGTCTTCAAGGCAGCGGTATCTACCTATCATCAAAAGATAAAATTCCCGACCGAGGGAGGGGTAGGAGAAATGAGGAACGACCAATATATGGCTTGGGAATGTTATAGTTCATCTCTAAGCGTACAGAAGAAATTGGAACCCAAGCTCTTGGGTAAGAGGAAAGTAATTGAGTCGAAACAAGGGACGGGTACACCGGTTCCCAATTGTGTAAAATTGCAAGAAGAGAAAGGAGGGACCATTGATGCGACCATGGTAGCACCCGATGATAAGGAAGTGAGTCTGCTTTCTCGATCCCTTGATAAGTTCACCAAGGGCGCAACAGAGTTGAAGGAAGCGGGGGAAACCATGCTCGTGGGATTATTGCAGAGGAACGTGAATATTTCGATCGGGGGCTTGAAGGACGTTCCGGAAATCAACAAACACGCGCTTACTCAACCCTCAAACAGTTTGAAAAGGTGGGGAAATGAGGCGACTAATGAAATAAGCATGGTTGAAGAAGGCAATATCCCGACTAAGTGGAAACACGAGGATGACTCTCCAACCAAAAAAGGAAGAGAATTGCAGAAGCATCTTTTAATTTCTGGAAATTCCCTTAAGAATCATGAACCCAAGGATAAAGATTCAAGTTGCATCGTCGCAAGCAATGAAAGAGAGCTCCACGCACGGCTCACATGACTAGGGATGGTCGGAAAAGCAAAGGTAAAGCCAGTTTATGTATTGACAAATTCTGACTTTGTTCATAAACAGGTAAAAGCCATGGGCGAAACCAATGGGTTCAGCGAAGCAGGTTGTCTGGACTTGGCAAAAATTTCGATCTCAGGATTCGAAAAATTATATATCCAGCTTGTCCCAAAAGAAGAAAATCTATCAGTAAGCTTACTATCAAAGTTCTCAAAGAAGGCAGAGGGGAAGAGTAGGAGAATAATTACATGCTTATTATCGAATGATTCTATTATCAATCTTGTATTCTTTAACTCGGATGATTATCTGGAGAGGGGTCATCTTCATCGGATTGTTCCGAACTTAATCTACCAACCAGCTGAACTCAAGCATTCTACCCCGATCTCTGGGACTTTTGGCAAAAAAAACATCAACCTCGCCGATCTTTTTCCAGTAAAAAGAAGAGATCCTATATCGACTGCCGTCAAATACCCCAGAAAATTGTTCGAATTCTCCAATTCCGAGGAAAACAAAGCATTAACAATGAAGGAAATCAATCATATAGACGGAAGAAGCGATCATGCAAAGATGATAATTTAGGATTTAAGTTCTAAAAAGAAAAGAATATGTAATCAAAACCTTCAAATGCGAACATTGAAAATGAGGGGTCTTATGAGAGTAAAACTGGAAACGTCAAAGTATAATGGAAAACTTCAGACCAATCGGGGCGGATCATACATGGTCATTAAAATCGGAAAGGAAGATTCACACTGCATTGCTCATCCAGAAGGGAAGGTCTTACTCTTAGTTCGGAAAGTGGTTAAGACAAGAAGATTATTTATTAGGTTCTAGAGTGATTTACTATTCGCTATCTCATTGTGTTTCATCTATTCTCACGATTAAAGAAGACTATGTGTTCAATGAAAGTTTATTTCGACTGAGTTATTTATTCAATGAAAGTTCATTTCGCCAAAATTCTTATTTATTTGTCATATTCTGGATATTCTCGGTCTCTATTCATCTATTATCAATCTCTATTTGTCTCCATCAACTATTAAACGGGTGAAAGCTGTTGCTACGACCCTCGAAAATCGACCAAGGGTGAAAGCCGTTGCTACGCCCCTTGGATCGGAAAAAATGGGTGACGACCCTCGGGCTAAAAATGCTCTGAAGCGACTAAGGGTGAAAGTCGTTGCTACGCCCCTTAGATCGAAATTATTGAATGGGTGAAAGCTGTTGCTACGACCCTCGGGCTAAAAATGCTCTGAAACGACCAAGGGTGAAAGCCGTTGCTACGCCCCTTAGATCGAAATTATGAAATGGGTGAAAGTTGTTGCTACGACCCTCGGGCTAAAAATGCTCTGAAACGACTAAGGGTGAAAGCCGTTGCTACGCCCCTTAGATCGAAATTATGAAATGGGTGAAAGCTGTTGCTACGACCCTCGGGCTGAAAATGCTCTGGAACGACTAAGGGTGAAAGCCGTTGCTACGCCCCTTAGATCGAAATTATGAAATGGGTGAAAGCTGTTGCTAAGACCCTCGAAGACGACTAAGGGTGAAAGACGTTGCTATGCCCCTTAAGTCTAAAGTATAATCAAGATCGATCTAAATTCTATCATATTCTTTCTCCACAACTATTTACCCGACTAAGGAAGATTATTTCGTCCAAATTTAAGGATTCAGATCCATGATCCGAAAAGAATCTAAGTTATGGAAGATATCTCACGGAAGGTTTAAATCATAGAGATCGAAATTCAAATCTATTATGGTTCTCAAATTATCTCACAGAAGTTGCGAATTACAGAGGTCGAAATTGAAATTCATAAAGCAATATAGAAGAAAATTTTTCATTCATAAAACCTTCGGTACATTTACGAGTATTTTTTCTACGAATACAAGGATAAGTTCGAACTCAAATGAGAAAAGGTCACATTTACCCATATCCTACTACGGGCGCTACAAAAGAGCTAAAGGTCTTCGAATTTAAACAAGGAGCGGAGGAGAACGGGATCTAAGCATGTCCCCAGACTCTTAACAGATCTTAGGTCTTTATCCGTAAATAATGATTGCTATGCCAATCCTTTAAGATCCGCTGATAATGAACCAGCACACGAAAGGAGTCTTGGTCGATATCCGTGCGCACTAACCCGAGCCGGAATACTATGAACCAGCTCCGGAAGCATCTTGAAGAAGTTGAGATCAAAACCTTGAAGACCCTTCCACGAGTTGACCCACTGTCCGACCGGGTGGAGCGACAGGATACAGGAATTCGAGCCAGCCTCAAGTGGATGGAATCAGAGAGAGCTGGTCGCCTGCCGGTACCCCAGTCGCAATCCTTTTCACCTGTCGATACCCTAGTCGAAATAAGTCGCCATCGAAGGCAGTCAAAGTAATGAAGAAAGACGGTTCGAACCCGAACCTCGAATCATTTTATCGGAGATAAGAAACGAAACATGAGGGTCAAAGGAAGTAAAAATTCAATCACAAAAGTCGAACAAAATAAATACAGAAACGTAAAAATATGAAGGTAACTCTGGAACTATATATAGTAAAAGCAAAGGGCGATCAACGACTCAGATTTATTAGAACTAACTGCTGAGATACGAGCAATAAATACGCCAACCGTTCCGCTTCCCGAGAATTAAGAAACCGTTTGGGTAAATGAAGAAAATGTCAAATTCAATCGTGCTCGAAATCCTTATAGTCTCAATTTCGGTCATCAAAGAAAGTCACAAAGAAAAATTCGGAGTATAGCTGATCAAGAAAGCATTATCAGTAACTCGCCTAAGAATGGCCAAGATCGGTAATGTACTGTATTTAAGCAAATTAGAACGATCGTAAAGATTAATCAAAAGACTATGATTTCCGAGTTTGGTATATCAAGCGATTACAAGTTACAAAGATATCAACTCCTATTACATATCAAGCCAATCTCTTGATACTAGTACATTTTACAATCCTATAAATATCGACAAAAACTAATCTCTATATCCGAACGTGAGAGGGACTTCATGACCAGGCAATCCTATGAAATTTTCGGCGGACGATATTGTCCTTACTCGAATACGAGGAGCATGTCAAGCCAACAGGCTTTTATCTTTATTTATGATTCTTCAAAGGAGGGTAATACATCTTTTTCAAGGTGTAATGTGAATACTTTATTGAGGACCTCGATCCTCGAAGAACCACCCCCTGACATCTTCGAGGAAGAACCAAACAAACCGTCGAACACCCTTGAAAAACTTGATGCTTGAGCCTCTCCTAAACCACTAAAGGTCGAGGGAGCTACTTGGGTCGTGGGTGGTCAGCAATGAGGCTTATTGGCCTCCCAGGACGGGATAGCGTTCGCCTGCAGATATCCTAGTCGAAGTAGAAGTACTAATCAGCCTATAATCCGCAAAGTAGGTTCTAACTCGAATTTCAAAATGTTGAGCCATACAACAAGATCTTTTAATCAGCATGATCGAAGCAATCCGCATTCAAAAAAATTTATAAGGATACAAAATGAAAGACCCCATTTATAGGAGCAACTTTCAAAAATCCAACGGTTAGCAGAAAACAAAAGGAACGATCAAGATCAAAAGACTGTTACGCTTCCCGAGAATTTGAGCGGGAAAAGAAAGTCATCAGATTTTGGAATGGGCGAAATTATTATACCAAGACCCGAGAATTTGTGCGGGAAAAGAAAGTCATCTGATTTTGGAAATGAGCAAAGTTATTGTACAAGATCGAAGATCATGGACTCCATCGATCGAGATCGCAAGTTCGAAAAGAAAGCAGGCTAAGTACGAATGAAAAAGAACACATCAAATTATGCAAGATTAAATAGGCAGAATATGCAATCCTGGAATAAAAAAGTCATTACAAACCACAAAAATTAAAAATGTCAGAAATTATTCATGATTACACAGAGATAAAACAACATAGTCGTACAGCAAGCCCAGAAAAGTAAAAGACAACATCTAGAGAAGCTTGTTATCGGAGAAAATCTTCCGAAGCTCAGCACTGCGTGCCTCATATCCACGGTCATAAGCCGCCTTTTCACGACACTCGAACTCTTTTTTCTCCTGCTCGTGAAGACCTTTGAGCTTCTCGAGCTCCTCATTCAGTTTCTTGTGGATTTCTTCTCCCTGATCCTTAGCAACCTTCTCTTTCTCTAAAGCAAGCTTCTCCTCAAGGACACGGTCGAGTTCAGTTTTCTTCTTCTCCAGCTCGAGGGAGATAGCAGCGTGCCGATTTGATTCCCGCTCGGCAAACGTTTTGAGTTCGAGGAAATCTTGTCCGGCCTATTAAATGCTTGGATAAGTTAAAAAAAAAAAAAAAAAGAGAGAGAGAGAGATATTATAACACCTGAAACATAAAGTGCGACCCAGATTGGTACAATTCTTCTAAATTTCTCTCCTTGGACATGTCGGTTTCAGAAGAAGTGAGGTCAACCCGCAACAGACTATCTACGGGATCCCCGAGCGCAGCTTTAGAAATGGACCCGTCCTTCGACTCCTTAGGCGGGGAAGGAGTAACCGTCGGAGGAGCGGAGTCAACTCGGGGTTCGGAAAGATTATCAGTTTTTAAGGATTCAGCATAAGCTTCTCCACCAATATCCAACTTAAGTTTTTTGCTCAAACCTCCTGTGGGGGGAACGGCTGAAGAATCATCAGATGATGGCTTGTTCCCGATGGCAAGCTTCTGCAAAGCCTCAATGGGAGTGACCCCATCAGAATAAGGCCTTTTGTTCGAAGAAGGAATGAGAGTTTTCTGCCTAACAAGCTCTCCACTTGAAGAATCGACAATTTTCGGCAAAGAACCCTCAAGCTCAGCCTCAAGCTCCTCGTCCAAGATGGACTTGTTTGTGTTGCCCTTAGTTTGCTTCGATGAAGCGTTTTTCTCTTTCTTAATTTCCCCTCCCTTAGGAACTTTGGGAAAAGACACAGAGGTTTTAGAAGAGAATTTGGAGGGTTTGGCTTCCTTGGCCGGCTTTTGCTCTTTGGACGAATTTTTGTTTTTCAAGCCACCCAACAACAGTTTGGGGTCGATGGCCTTGCCCAGTATTTCTTCCATGATGAACGGGGAAATGAGTTAAGAGATTCTAAGAATGCAGAATATAGGTAAAGAGCGCTGATCTCGGTAAATAAGGGTGTCGTGTAAATAATTTGAAGAGATCCTCATATTTATAGGCGCTACACCCTATGATTACGGTAGTGGAATCGACACGACTTTCAAGAAAGATTCTATTTGGAATAAATAAATTTCGATCATAGAGTACGAAGAGATATCGAACTATGAAAAATAGATGATGCCCAAATGTTGGCAAGATAAGAACTTACAAGTCATGCGAACCAAATTGTAAGGAAAACAAGTCCGATTACAAAAAAAACGAGTTGCATACATATACACATTTGATTCCTAATTACAAGGCTATGAATCGTCCCCCCCAGCATGCTTGAACCCAGCGTTAGGACCACCGCCACCTTCGCCACCGCTACCTAATGGATCGGTCTGATCAAAGGGTCGATCATCTTCCTCATCCGATCCGTCGTCTATGTTGACATCTTCGTTCTCTCCTAAGGCAGATTGATGATTGTCGTCGGACCGCTCGAGTAAATCAGGATTAGGCATCGGAATGCCAAACTCCTCCACTAAGGGGGCAAAACGATGACTTTGCCAGTTCACAGTTTCTTGGGACAATGATGAAGTTTTGTAGTCCTTTCCTTCGGCATTTTTGTAGGGATTCATATACAGGAAGCATTCCTCCATTTTGTCTGGGATCTTATTGGCTGAAACCAGTTGTTGAACCCCCTTATAAAAGATAGTTTGAAGGATCCCGCCGATCCTTCTCCGAACTAAAGGATCGAGAACAGGGGAATTAAGAAATTTTCGTATGGCTGGGATTTCCGCCTCTTCTGCCCCTTGGGAATATGCACGCGCAGAATCTTGCTTGGTTTGCTCAAGCTCGATTTTAATTCTCTCAAGCTCATCCTCGAGTGCGCTTTTTTCTGTAACTACTGATAATAATTCATCCTCCACTGAGGAGGAATGTTTCTTACTCGTATTCTCTAGCTGTTTCTTCACTTTAGACAATTCTCGTTGACTATCTGTCAATTGGGATCGAAGGGTTTGATTATCAACGAAAATTTGTGCGTACGCATCGTGAGCATCCTGCGACTCTTGCTCTAGCAATGCTAAGCGATAGGTCTGAAGAGCGAACAAATCCCCGACTATGAGAAAAGCTCGATTATCAGTAAATATTAGAGACTCTAAAGAAAGATGAAGTAGTCAAAGGAAAAAATTCTAACCTCATGATACGTCCGGGAAAAATCACTCAGAACCTCAAAACTACCTGATGGTTTGAAGCAACATATCCCGCTTAAACCGACCAGCCATGTAAATTCTAGTTGCTTTATCAAATTCATTCTCACCATCTGGACCCAGATCGGATCGAATAGTCCCGTATTCGGGATATCCAGCAGCCCTGCTACCTCGGAAGTGTTCGTCCATGAAATCTGCCACATCAGGCTCCGATCTACCCTCTCGACATGGAACCGAATCAGAACTCACACCAAAGGGTTTTACCCTCCTCAAGGGTCCCGGACGGTCAGCATTCCTCTTTCGACTCAGAAGCTTCTCATACTCTTGCACACCCAGAATTCGGTTCCAAGAATATTGACTGTAACCAACAGACGAAAGAGTAGAAGTATCAGGGGAGAACAGACTTCGGAGAGGACCCGCAGTGGCAGAATTCAAGGAACTCATAGTACCAACCCCTCTCAGATCGGGAAGTAGAGTTGGTATATCGACTGAATCTCCGCCTAAATCACCTACATTCGCTCTTCTTTTCGAAGTATATGGTAACTGCTCGAACTGGGATGGCATACTTCCAACCAATCCAGCAGTGGACAGCCGAAACCTCTCAACAGTTCGACCTGGAAAGGAAATGCAAGGTATATGTGAATTTAAACAAAAAGAGTTAATCTATCATACATTGAAATAGGAAGAAACTAAAGACATACTCAAAGAAAGAGGTGCACTGTACAAAGCAGCAGATGCAGGCGGGTCACCGAGCGGCTGAAGCGATCCTTCGAAAGATCGAATGGGTAAAGGATAAGAGTATTCGATCACCGGGGCAGGATAGTCACATTTGCTCAACCCAGCCAACCGCAAAATACCTTCTTGAATCAGAAGCATGGTTTGGTAAGGGTTGGACCGTAGCTGCTCAAGAAATTCATCGGAAAGATGATGATTGATCCTCTCCTTAATTCTGCGACGACCATATGACCAATAATTTACGCCATCCCCTCGATATGGTCTGGTCTTCGAGATACCTTCTGATACGGGGACATCAGGGCCTTTAAAGAAAAAGAACCTCCTCTTCCATCCTTTAATCTTCTCCGTTGCTATGTTCGTGAGAATAGGCCGTTTCGACCTCTGGTAGATGGACACGAACCTGACATTCGAGCCATTACACAGGTCCATTCGAAATATTTGCCAAAAATTACTAAAAAAGGTATATTCCCCTTTGGCTTCCATGAGAGCGCTGAACGCTACGATATACGCAACAGAATGCGGGAGAAGCTGAGCGGGGGAAAGCAAAAAGAAAGTCAAGATGCTTCGGATAAGAGGGATAAACGGAATGCGCAAACCATAAGAAAATTGCTTTTCATAGAAGGCTTGACACCCGACTGGAGGCTCAGTTGCACGCTCGGTGTAAGAAGGGATGACGATCGAAAAACCCTTAGGAAGAAATTTCCCGAACTCCGCCTCAAGATGAACGCGATCCTTCTTGAAAAAACCACAGGAAGTTTGATTGGCAGGAAGTTCTGACCTGTTTGAGGTGGCTGTGTTAGAAGGAAATGTATGTCTAAAAATCCTGACAAAGGAGCCTTCGCCAATACTAAGCTTCTCGACCACGTTTTCCTCAAGATCTTCGATCTGGTCAGCATCCTCATCTTCTGGATGAAACTCTCCACTCTCGTAATCATCGACAAGCTTTAACAGAGGATCGGACTCTTGATCCTCTCCGACCTTGTTCTTGACCTTCAATCTTCTGGAACTAGACTTTATGGGCAGATAAAAAGTTATACTGAAACAGCTGCTCGTTCGACCCGAATGCTCCGAACTCAAGAAAATATGTGATTTATGAGTGATTTTCCAACAAGTCAACATATATATATGGGGTTAAAAAGGTAAAATTGCAAACCGGTCCATGAATAACCGTGACGGTTGAACTTCCTCTGGGTAAAATTTAAAGTTATTTTTTTGAGAATTGCATTCTTGATCCCTCACTTTCCAAAAAATTGGGATATAAGATCGGCATTTGAAAAGACGCGTTTCTTGGAAATTGTTCCTATGGTATTCCATTGGTCCTTTGTGTTACGATCAAAAAATTAAGGAGGCATTGCTAAGGAATTGACTAGAGCATCACAGTAATCGACAGTAATGAAAATCCCGATCTAGAGGTCCTACGCAAACAGTGGACGACAAGGTTAATATCTCGGCAACGCCATTATATTGTTTCTAATATATGCACTATTTTTCCCCCAGCTCGGTTTTTATCCCAAAGGGTTTTTCCGAGTTAGGTTTTTAATGAGGCATATCCGAAACTTATCCTAAAAATGGCTCATCCCACCCCAGCGTTCGAAACAGCTTATACTTCTTCGAGCTTAAGCTCCACTTTATGCTCGAGAAGTGGGGGTGTATTGATAAGGGATAATTTGGATCCCCTATTTTTGTGAAGCCCTATATGGATCGAACAACACAAGTTCCGTCCTCGGAAGTATCAAACCGAGTCGGGGCATATAATGATCTGTTCCGACCCAGCAAAGAGAACCCGAGGTCGAAGGTTACTGTTGGGCCGAGCCCAGGCCCAAGCCTGCGGGCCGGAAAAGTACTCCTGCAAGTGTGTCAGAAAGCCCATCATCTCAGCTATAAATACCCCTAGCATTTATGACGACGACACACAACTTCCCAGGTGCTCTTCCTCTGAGGCTGCTGCTCCTCGGAGCTACATAGGAAGAATAGCATAGGCAGTTTTATATGTATTTCACCCTCTAGCTTGTACGGCATCCTATAATGCTCGGATAGGACTCTCCATACTTGTAACTTGTACTCAAACATCTTGAATACAAATACTATTGATCTTTTTCTTCTATTTACGAGCATTTGTATGGCACCTCACACCACCTAGATCGAACAAACGAAAACACGTAAGATCAAAGTTCATCTGGGCTAAGACCTCCCTAGAGAAGATATTCGCTGAGCTTCCATTATCGATCAGGATCCTTTTGACATTGTAATTTGCTATTTCTAGCGACACCACCATCGGGAAATCGGGGCTATCCTCTTTTGTGTCCCAAACGAGATTTTTGGGTACCTCGCCCTCGTTAAAACTGATCTGCTGGTTGTTTGTTGATTTGCTTTCTAGAGTCCATACTTCCTTCGAGTATTTTAAGCCTCCGATTATGGATCTAGCGGTCCTTCGTCGAGCGTTATGACTATCCCCGCCGGCGGGTCCTCCGGAAATTGTATGGATGGTACCATTGATCTGGTCATGGTTCAATTCCTGTGCAGGACCATCCTCGGGTGACCTTCGACGGGAATTCCTTATTTGATTATTATTCCGAGGGCTCCTACTTCTTCCTCTCTTGCGGTTATCCCGCTCTAAATAGTCGTCTAGTTTTCCTTGTTCGATTAATTTTTCAATTTATCTCTTAAGGTGAAAACAATCTTCAGTTCGATGCCCATATGCCCGGTGATATTTGCAGTATAGTTCATAGTTTCGTGATCCTGGTCTGGGCTGAGCGATTCTCTTCGCTTCCGGGATCCAATTATTCCTTTCTAGTACTGCCAAGATTTCTTCTATCGGAACAGTTAGCCTTGGGTGTTCTACTTGATTATCCCTGCTTCTGATTGCCGGCTCGACAGTTCTTGTTGTGTCAGTTTGTTGCATAATTCCCGAAAATTAAATATGGAGTTGGCTGGTTGCTTGGCGAACCAGTCCAAAGCAAGTCCTTCTAACGTGGTCACCATTAATTTAGCAGTGAATTCCGCTGAGTGAGCATATAAGTTCATTATGTTTGTGAAGCTAAAGATGTAGTCATCTGGATCAGTGGTTTCGTCGTATCTGGGTAGTCTTCCTGGAACTTGTCCGGTTGACTGTGCCTCTTTTATCTCTCTGCATAAAGGAGAGCAGGCCGCTAGGCTCTCCTGGAGTTCCACTGTTCTGGCCCATGGGTTTTGAACAGATCGTAAGCGTTGCTCAAGTCGTTCCTCTACCATTTTTTCGATCTCTTTTTCCGAGAACCGCATAGTTCGAGGCCGATCTGGAATTACGTCGCCTACGTCATCCTCGATGGGGATTATGGTATGTTCCTTGGACCCGCTGCGTCTCGGCTGCGGTCTCCCTTGACCCAGTTTTCTTCGGGGATTGTTATTGGAGGGTTTTGAGTTCCCCCTTTGCGGACTGTGTAATGAGCGATGCTCGCTTACCGGACTATCAGCCTGTTGAGAGATTGGATCATTCTGCCTCGGCGTCCCTTGAATTGGATTTGCCTTAGTAGTTCTAGGGTCTCGAGGAACCTGTTCGAGTACGAGTAGTTCCTCCGGGCTGAGTGATTTAAAAAGCATAGCGATATGTCGCAATTTCTCCTGAGCGTCTGGGAGGGGAACAGGGATCGCTGGAGTTACAGGTTCCTCCGGTATCGTACCCGTAGGAACCCCTTGTGGTTCCTGTTGGTCCTGAAGGTGTCCCTGTAAATTGTCTTGTTTTCAGGGGCGTTATTATCAGTATTGCCCTGTGGATCTTCAGACGTATTATGGGGATTAGTTGTGTTACTCGTTGCCCCATTACGAGCGCTCTTCCTTGGGCGAGCCATATGTCGATCGAATAATTAACCTAGTCCCTCGGTGGGTGCCAACTGATTTAACCGAATTTCGTCGGGTAGGACTAAATCAGTAGATAGATAATATTTAGGGAATTCTCAATTAATGTGATTAAAAGGGCTCTGTTACTTTATTCTGGATAGATCAATCTCAAGGAAGAACAAAAAGATGGACCAAATCAGTAATCAAGACAATCAATGAATCTAATAGTATAGCAAAAGCTTTTCTATTTAATAATCTTAAGTTATGTTGTTATGCAGACGTAAACTCAGTATCTTGAACCTGTCTTAATACAATGATAAACTAGGTATTTATATTATCATTAACCTAGTTTTACAAGGAAACATAGTTCTAGTAGGACTCGGCCCCATAATCCTTCTTGAGTCTGGATTGTAGCCCACTCGCTATGGAGAGTCGTATTCCATCAGCTTGATAGATGTTCCCGAACAGGCTCGTCTGGTCGAATTGATCTTTATATTACTTGGTCGATCTGAAGATTCTAAGGGGTGCGAAATAGCCCCCATCACAACCCAACCACTATCCCAACAGTGGTATCAGAGCCAACTCCATCATTATTATACGAAAAGCCTGAACATAATGTGTTTTTACCATATATGTTTAATTATGTATATGTAAACACGTGATAATTATGTTCTGTAAATTGATTCTTACGTGTTATGACTGGATCTATGATTGGGTAAAACTGCTTTTTCAGATCTGTGCCGATTTCGAAAATTTTCAGAAATCAAAATTTTATTTTCTGGTCTGCTGCCCGAATCTGCTCAGGGGTGTTTTTGTAACTTTTTAAAAGTTTTGGGGTCAAAGTGCAATTTTTGAAAGTTGAGGGGCGAAAATGCAATTTGATCTTACCGAATTTCGTATGTGGTGGTTCGTGCGTGGTGTGATCGATCGAATGCTTAATCAATAGATATAGAAGATCAATATTATTGTATTCAAATGGTTCATTTACAACGTTACAATAATATAATGTTTCGGAGTCCTATTCGAGCCCTATTGAATGCCGTACAAGCTAGAGGGCGAAATACATATAAAGGTCCTAGGCCTATATTCCGAGCGGTAGCTTCGAGTAAGGAGCACCTGGGAAGTTGTGTCGTCGTCATAAATGCATGGGGTATTTATAGCTGAAGGTAGGGTTTAGGTGATCCATCCACAGGTCTGTATTTCTCGGCCCATAACCTTGGATCAGGGCTCGGCCCAACAGTAACTTTGGACCCGTAGCCATCTATCCTATCCCGTTCGATCTCCCTTGGTCCAGATAGATGCTTTTCCGAGCTCTCATGCTGGATGGAGAAAGGAATCCGAAATACCCCTCATCAATACTCCCCCACTTCTCGAGCGTAAAGTAAAGCTGAAGCTCTGAGAAGTAGATATGGCGCAGGATGAATTAGTGAAGTGAACCCGTGGGATGAATTAACCTTGGTGCAAGTTTTTAGGTATGCCTCATTAAAAACCTGATTCGGAAAAACCCTTTCGGGATAAAAACCGGATCGGGGAAAAAGAGTGCATACTTAAGAAACTTTATAATGGAGTCGTCGAGGGATTTGTTCTTATCATCCGTTGTTAAAAAGAGAATTCATGCTTCAGGCCTTTTTCTCAACACCTTATTGGGGAGGCGCAATTTGGAATTCTTATTATCCTTCAGGCTGATAAACATAAGGGTCCGATAAATCTTTGAATGTGTCATATTTCTCCTGGGTCTTTGATTTCGGAGTCCTTAAAAATATAAGGGCCGTAAGTGTAATTTCTGAGAATACGATCATTAGTTTACCCTGGGGGAGTTCAACCGTCGCGGTTACTCGGGGGCCGGTATAAGGGTCCGATAAATCTTTGAATGTGTCATATTTCTCCTGGGTCTTTGATTTCGGAGTCCTTAAAAATATAAGGACCGTAAGTGTAATTTCTGAGAATACGATCATTAGTTTACCCTGGGGGAGTTCAACCGTCGCGGTTACTCGGGGGCCGGTTTGCAATTTCCCATTTTGTCCCTGTATATATACTTTGATGAGGATCATTATTTACTATAAGTTCTGAAGGTAAAAATTCTTGATCGGATCAAGCAGATCGATAAGCGAGTCGAAGTAGTCGTATTTCGAGCAACTTTCACATATTCACTATGTCTAATCCCACAGATTTGAAGGGAAAATCTCCCTTGGAGGAAAATTTCGCTGATGATCGAGAGGAAAAGGAATTTATAGCAACTCGTTCATCCGAGGTCGAGAATGCGCAGGACTCAAATTCGACTTCCGAGTCCGGCGGGGATGAGCGGGAATCTAACTCTAACTCAGAAGATAGCAAAGATGAGAGTTCTAGCGGGGCGACTGTTTCCGACGATGGACCCGAGAAGGATGAGGATCTGTCTTTAGGGGAAAATGAGCAAAATAAAATTAGACTGAGCAGAAATGCCGTGGTTACCATTTTTGACTGGGAGGAACCTTCGACCAGCGCGGGTCTGAATAGGACGGAGGAGAGGGCCGACGAGATAGTTTGTTCTTATAAGGAAGAAGATCTAGGGGATTTGCAAGAGGAGTTTGGACCATATCTTGGCGCTGGTTTTTCGATTGTCCTTCCTTCTTCCGACCAGCGGGTTACCAGTCCTCCTCCTGGTTGTCAGGCTTTTTACTCCAAACATTTTCATTACGGCCTTCGTATCCCCTTTCCTCCTTTGATAGAAAAAATTCTGGAGGCCTTCGAGTTGACTCCTAGTCAGATCCTTCCGAACTCAATTGGTCTTATCATAGCTTTCTGCGTGCTGATGAAGGCTAAGGGAAAAAAGGCGGTTTTTCAGAATTTTTGGCGGGTATTTCAGATGAGTGCTGCGACGTCTTCGAACGCTGGATACGTGTATTTCTCCCAGAGGCCTAAAATTTCAATTTTATCAGCCAACGTCAGTAGCAATCTCAAGGGGTGGAAGCATGAATTTTTCTTTGTTCGAGGACCGGATTCTTCATCCTTTGAAAATAATCCCGAGCCAATCCCTTACAACTGGCCTGGGGCGAAGTCATGGATATATGGTAAACGCCACCTAAAGGGAAGTATGAAAAGCGAGATATCAGATGAAATGCTGCAAATTCTTCGTGCTGATACTCACCAAACTGCGTTAATGACTCAAGAGGCCGTCTTGCGGTTGGCTGGCCTTAGTAGCTGTACTTTTCCCACCGATCCAATTGTGTACGGAAAGGCTCGGATTGATCCTGCCAACCCTCCTTCCAGCTTAGCAGATATCGTCGATAAATTCTGAACATCAGTGGCTGACAATCACGTTGCTTCTTTCTCGAAGGGTAGCAAAGGACGACCTCGTCCTCAAGTATTAAAAACATCTCGGAAGGCGAAAAAGTCTAAAACCCGAGCTGTGGCTGCGGGGGCTCCGAATACCTTGATGGTCATTCCCCAGGTTACTGATGCAGGAGCCTCCCGTTTTCGGGTCGAGGCAGAGGGGACTTCCCATCCCCAGGCTTCTGCTGTTATTCGATCTATTTTTCCGACCGGCTCTTCTAATCCGAGTGATGCGGGGTATAGCCGCTATACATTGATGGAGGATCAAGCTAAGGAAATTCTGCAGGTTAGGATGGCTCGCAAAAGAAGTAGCAATGCTTCGGAGTCATTCAGACGAATTAAACCTTTTGGTCGAGGATAGGATCCGATTCCTTGTCGGCCTGGTTGCTCCGAGCCGGATCTGGCCGACTTTATCGAAAATCACCTGCAAGGACCCAGGGCAGCAGGATATCCCGAGGATGGAACAGTCGAATCCGACCTAGGCCCTGGGGGTGAGCATACGGTAGACAAATCCCTTCGGATGTTTCTGGCGGGGAGGTTCAAGGATGATATCATTCAATCTTTTACTAAGCCGTGCTTCGAGATAATAGGCGACTATGCCGAAGCTCATCAAAGGGTATTGTTCTAAAAAAAATCTTAACACTTCTTCCCTTTTTTTTTTTTTTTTTTTTTTTTTTTTTTTTTTTTAGTCCTCGCGCCGTGTTTCATATCTTTTCCTTTGCAGGCCGGTGATCTATTTATTCAAAACGCTCTTCGAGCGGCCGTACTGAATGAAGAATCCCAAGCAGCACAGAAAGGTCTGTACAATGTCCTGAAGGATGAGGCTGCTAAAACCAGCCAATTAGAGGAGACCAGAGCCAGGTTGTCTGAAACCAAAACAAAGCTCGAACAGAACAAGAAAGAGTTGGAAGCTATGAAAGCTTTAGAAGGGGAGGTGGAGAAGTTAAAGTTAGAGCTCGAACAGGCCAAAGCATCGGCCGAACGATCTTATGAGCGAGGCCGTCAAGAGGCCAGATTTCCAGCCATAAGAGAATTTTTGAAATCTCCGATTTTGGATGCCCTGGTTCGCTTGAGGTCCGGGCAAATAAACCAATCTTTCCACTATAAGGGGGTTCAACAGCTTATCTCGGCCGGACAACTTGCTGGTTCCATCGAGAAATATCTTAAGTTTTTGGACCCTTTTAAAAATATTTATGGGAAAGGTTACAGGCCCAGTTCTCTTCCTCCCAAGATTTCAGACTTCAAGAATCATGAGTTTTTCTCCTTTCTCGAAGAGTTCGGAGTTCCCATGTCCAATCCCGACGTTCTCGAAGCGCAATTTGATGACCAAGATGTGGACATCGAAGGTGATTCTAGCACTCGTGGAGAACAGGGTAATAGTTCTACCAAACTGGAAGGATCGACCTCCGGTGGTCAGGATGATGGTGGTGAAGAGAAGACTAGTTCAAGTAGTGAAGATTCCGAGAGCTCGGGGAACGGTTCAGGGAGCAGGAATGAGAAGGCGAGGTCGGGTGACGACTCCGACTCTGAGGATTCTAGTGATTGAGGGTTCTTTCAATGTAATAGACATCCCTTTTTGTTAGATTGTAATAGCCATTCTTCCTTAATTTGTATTTTGTTCTTGGAGTTATTTTTGATGTGATGTTGGTATGAATTTAATATGAAATATTTTTTGCGTCATCCTTACGTTTTTGGTTACGTCACCGAATCTTTTCTTTGGAAAAGATAACTCGTCTATGGCCTACTTTTCTTTTCTTTCTGAGTAACCTGCATCCCTTATAAATACTTAGGCTTACGATAGCCTATCTTAATAATATTTCTTCCCTTCTGACGATCGAAGCTTAGGAGAATTTACGCGAGTTCGGACTTCTCGAACTTATTGATTAAGAAACTGCTTTTTCTTTTTCTTGAATCTATTGTTATTTGGAAATATATCAACTGTTAGAGAAATGAACCATAATCCGAAAATTCCCTTATTTCCTTCTATAACATCAGCCCTACCCGATAAGGGTAGCGTCTTGAAGAGAAAAAGGCACGCTCCTGCTATGTCTAGATTTTCCTTCGACCAGGCTTTGTGTGGAGAAGGTAGCTCCTCCGATTTCGTTCCCTCCTCTTGTTTGAGAAATAGGAGCGCCTATAAAAAGGCTAAAAAAGTCTCTTTTGCGGATGAGGTCTTCCCGATCGGACGAGGCGTTGCTCGCGCTGATAAGGTTTTTCGAGGAAAGTCCGATCTGAGTTTAGTTCGGGCTGACATTTCTCTTTCCGAGTCAATTTTATCGGGTGGAGACTATTCCTCGTTTCTGTTTCACTCTGGATCTGAGTTTCTCGCCCAGGTAATTCTAATCACCGTATCATGTATTTGCGGATTCTTCTGTTTTTGTCTTAACGTGCTTTCTCGCAGGTTGGCGAATGTTTTTCTGTGCTTTATTCGTTGGCGAAACGTGAGGTCGAGCAACGAACTAGTATTACCCTTGAGCTGGCCCGGAAAAAGGCTGAGCTGGATCGGGCCTTGGAAGCCAATAGATTTTTCAAAGAGAAGTTGTCTTGTGAGAAAAGTAAAGAGATCCGAGTTTGTGGCGGAAATCTTCCGGAAAAGCTGAGCTTGGAGTTAAAAAGGCTAAAAGATGCTTGCGAATTTGAAAGGAAGAATTTCGATCTTCGCGAGAAAGAGGCTTATGCTCGCGGATATGCTGATCGTAGTGCCGAAGTTCGAAAATTTCTTTCCGAGAATGTTTAGTTATATTACTTTGTTGTAATGATATCAATAAGTCGTTGTATTTCAATAAACTGTTCCTCGAGATTACAAGAAGTTTTCATTGGTCTCGTAGTTAGCTGGGAATAAATGTTATTTCATCTCGATTTGGACTTGTATTTCGACCCGGTATTCCCAGGACCTGTTTGTAACCATTTGAATGTAGAATGTATACTCATTTTAATAAGAAATACTTTTACTTTGCCTTGTAACGATAATATCGTCGTTAATTCTTTATGAATTATGAGAATTCTTCGAGCTTGAAAGGATACGCTCCTCTGATTCATATAATATCCTTGATTTGTAATTGCGCAATAGATATAGGATATAATTTCGATTTGATTCTCGATTAGTAAATTCGATCTAAGGGGCGTAGCAACGGCTTTCACCCTTAATCGTTTCAGAGCATTTTTAGCTCGAGGGTCATAGCAGAGGCTTTCACCCATTTTGATAATTTTCGATCTAAGGGGCATAGCAACGGCTTTCACCCTTAGTCGTTTCAGAGCATTTTTAGCCCGAGGGTCATAGCAGAGGCTTTCACCCATTTTGATAATTTTCGATCTAAGGGGCATAGCAACGGCTTTCACCCTTAGTCGTTTCAGAGCATTTTTAGCCCGAGGGTCATAGCAGAGGCTTTCACCCATTTTGATAATTTTCGATCTAAGGGGCATAGCAACGGCTTTCACCCTTAGTCGTTTCAGAGCATTTTTAGCCCGAGGGTCATAGCAGAGGCTTTCACCCATTTTGATAATTTTCGATCTAAGGGGCATAGCAACGGCTTTCACCCTTAGTCGTTTCAGAGCATTTTTAGCCCGAGGGTCATAGCAGAGGCTTTCACCCATTTTGATAATTTTCGATCTAAGGGGCATAGCAACGGCTTTCACCCTTAGTCGTTTCAGAGCATTTTTAGCCCGAGGGTCATAGCAGAGGCTTTCACCCATTTTGATAATTTTCGATCTAAGGGGCATAGCAACGGCTTTCACCCTTAGTCGTTTCAGAGCATTTTTAGCCCGAGGGTCATAGCAGAGGCTTTCACCCATTTTGATAATTTTCGATCTAAGGGGCATAGCAACGGCTTTCACCCTTAGTCGTTTCAGAGCATTTTTAGCCCGAGGGTCATAGCAGAGGCTTTCACCCATTTTGATAATTTTCGATCTAAGGGGCATAGCAACGGCTTTCACCCTTAGTCGTTTCAGAGCATTTTTAGCCCGAGGGTCATAGCAGAGGCTTTCACCCATTTTGATAATTTTCGATCTAAGGGGCATAGCAACGGCTTTCACCCTTAGTCGTTTCAGAGCATTTTTAGCCTGAGGGTCATAGCAGAGGCTTTCACCCATTTTTATAATTTTCGATCTAAGGAGAGGTCGATAACGGATGAGCGAATTAAAGAGATCGGCAATATCATAAATAACAGAACAAATAGTAAATCTGAAGGAAAACGAATATTCATTAAAGAGATAATTCAGTCGAAATAAGCTTTCGCGACAGATACATTCTTTTTAACTGAGGAAATAATAGATCCAACCAAACTAGATGACTGATTAAGAATTGCTACTTTATCTTCCATAATATCTTCTCAAGTTAACTGCATTCCATGCTCTAGGTAGGGTTTCTCCATTGGGATAAGCAATCTTGTAAGATCCCTTCTTCCCTATCTCAACGATTACGAAAGGGCCATCCCAATTGGGCTGAAGTTTCCCGACGTGCTTTGATACTTCCACCTTTTTAAGCACGAGATCTCCTACTTTAAAAGATCGAACTCTCACATTTCGATTATACGATTTCTCCATGCTGGCTTTGGCGGCTTGAATTTTTAATTTTGCGCGGTCCCGTCGGCTATCCGCATGGTCGACTTCCATTTCCCTTAGAGCTTGATTTTCTTTAGGATCGTAAAATTCGACCCTAGGCGAAGGTATAAGATTTTCCACTGGGATAACAGCCTCCGACCCATAAACCAAACTGAATGGAGTTTCTCCGGTTGCAGCTTTAACCGTTGTTCTATTGGCCCATAAAACTCCAGGTAATTCATCTAGCCACTTTCCTTTTGCCTCCGATAAGCGCTTTTCGAGAGATCGAACAATCTCTCGATTTGCAACTTCAGTCTGTCCGTTAGCTTGAGGGTGTCCTACCGATGCGAAATTTTGTTGTATTCCGAACTTTTCACACCAATCCGTAATTCTCTTCCCGGCAAACTGTGTTCCGTTATCGGATATCAAAACCCTGGGAATTCCGAATCTGCAGATAATATTCTTCCATAGGAAATTTATAACTTGAAACTGGGTTATCTTGGTCAAGGCGACACATTCGATCCATTTACTGAAATACTCTACTGCCACAAGTACATAGTTCTTTCTTGTTCGAGCTGTTGGGAAAGGTCCAACAATATCAACGCCCCATTTATCAAAAGGCCAACAAATGGGAATAGAATGCATATGCTCGGCTGGCTGATGAATCAGGTTCGAGTGGATCTGACAGTGATGGCATTTTTTTACATATTCTACTGAGTCAGAAAAAAGAGTAGGCCAATAATATCCAGACCTTGAGCACTTAAGAGCTAATGCACGAGCACCACAATGATTTCCTGCTTCCCCCTCATGAATCTCCTTTAGGATAGAACCATAATGAGTTTCGAGCACCACAATAAGAGAATCGCTCCATGATTTGCTTGGTTCTTCGATTTCAATGATATCGATCTCCGGGGCTGCATCTAACTCGATGGCGGACATATTTGATAGCAGCCAAGTGATGGATCTTTCGGTTTTTCCGTCGACCGGTCCCGTGAATTTTGACAATATGTCAGCCCAAAGATTCTCCTCTCTTGGTATAGGTTGAATGTCGAACTTATCAAATTTGGAGATTAACTCCTTCGTTTTGTTCAGATATTTTATCATATTGAATTCTCTGGCCTCGTATGTACCCTTCACCTGCCTATGAACAAGCTCTGAATCAGTTAACACAACAATCGATTTTACCTTTGCCTTAATGGCCATTTCTAATCCGGCGATCAGTGCCTCATATTGGGCCTCGTTGTTGGTGACGACGAAATCCAAGGTTATCGCGTAACTTAGATCCTCATCGTCGGGCCCTTGGAAATGAATTCCAGCTCCGCCTCCTTCCTTGGTTGATGAGCCATCCCCATGCATCAACCAAGCTCGGTCGCTGATTTCTTCGATCATACTTAATTCCGAGGATGCTCCTTCATTCGCTTTTGATATGCCGGTTGATTCGAGCACAAAATCAGCTAGAACCTGAGCTTTCACGGCGACACGCGGTTGATATTCGATCTCGAACTGGCTGAGTTCGATCGCCCACTTTATTAACCTGCCTGAAGCCTCTGGCTTCGACAGGACCTGTCTCAAAGGTTGATTAGTTAAAACAATGATCTTGTATGTTTGAAAATAAGGCCTCAACCTTCGGGCGGCCACCACTAGGGCCAGTGCGAATTTCTCGACTTCCATATAGTTCTTTTCTGCGCCTTGCAACAATTTACTCAAATAGTACACTGGTTTATGCTCGGCCTTATCCAGTTTGACCAAAACCGAGCTGATGGCCTCCTCTGACACGGCTATGTACAAATACAAAGGTTCCCCTTCAGACGGTTTTGCTAGCATTGGAGGTGAGGTTAAGTACGCCTTCAGCTCCTCGAATGCCTTATCACACTCTACGCTCCATTCGAAAGTTTTAGATTTACGTAAGAGTTTGAAGAAAGGTAGACTCTTGTCAGCAGATCTGGATATAAATCTATTCAATGAGATAATTTTTCCAATCAGGCTTTGAACGTCGGAAAGCTTCCTTGGCGGATTAAGGTCAGTGATCGCTCGGATTTTTTCAGGGTTTGCTTCGATTCCCCTCTCGTGAACTAAGTACCCTAGGAACTTTCCTGACCGTACACCGAAAGTACATTTAGCCGGATTTAGCTTCTTCCATATCTCCTCAAGATTTGGAAACATCTATCAAGGTGATCGATATGATCCTCCTCGGACATGCTCTTTACGAGCATGTCATCCACATACACTTCCATGATTTCTCCTATTAGTTCTTTGAACATCATATTAACCAACCTCTGATAAGTTGCACCAGCGTTCCTTAACCCGAAGGGCATAACGACGAAGCAGTACACTCCCCGTTCGGTAATAAACGCCGTTTTATCCTGATCTTTTTCATTCATGAAGATTTGGTAGAAGCCTTGAAAAGCATCCATCATGCTGAATAACACGAACCCCGCGGTGGAGTCCACGAGCATGTCGATTCGGGGCAATGGGTAAGGGTCTCTTGGACACAACTTGTTCAAGTCGGTGAAATCGTTGCACATTCTCCATTTGTTTTCGACCTTTTCGCCCTTGGAGACTAAGACCACGTTGCATAACCATTCTGTGAATTTTATTTCCTTGATTTGCCCCGCAGCTAGTAATCTATCGACCTCCGCATTGATTATTTTGTCCTTTTCACGACCGTGATTGCGCTTCTTCTGCCTTACCGGTTTGGCCTTTGGATCGATATTTAATGAATGAGTTATCACACGCGGGTCGATTCCTACTATGTCGTCCGAACTCCAAGCAAAGACATCCACATTTTCCTGTAGGAATCCGATGAGTTTTGCTTCCATGCCGCTGCTTAGCTCCGTTCCTATTTTCGTGAATTTTTCTGGGGATTCAGGTACCAAATTCACCTTTTTGTGGTCGGGTGCCTGTACACTCATGTCCACGATTC
Source organism: Penstemon barbatus (assembly GCA_003313485.2). Classification (NCBI taxonomy): domain Eukaryota; kingdom Viridiplantae; phylum Streptophyta; class Magnoliopsida; order Lamiales; family Plantaginaceae; genus Penstemon; species Penstemon barbatus. The sequence goes on from CM064883.1 coordinate 50,538,225, forward strand.
TTCCTTTCTTTCCTTGTAGCCTTTCGTTATCGGGAATCCGAAACTCGGAGTTAGGAATCGATTCATTTAGCTTTCTTTTAACAGGGAGCTCAGGCTCTACTTTCTCCTTGATAGTTAGAGATGAATTATAACACTCCCAATCCATGTACTGATCGTTCCTCATCTCTCCTACTCCTCCTTCGGTCGGAAACTTAACCTTCTGGTGATAAGTAGATACGACAGCCTTAAAGGTATTCAAAGCTGGTCTTCCCAAGATGGCATTGTAAGCAAATGGTGTGTCCACCACTAAAAATTTGATCATTCTTGTGACGTTCTTCGGCTTGAGTCCCAAGGTGGTACTCAAAAGTATGGTTCCAAGTGGAACGATCTCCGATCCCCCGAATCCAACCAATGGGGTGGTTACTTTATCCAAACGAGGATGGCAGAGATTCATTCTTGTAAGTGCTTCTGAAGAAATTATATTTGCCGAGCTCCCGTTATCAACCAATACTCTTTTGACCTCGAAGTTCGCAATCTTCAGTGTCAATACCATAGAAAAGTCTGGATCGTCCTCATTTGTATCCCAATGAACATCAGCAGGTCGATCTGCCTCTGTAAAACTGATGACTTGGTTCTCCATTGACGAAAATTCCAAGGATAAAATTTCCTTTTTCGTGGAGACTCCTGCCCTAATCGACCTCAAGGTCCTTTTCCTAGCATTCCTGCTATCTCCCCCAGCGGGTCCGCCAGCTATCATGTTTATTACTCCGTTCAACTGTTCTTCCGCTTGGTTTCTAACCTGTCTCTGCTGAGTGTTGAACTTTCTCGGGCTACGAGATCTATAACGATTGCTATAGTTGCCGTTTTTGACAAACTCTTTTAGTTTTCCTTGTGCGATTAATTTCTCTATCTCAACTTTCAACTGGTAACAATTTTCAGTACTATGCCCTCGGGTTCGATGATATCGACAGTATTGGTCATATCCAGGTGCACCAGGCCTTGCCTGCGTGATCCTTTGGGCCTCCGGAATCAAATTCCCTTCTTCTAATACAGTCAACACTTCTTCCTTTGAACTGTTAAGTTCAGTAAACTGAATTTTGCCCGGTCTCGGGGCCCGGTTCCGATCATAGGGAGGTCCATAGGAATTCGGTGCCTGAGGCGGCATGTGTGTCTTATAGGTGTTGATTCGTTGCCAGACGGATCCTTTAGTCGATCCTCCATAATCACCAGGTTTTGGGATCGGGGCCCGATCTGGTTTTTTGCTGAGGAGAGATTTGTCGATATGCGAACTCTTTAATTTATTCATTTCCTCCTGTATCATATATTTTTCAGCTATTTCCATTATCCGCTCGAAAGACTTGGGTTGTTTTCTACATAAAACATTTCCGAACTGGGTGCTCTTAGTCAGTTCGAACATCAGGGAGGATAGATACTCGATCTGTGGGGTATCTACCTTCAAAAGCTCAATACTGAACCTCGCTAACCATTGCCTCAATGTCTCTCCTTCCAATTGTTTCACAGTGCCCAAGTGATTTGTTGGCAGCCTCGGTTTCCTCTGGCTGGCAAACTGATGTTTTAGCTTATCACAGAATTCTTCAAAAGAAAAAATGGAGTTCGGAGGCAATTTTCCGAACCAGTCAAGGGCAATTCCTTCGAAAGTAGTGACCATGATCTTGCAACAGAAATCCTCCGAATGACCATATAAGTTCATCACATTAACGAAACTGTTAATGTGTTCTCCGGGGTCGGTTGTCCCGTTATACCGTGGCAGCCTGGTTGGTACTGTTTCCGTGTTTCGTGCTTCGCGTATCTCTCGACAGAAAGGTGAGCAACGCATGATATTATTCGAGATCTCCCTATCTCGCAGGTTCTCTCTGACTAGTGCGTTCCCCGCTCGCCTTGTGGTCTGATTATTGAAGGGGATCTCAATCACATTATCTTGCTCCTCCAATTTTTTGGCCACCCTTTCCTGTACTATCTTTTCCAATTCCGATTCGGTAATTCTTTTATAGGTTAGTTTGTTTCTTACTACGGCACCGGCGGTATGACTCTCTCCCACGACGGAATACTCCACATCATTTGCTCGCGCAGCTGGATTTTCAGATCGGACGTAGACTTTCGAGGGCGCAGCTCGATGCGGATGTGTTGGTGGAGCATGCGACACACTGTTATCCTTCTGTAAGTTCGAGGAGGGTAGCTCCGGTCTTGCCTGAACTCCTGGTTGGTCGACAGGCGATTGATCTGCCCTCCCGCTGTTCATGAATTCCCTGCACATCGTGCCTATTATAGATCTTAAGTCACCCATGGTCGTGTGTATTGGAATGTTATCTTGAGGAACCACTGGCGGCGCTTCTGGTTGTTGTTGAGCTGCGCGTGACAGATTATCGGGCTCATTGTTGACAGAATTTTGTGCTCCCACTGCATGGGAAGGCTCTCCTCTATTGTACGTATTTCTCCTCGTAGTAGGCATATTTCGATCTAAGACTCGAATAAGGCCCCACGGTGGGCGCCAATTGATCTTACCGAATTTCGTATGTGGTGGTTCGTGCGTGGTGTGATCGATCGAATGATTAATCAATAGATATAGAAGATCAATATTATTGTATTCAAATGGTTCATTTACAACGTTACAATAATATAATGTTTCGGAGTCCTATTCGAGCCCTATTGAATGCCGTACAAGCTAGAGAGCGAAATACATATAAAGGTCCTAGGCCTATATTTCGAGCGGTAGCTTCGAGTAGGGAGCACCTGGGAAGTTGTGTCGTCGTCATAAATGCATGGGGTATTTATAGCTGAAGGTAGGGTTTAGGTGATCCATCCACAGGTCTGTATTTCTCGGCCCATAACCTTGGATCAGGGCTCGGCCCAACAGTAACTTTGGACCCGTAGCCATCTATCCTATCCCGTTCGATCTCCCTTGGTCCAGATAGATGCTTTTCCGAGCTCTCATGCTAGATGGAGAAAGGAATCCGAAATACCCCTCATCACAATTTTCAAAAGTTGAAAAACAGAATCTGAATTTGAGCAGAAAATTTATTTTTGTTTACCCGAATAGTCATTTTGTCATAATTAGTCGTGACTAAAAAGTAAAAATCATAGGAAGTTAGTTTTAAAAGGTTGTTTTAAAATTAAGAAAGAAATAGGTAAAGAATGTTTGCATGTTTCTTGCTCTACGTGAATTGTTTACGTGGTTTTCGATCGAGCCGAGCCTTGACCTTAGGGTAGATGTGATTGGTTTAATTTATTGTTTGGTTTTTTATTGGACCTGCGAGCCTATTATGTTTTTGGGCCATTTTGAGCCTTTTGTAATAGAATAGGGCTTTACTACTTTCCTAGTTTAAGATAAAGGCCCGTTTACAAGCAAGGTGGGAACCCAAGAAGATATGAAGCCCATGTATGCATGGTACATTGTGTAATAGCATAGGGCTTTATGAGAACCCTTTAGATTGACCAATAGGGCCAACATCATTGGCTCGATGATGGCCTGCATAGGAGGCTCCCGATCGAAAACATATTGTGGTAGTATGCATGCTAGGTTTGTATGGCTTTTATTTATTTGTCGATTTATATTTAGCTTGCACGCTAGAATTTAGATCGTAATAAAAGATAAAACATAACTGAATCGGTGAGATCTCGAGGAGAGTTAGTATAAATTTCAAACCAGAAATTCCCCTCTCGAATCAAATATTAAGTCAATTGGGTATATTTAAAATGAGGTTTTAAAGATCCAAGCCTTCCATCAATAGGAACTAGTGTATGTTGTCTACTTATTGACGGAGGTGATCCAGAGTCTGGCACACGAGTCAAAGAAAGGGGCAATACACGAAACTCCTTGATTCTTGTTTTTAACTAAACTCGACAAGGGTGAGGACTTATCGGGATGTGAAGATCGACCGATAACTAGTTACGGAGAATTCACGACCGGGCCCGTTGCTCATCGAGATTGATGGGTTCTACTTAACGATTAGTAGCATTTATGATGTAGCAGTGCTAGATAAATGTGAAAACCGAGGCAAAATAGCTTGAAGGTTTTGGAGTAACACAATTGGTAAAAGTATACCTACCTGGAGAATCAATTGTATGGCCATGAGTCGTGGGTGCAATTAATTGCTGCTGGGACGTCAAGACCTGCTAGGAATTAAAATTCCCGAGCAATGAAAGGGGTGATTGTTTCGATAAAATAGTGGGAGAACTTTTTCGAAAACAAGACCAAAATTCGATAATTATAAGTATTAGACATAAGATCAGTTAGCTAAACGTTGTCTTCTTTCCGTTTGTAGATATTAAGTACAATGTCTAAGAATCCATTATCTGTTATCCTCGACGCAAACAAGTTAAATGGCTCAAATTTTGTTGACTGGCTGAGAAATCTCAGAATTGTCCTCGATTCCGAGCGACGAAGCTATGTGCTCGACACACCTATGCCTGCTGCACCCGCATCACGAGCTACTGAGGAACAACGAACCGCCCATGCTAAAAGGGTTGATGATAATCTTCAGGTTCGCTACCTCATGCTAGCCTCGATGTCGAATGAACTGCAGAAACAGTATGCTGAAATACCGTTTGCTAGAGATATACTTGTCCATCTCCAGCAGATGTTTGGAGAGAGGTCTCGCACCGAAAGGTTCGCGACCACTAAGGAATTGTTTTATCTCAAGATGGCTGAGGGAAGCAGTGTCAAGGATCACTGTCTACGATTCATGAACCTTGTTGAAAAACTAGGGCGATTGGACGTGGACTTGCACGCTGATCTTAGCACTGACCTCCTTCTCCATAAGCTGCCCCGTTCTTTTGACCAGTTCGTGTTGAACTTCAACATGGAGGATAGAACCCTCGCTCTTCACGAACTGACCAATTTGTTGGTAACGGCAGAATCGACTATCAAGAAAGAGAAGCCGGTAATGATTGCACACCAATCGAAGGCTGCAAAGCCCAAGAAAGGTAAGAAAAAGAAGAAGATATTTTCTCCAAAGGCAGTCAAAAAGGTGGTTGAAAAGAAGCGCAAGAGCCCAGAAGACGAATGTTTCCACTGCAAGAAAGCAGGGCACTGGAAAAGGAATTGCCCAGACTACCTAAAGATGAAACTGGTAGCCAAAGGTATTTTCTTGGTTGAAGTTAATTTCTACAAAATGTGCATCGTGGGTGTTAGACACCGCAGCAGGTTCTCATATCTGCAATGATTTGCAGGTGATGGGAGCACTAAGATACCTGAAGCCCGGGGATAGAATCCTGCGCTTTGGTAATGGAGCTAGGATCGTCGTGAGGCTATAGGAGACGTGGAATTAGTTTTAGGGGATTTTACTTTAGTACTAAGGGATTGTCTGTACGTACCAAACATTATTAAGAACATCATTTCTATTCCTATGTTGGATATTGATTGTTTTAATTTTTCCATTCAAAATGGAGCTTTATGCATATTTAAAGGTAGTTTAATATATGCTCGTGGTACTTTGATAGATGGTCTGTATTCCCTAGAACCTACAAATTCCAACGTCATGCACATTCAATCTAGAAAAAGTATTATGATAATCAAACTCCACAACTTTGGCACGCTAGACTTGGACATATTTCCAAGAGTAGGATTCAAAAGCTGGTTTCACCTAAGGCTCTTGAAATAAAGAACTTGGATGAACTCCCAACTTGTGAATCTTGTCTCAAAGGAAAGATGACCAAATCACCCTTCACAGGGAATCCCGAGCGAACCAAGCAAACATTGGATTTAATCCATACTGACGTTTGTGGACCATTGAGTGTCAATGCGAGAGGATGATTCTCTTACATCATAACATTCACCGACAATTTTAGTCGTTATGGATATGTGTATCTTATGAAACACAAATCCGAAACTTTTGAGAAATTCAAAGAGTTTCGAATGGAAGTTGAGAACCAACTTGGACATAGTATTAAAGCACTTCGATCTGACAGAGGTGGTGAGTACTTAAGCCAAGAATTCCTTGATTATCTAAAAGAGAATGGAATTCTCGCCCAGCGAACTCCCCCTAGGATGCCCCAACTCAATAGAGTGTCTGAGCGGAGGAATCGAACTTTGTTAGACATGGTTCGTTCCATGATGAGCTTTGCTGATCTTCCCTTTTCGTTTTGGGGCTTAGCCCTATTGGTGTGCTGTCGTACGCAACCAAAAATAAAACCTATACTCCTAATAATGTAGTAGAGCGAGTAAGGGTCGATCCCACAGAGAATATCTAGTCTAGATTTATCTAAATGGATTAAAACAAATTGGGGTTTAAGTGTGATGGAATTCAATAATTAAGAAGTGAGGAAAATTAAATTTAATCAATGTAACAGATATTGGTCCAAGTCAACATCCACAGTCGGAATCATATAACTGATCATCGATGCAAATATATATAACAATTCACACTTTGAATATTCACCGTGGAAATTAATCCCCTATATCTCCTTAGTTATAATTAATCAGAAGAAGAGATCCAATTAATCCTAACTACTAAATAACCCAAGATAAGCACTAAAGATTTAATACAGCAGATGCTTTAAGAATTAGAGAGATCAATGAAACTAAACAATTCAAACACAAGCGGTTGGATTTAATTTAGTCGATTTATCTTCTTAAGATTAACAATTTCTGACGCAGCAAATTAATGAATCTTAGATGCTTCACAAAATTAGATGGATCAAACAATTACGGATTTGATATCTAATCAAGCAGTAGATTGAAAAGAATAATATACTAGTAGGCCTCCTAGCAATTAAACAAAACAACCATATCAATTATGACAGAAGAGCAATCGATATTCAAAACATAAATCGTATAATAAAACTAATTAGATCTCACAGTTTTCTTGTTTCCGAAGCTTCAGTTTTCTTCGACCAATAACAAAGATTTAGCCACGTAAGGCCATTAATAACTCTAGGTATATGTGGAGGAAAATAATGAACTAGGTGGTCTTCTAAAGTCCTATTTATAAAAGAAGCCAACACAACCCTAAAAGAATCCTCTAAAATTGATATCCAATCTTTATATTATAAGAATAATATAAAAATTAGGATATTATCTCAATGTAAATAGGAGAATGCTGATATCATCCTTCCAAATTCGTCCATCAAGGATTGCCCCAATATCAAGTCAATATATTAGACTAGATATTTAGGAAACTTTCCATAAAACAGGTACAACGACTTTAAGTCCGATTTCGTCTAGGATCCCATCAGAATCTTGGAAATCCCCAAAGATGAAAGTTGTAGACATTCCTCTTGCCGATCTAAAGCATCTTGTATCATCTCCTTTGGATCTCGTATGAGGATTTTACGCCCTTAATACGAAGTAGTGTCAAAACTGTCAAGAAATTGTCTACTTAGCTTCTTTTGCACTTAATGCCTCCAATTGTATCCTAGATCAAAATATAAGAATAATGAGTGTGATTCGGTGTCAAATAAATATTAAATAGTAAATAATAATGCATAAAAACTTGACACTTTGTATTCTTATCAAATTCCCCACACTTATTCTTTGCTCGTCCTCGGGCAAAATTCAAATTCACTTCCCCAAAAAGAACATCAAGGTTGCAATGCCATTAACAAAGAACAACCAAACTTTTCCAAATTCATATCACATCATGAACAACATTCTTAAACATCTTACAATTAAATAGCAAGTATTTTCATTTGAGAATACAGTAGACTAAATATGTAGACCCTTACAGGAATGTACACTCAACTCTCATGTGTTTGAAGGGTATGTGTTTCGCTCAAATTCATTCCTATGGAAATGATCTACCATAAGCTTGCATATCATCTCATTCTCCTCCATTGAGACCACATGCATAACAAGAATCATAAGGACTTTTAGGGGTTGTAACGGGGCTTAGGGACAAGGAATGAACATTTGGAACTGAGCTTAAAAGTCATCGAAACTAGTGGAGCAAGTAATCAGTTTAATCTAAATATAAGTGGAACCAACTCTCTATTTATCATATTTATTTGTTTTGGCTCTAAAGTACTAACCACATAAAATCCTTGCACCGAGAGAAGAGTATGCTTTCAAATCATATGAAACATTATAAACTCCCTTCAATCAATTCTCTCTCTCTTTTTTTTTTTTTCAACTTTTTTTTTTCATATTTTTTTTTTTTTTTTTTTTTTTCAAAACACAGACATACTACAACTTCATTAATCCCCACACTTATTTCTGGCACCCAATTATAGTGATGAAAAATGCTCCACTAGCTCTAAGACTTGGGTAAAGATGTCATTTTTTATTTTTTTCGGCTTAAAGTTTGTAATGTGGGTTAGAAAAACAACAAAATGCTAAAGAAAGGCTCAAAAGGGGCTGAACGAGGGATTGCTAAAAATGTGGTTTATTAAGGATTAATAAACCAAATTAAGGATTGCTAGGCATTCCAAACATTTCAAGTCAATAAGAACTAAAAGCACTAGTTCAAAAGGATACTACTTCATATATACTCGCGATTTTCAATCGTCAAGGTATATCTGTACATTGTAGAAGTACAATTCTTAAACTATTGAAGTAATTCAATAGACGTTTTGGAAATGAAGTAACTAGATGCATTATGTCAAAAGCAATTTGATCTAATCAAACTTGCTGAAACATAAGCAACTAAATCCTCGATTATCTAAAAGAGAATAGAATTCTAAACAAAGAAAATCAAAGAAGAAGATCGAGCTTGGATAAAACTTAGTTCGACTCTCGACTGTGATCTTGCTAAATTCCTATATTCACATTAGGGGATAGCCTCCCCTGACTCTTCAAAAGTACTTGGTCTAGTATTTTGAAGTAAGTTCTTACACCGCCATGTCATTTAAGACATAGCAACACACCCTTATATGAGAAATTAGATGGTAGATCTGATTCATATAAAGTTTGTGGGGTATCCGACGAAATCCATTGGATACCTGTTCTACGACAAAGAGATACTAAAGTATCTCGTAAGAAGCTTGTTCCTCTGTTGACAATACTCTTGTCAAAGGAAATAAGGAATGTCATAGAACTTGATGAAGTCCAAGAACTGGACCCATCCCCAGAAACAGTGGGAGTAAACCCCAAAACCTACTGAACCGATCCATGCACAAATTAGTAATCTAATCAAATTCGTAAGGAACTCAAAAATTCTATTTACGAAATTAAGAAACTGGATTCTAATCCAAGATTACAAAAGGACTAAGGGATATGGCATGAAGCCATAAGATTCAAAGTGGAAACTTTGACTCACCTAATGGCGATAGGTCACTCTTCAAAAGTCCTTCTAGGACCGATGAAAGTACCTTCTCCGTTTGCTACGTCAAAATCCATTTCGAAACTATTAGCCATAGAAAGGTGGTTTTAACTACCGAAGAATGACTGTTGGATATGAATCCTGCATCTCACAATTGAAAATTGATGAGAAGTTCTCTATTCAAATCCAAAGGTCAAATTTGTGACTTTTTCCCGAACATGGAACATGCAACTTGATAAGTCAATCAAGAATGTTGAAGTTATCAAAAGGCATATGAATTCCAAATGTGCAAAAGGATCAGTGGGAGCATAGTTAAATTCGCAACGAACGAGATGTTGATCTACACATCAAGTACGATATAAGAATATCAGAGAAGCACAGACGAAAGCATGTTATTCACGCAATTTTCCATGATAAGATTTGGGAACTACATCTCACGTACTGGCAATACGTATTTGTGGAGATAAAAGCGAAGTAGATGTTGCAATTCACCAAATCAAAGTACAAAGACCAAATATTGATTAAAATCAATATGGAAGAATCCAAGAAAGGATTAGTTCCAAAGAGACAAAATTTCTCTTACTTATTTAATGAGCCCTAAATTTAATAAGCAAAGAAGTAACTGTCTCAAGAAGCCTTATGCTTTAGCATTTGGATTGCATGTAGCATGCAAAGTCTTGTACTAGACCTGACACATCAAAATGCTCTGATCATTCAAGAGCTGCTGATAGTCGAACACCAGTAAAGAACACTGGACTACCATTAAAGCAATCCTCGAAGATAATTAAAGGATATAATGCTGGTATGTGGTAGTAGTGGAAAATTGAAAAACTCGAAGGATTTAAAGTTTCGAGATTTCCAGTCTGAAGTGGATGATTTATTCTGTCTTGATTAAGTGAAGGTAAATTGGAAGAAATTCTAATAGTATACATTGCCGACTCAATAGAATAAAAGCACCATTATGATGCTGCACAAGAGAAAGTGTTTAGATGAGAAACATTCGTCCAATGATTGGATGAATTACCTAGCATGGCAAAAGCCTGTCATAATCTTAATCGATTTAAACAAGGCAATTGCTCAATGAAAGGGAAACGAGATCTCACCGATAATCTGAACACAATATCATATGATTGAACAAGTCATAGATAACTGAGACGCGTAAAAGTACTACGTTATCTCAAAAGGACAAACTTAGCAGATCCACTAACTAAGCTCTTTCACAAATGGGTTCGAGGGACATCTTGGTATAGATGGGTCTAAGAAATGTTGTGATTGGCTTTAGGGCAAGTGGGAGATTGATAGAGTAGTGCCCAGCAAGCCAATATTAATTAGCTTGTTGTAGTACTATTGATTTAACCGGATTTCGTCGGGTTAATTGAATATCAGTGAATTTGTGATATCGGGGGGGGGTTCTCGATATTTGTATATATTTATAGGGCTCCGTTACTTTATTCCGGATGGATCGATTACAAAGAAAAGCAATATTCAAGAACAAGAAGTAAAACCACAAACAAAGCTAAAAACACACCGATATGGAGATCAAAAGCTATGAATAATATTGAATCTTATTCAGTTGTGCTGTAGTAAGCAGTGTATAATCATGTATTCTTGGAGTTGAGGGATTTCGTAGTTGTCTAATACAATGATTAACTAGGTATTTATACAATGTTAAACCTAGCGTTACAAGGAAACATAGTCCTAATAGGACTCGGCCCAAATATCCTTCATGGGTCCGGAGTATGTCTTTTGATCGAAGAGAGCTGTATTCGGCCTGGTCGATGAGATGATCTTTGAACAGCCTGATTTGGTCGAACGATCTCAATGTCTTTAGTCGATGGTACAGTATGTAGGGTGCGAAATAGCCCCCATCAGTACTCCCTCACTTCTTCGAGCGTATAGATAATAGAAGCTCGTAGAAGTAGATAATCTTACGACGTTTGTTTTCTATGAATGGAGCCTCGTTAAAAACCTTTCTTAAGAAAAAACCCTGTGGGAAAAAATCTTAAGTAAGGAAAAGAGTGCTTCATATCATAGATAGTCGTTTTCTCTGTCCGTTACGAATCGCCACGCGTCTATTCAAGCTTTTATATCCTCCGTTTTTGGCGGGAATATGATTAGCTGCGATAAGTTCGAAACGTCTTTTCTCATTTCTTATAAATAGGTGACTCTTAAGTTCGCCATTTCTTTTATACTTCCTTATAATTCGTAGTTATTTTCCTGCTTGGTCGTTCATCACGCTAAATTTTTCCTTTTATCGACCTTCATTTTCCGAGAACTAGAATACATGGCTTCTGCAAGAAGATCTTCTTCTAGAGAGATTGTCGCCCCCGATAATGAGGAGGAGTTGCATTCTAGTCTGTTGGGCGAACAATCTACGTAACTGACTTCGTCGTCCCTGTAGAGGATACCTTCAAGGTACGAATCCTTACTGACGCGGATGTGGCTGCCCGAGCCAAAAAGGGCAAAGGTACTGTTCCTCAGATTTCTGAACCAATTGAGGACGTTGCTTGTGCTTATACAGTGGAAACATTTCCGGAGGTTGTGAATAATTATACCAAATATTTCCGGAAGGTTCCGAGATAATTCTTCCTTCCCCTACTGATAGGGTCACATCTCCACCGGAGGGATGTCGAGCTTTTTATTCGGCCACTTAATAGCGGACTGCGTCTTCCTTGTCTCCCCTTTTTCTTGAAGTTTTGAAAACTTTCACTGTGTGCTGACACAGCTGGTTCCAAATTCCGTTGCTTTTGTAGTTTGCTTTTCTGTTTTGATGATCGCAAAGGGGTTTAAACCTTCTTTTCGTAATTTTACGCAACTTTTCCGCTTCAATATTTCTAGTTCTTCAAATCGTGGATACTTCTTCGCTAGTCAGGCCTAGTCGAGCGATCTTTGACGCCCCTGTTTCTAGTAATCCTTCATGGAAATCTCATTTTTTCTTTGTTCGTCCTCCGTCTAATCTTTGCTTGGCGGATGGTTCGAGCGTGCCTTTTTCATGGGATCATGGTTCCAGTTGGATTCCTGGAGGTCGCTTACCGACAGGCGAACTAGTTCCCGATGATGCTAAGTTTATCGCTGAGATCTCCGAAATGCGTGCAAACAAATATCAAAGTGCTCTTTGATCGGGGAAGCTTTCCTTCGTAAGGCGGGGTTAAGTGTTCACAACTTTCCATCAATTCATCATCTGAACTTCTTGGTTAGTACTTTATTTTAGCTGGTGTATGATACCGTTTATAGGGAAGTAAATAACTTATAATTTATTTCTTTTTCAGCTGATATGGTAGAAAACTCTCGACACTCTTCGAAGGGAAAATGGTGCTGTCGAAATCTTCCAAATCCGTAGAGAACGCCCCTATTGAGCAGAGAGCGTCACGAAAAAGGAAGTTGGAGTATGTCATGAATCGAGGAGGAGGATAGAGAGGAATCTCCAGAATCTCCTCATGAGCCCCCTATTCGTCAGGGCACGGGATCTGGTTATCCTCCTCTTCATCTTAGAACATCTTTGGGTGTTCGAGGATGTCGCACCTGGTCGATGCCTCATCCACTAATAATCCAGTTGATAGAAAGAGGAGTTATTATGGACGCTCTGGCCACGATCTTTCTTTAGTCGGAGAAACATCCAAAACCTACCCTTGTCGAAATGATCGAGGATCATTTAGAGGGAAAGAGGGCCGCTGGTTATTCCGAGAAGGACTCTCTTATTCACGATGATAATGAGAATGCGATCGATAAGGCAACCCGTGTTCTTTTGTCTGGTGTTTTTACTCGCGATCTGAATAAGCTTCTTCATAAGGATCCTCTGGAGAAATTCCAGCGAGCTTCTCTTTATGCTGAAAAGGTGATATCTTTTTCCTTTGATACTAACAGATAATTTTAAGGGTCTTCCTTAATTTACTAATCCATCTCTTTTTCTTGCTCTCTTTGTTGTTCCAGACTAAAACTTGTCTTGCGTCATACGCCTATGAAAATGCACTTTGGAAACAACAGTGCGAGTTCCTGGAGGAGAAGAATAAAGCTTTACTTCGTAAATCCTCCGGTTCAGAGGTTGGTCCCTCGACATCTTCTTCCGTTCCCGTCGTAGAGACTCGTGCTACCGGGACTGAAGATCAAGAAATGATAAACAGGGTGATGGAGGTTTCTCGTGCTCAAGAGCAGGCCAATCAAATGGCTAGAAAGTTAGAGGAATTCCAGTTACAGAGCACGGCTCGAATTAGTGAGCTTGAATCTCAAGTGTCAAGCCTTGAAACTTCTTTAGAGGAGTACGAAAAGGATGTTCCACTTAGTGGACTTAGGGATCGATACGGTAGGAATCCTGACGAAAGAGTGTTCGTGAATTCCTTAATTCTCCTGTTCATACGGCGTTGGTGTATCGGATGGTCGGTCCTCTTACTTGAAAATACTTTTAAGAAGGCGATTCATCAGCTGGTCGCCTTAGAGATGATCGACGACCGTCGAAAGGAGTATTTTAAGGCTGCTCACATTCGGTTGAATCGCTATGGTGAATTTATTCTTCTTCGAGGTTCCAGATGTTGTATATCAAGGTTTTCCTTTGGCTCACCTTGTCGAAGAATTTGGAAATCCATTGCCGATTCCTCCTTCTGATGTTAACGAGGAGCTCGATAATACTTTTATCGATCCAGAAGACGAAGAAGAGAAGAAGACGATATTGGCATGACAGGACGTCGGTAGTGATCAGAGAATTCCGGATAGCGAGAAGGCTTCTTAAATAGTGATTTTTTGAAATAATTATTGTAATTATTTAGCCGTAGGTTTTAATTGTAATTTTACCCTTTTTTCTCTTTGTACCTTAAACGTTTCGTATTCTGTCAGTCGGTCTTTTCATATTCCGTAATAATTCAGACAAGTCATTAAATTCGCCGTAATCATTATGCGTGTGTCTTTTCAAATTCTAGCGTTTGCTCCAAGGTCAGTTCTTCTGTTTCGCGCCTTTTTTT
>CM064883.1:50552383-50699530 GCA_003313485.2 Penstemon barbatus
AATTACAACACATATATATAAAAAAAAAAAATTCCAGGGGGGGGCTATAGCCCCCCCTTGCCCCTATGTGGATCCGCCACTGACTATAGGACAAAGTTCATCAACCAGTGGCGTTGAATTAGAGGCGATCTCCGCACTTGCAATAAGATTTCCCTCACCTGTTCCTACCTGACATCCGTCAATGTTATCTTCGTAACTAGCTCAGTCAACAACTCCTTTTCCTTTACCCGACTACCATTTTCTCTGCTATTCGCGGACTACAACTAGGAGTAGATGTCGGAGTACATGTCACAGACAAATTTATCTCTTCTTGGATTTCTGTGAAGGAACATAGCCCCCTCAAAATCCTCGTCATTCAATATAGAAAACATGATGTAAAAACCCCAAATTTTGTTTTTAAATTATAAAATTTTAACCCAAAGCCTTAGAAAATTAAATAAAGTGTTGAAATTTTAATTGGGACCTGATTGTTCAATTCTTGAAATTTTGGGGTCAAAATGAAAACTTAAATTATAGGGGTTCTTTTGCAATTTCGTCCTCAATTAACCATATCCTTAATTCTAATGAAGACAACTCATGGACACTTGTTTATAATCTTTCTCTCTAATTGTATTTAGTGGAGCCATGCAAACTTCCACATATATGCAAGCATGGAAAATTTTGATTGGCTATTACATCTATAAATACTTCCTCTACTTGAACTTGATCTCTACATGACCTTGAATAGCATAAGATATCCTTACCCTTAAGTGTACGTGAGAGTGTGAGAGAGCAAGTTATAAGAAAATATTGGAAGGAAAAGAAAGTGAAAAAGAGGAAAGAAATTGTGAGAAAAGTGTTGAGGAATAGGAAACTTGGGGAGATAGTGAAGGTAATTGAAAGGGGAGAAAGGTAGTTTATTTCCGGAACACCTCGGCACCACCACTGCTATTCTCGGCAGCCATTACTGCCGCCAACAGCAGCCATAAGCTGCTGCCCGCAGCAGCAAAAATGGCCACCGAGAACAGCGGCATTTCTCTCTACGGGCAGCGGTATGCTGCCGTGAATAATAGCAACATGCAGCTGTTCCGGCCAGTGGCGGATCCACATAGGGGCAAGGGGGGCTATAGCCCCCCCTGGAATTTTTTTTTTTTTTTTATATATATATGTGTTGTAATTTTTTTTTTAGCAAAAATTTAATATATTAGCCCAATAGTCCAAATATAATTCAAGTCCAATTAATATACCCACTTTAACAATAACTTACTCTTCCAATTGTAAGCCCAATAATATTGCAATCATTTTCTTTGTTCTATTTACATTTGATGGCGTCGATATTGGGGATCACTAATGACTTGTCTCAAGCTTTACAAATAAAAGATCAAGATATAGAGAATGCTATGAAATTAGTTAAAGATCGTCTTCAAGAGACAAGAGATGATGGATGGGAAACTTTGTTGGAGGATGTTACTTCTTTTTGTTCTAAACATGAAATTGAAGTTCCTTCAATGAGTAATGTTTATGTTCCATATGGAAGGCCAAAGCGTAGGATTGAACAAGTGACTATCGAACATCACTACAAAGTTGAGAGATTCAATTCGGTGATAGATAGACAATTGCAAGAGTTGAACAACCATTTCAATAAAGTAAACACGTAGTTGCTTCTTTGTGTTGCATGTTTAAACACCATCCAATCACTTTGAAGCTTTTGACAAAGGAAAACTTGTTCGTTCTTGCCGAATTTTATCCAAATGACTTTTCTTTTCTTGAGCTCTCGGCTCTTCCCAATCAACTTGAAAATTATATTAGGGATGTTCGATCAAGTGATGATTTTTCTAGTTTGAAAGGGATTGGTGATCTTGCTAAGAAGATAGTTGCAACTAAAAGACATGTCGCATTCTCGATGGTTTACAAACTTGTGACATTGGCGTTATTCTACCCGTTGCAACTGCATCAGTGGAGAGAGCTTTTTCGGCTATGAATATGAAGATAGTAAGAATCGACTTCGTTAACCGAATGAGCGATCAATGGCTAAATGATAGTTTAGTTGTCTTTATAGAGAGGAGAACATATTTAGTAGTATTTCAAATGATGCTATCATGGACCGGTTTCAAAAGATGAAAAACCGTCGTGGTCAATTATTAAAGTAAATATGTAGATATTTTGGTGGTTCTTATGTGAATAATATAAACTTTATGTTTAACTATTTGATTTTTTTTTATGTATAAGTTTAGCCCCCCTGACCCAAATTCCTGGATCCGCCCCTGGTTCCGGCAGCCTTTGAAGGTGGCCTGGCAACATCGGGCCACCACGAGTTGATATTTTTGGAGTTCGTTCCGTTTCATTTTCGAGTTATGTTGTTTTCGAATCTTTTACCGCATTTAATCGTTGAATTTTATCATGTTATAGGTGACCGTTTGGAGTAAGTGAAGCGTTTTGGTAATTCGAATTCCCGTTGAAAAAGGTGAGCGTGGGAGTTTAAATAACGAGGAATTAATCTCGACTCATCGTTATTTAAGTGCGTTATAATTTAATTATATTAGTTAAGTTATGGGTAGTAATAATTATCTTAAACTTTAAGAATTCAACAACTAAAATTACTACTTTGATAAACTTTTAATTAAGTAGTTGGTAATTTCATAACTTTTAAAAAGATTGGTATAAAATGTCTATCTATAATTATAATGGTAGGAAATTGCTATTACATGGAAATTTTTGGTGGTTTGATACATGGTAGTTGATGTGTGATTAAATGGACTGATTTGCAATTTAATTTTGGAATGTGATAATGTGATATTTGTTGATTTCTATTGGAATAATTCTATGTTGATAATTATCCGGGTGTAGTTTATCACCCGGATAAAAAGTTGATTATGTTAATTAATTATCTGCTGTTGTTTTGGGCCCACTTGGCTTGTGCGGTTATGTGATTAAGTTGAATAGCATGGGCTATTAAATGAGCCCTGGCTGGCTCGTATTTCGAAAGAACGGGGTCTCTCGGATAAACGAAGTCGTTTTTGGATGCACTGACTAGTCATGCATAAGGTGTGTATGGGGAGATATTATAAGGTGTGTTTGGGGGAGGCAAGCTTTGGAAGTCTACAGACACCGAGACGTATCCTTTTATACTGTATATTAATACTTGTTTTGTTTACTTTATTTGATATTCTTTGCTCTTTTTCTTTGAAATTATTAGAATCACGCTCACCCACCTCACTAAGTTGCATGTCAACTTACGCAATGTGTTTTATTTATTTTCAGATTTTCGTTATAGCATAGAAGCCCGGGGGATTTTCTTCAGCCTTAGATTAGAATTTTGAAGTTTATATATATATGTATAATAGCTACTATTAGTACTAACTTTTTTTTGTAAAAATCAACTTATGTAAATATTAACTAGTAATTTTAGTCGGGGTGTTACAGATGGTATCAGAGCTTAGGCTCCAAGTCAGGAAAGGGTCCTCGGCATAGGATATAACTTTTAAAGCATAATAAACCTAAGAATTTGAAATAGGCAAAGATAGAAATTAACTTAGATCTTTCATAACATCACTTAAGTAGTAAATAAATTAAGCATACACATGTTTCTACGTGGTTCTAACTAAGATTTATGTCCTAGAATTAGTGTAGTATATCAAGCACTAGTGAACCGAAACCAGACAAAGATGTAAGAATATAGTAAATATTGATGATGTTAGGTAAAATTGAGAGTTATAGATATAAACTATTCTTACAATTGTTAATTTTTGATATGTTTAGATGGCAGAAATGATGACGTAGCTCGAAGCTCACCACCTAGAGACTTTTGTATCAAAAGGAACCAAATCGAACTTATAAGCGACCCATGTCCCGAAGACCAAGACGCCGTCCACCTTTAAGGGGACATTATCCTAATTGGGTAACCCCCTCTTTAGAATTGGATAGAAATTACTATCACTGGCAGTGGCAGCAAGAGAAAAGTCGTAGAATAGAAATTGAGCAATGGTATACCGAAGTTTGTGAACAAAGAAATTGGTATCTTCATCAGTGATTTTACTAAACTCTTTAGGACTTAGGTTTCTTTACCAAATTTTTGGTTTTAACCTATTCAGTCATCGTCGGTATGGAGATCGAGGAGCGTTTATCGAGCGAATCGATTTACTCAACTCTTTAGGACTTAGATTTTTTACCAAATTTTTGGTTTTAACCTGTAAACCCTTGCACTGTTTGGAGAACGAGGAGTGTCTATCGAACAGGTCGATTTATACTCAACTCTGTAGGTTTGGTTGTTTACCAAATGTTGGTTTTAACCCTTTGAATCTCTGACTTTGGCTGATAAACTCATAATCATTATATTTTAGAAGAAATCTTAAGCCGAAGCCTTTATTACAACAAATAGTATGAAAAAGTTAAAATAAACAAAATTTAAAAAGAATAGTAAGGATAGCTGCTAGGATTTATTTTCCATAGTATCTTCTCAGGTTGACCGAATTCCAAGTCCTCGGTAGGGGTGTTCGTCCAAGTATGCAATTTTGTATGAACCTTTCTTTCCTACACCAACGACGATGTATGGTCCATCCCAATTTTGTTGCAATTTTCCTACATGCTTGGACACCTCTACTTTTTTCAACACTAAGTCCCCCTCTTTGAAGGTTCATACGCGCACCTTTTTAATTGTAGGCCTTCTCCATATTTGATTTAGTGACTTGTAGTCGTATGTCAGCTTTTCTCTTAAGGCTTCGGTCAGATCGAGATCATCTTCTCTAGCTTTTTCATTTTCTTGGCTATCATACATGTCGATCCTTGGGGTCGGGACAAGTGTTTCAACTGGAATTACAGCCTCCGAGCCGTATACCAAACTGAACGGGGTCTCGCTGGTCGAGCTCCTGACTGTTGTCCGATTTGCCCAAAGTACTCCAGGGGTTCATCCAACCATCTTCCTTTGGCTGCCCCTAATCTTTTCTCCAAAGATTTTACAATCCCACGGTTTGCTACTTCAGTTTGTCGTTCGCTCTTGGATGTCCTACGGACGTGAAGTTCTGTTTGAATTCCTAGTTTAGCGCACCATTCCAATACTTGTTTTCCCGCGAATTGTGCTCCATTATCAGAGATTAGGATTCGTGGGATGCCAAACCGACATATTATGAACTTTCATAGGAAATTAATTACTTGGAATTGAGTTATCCGAGCAAGGGCGATGCAGTCTATCCATTTGCTAAAATACTCGACAGCGACCAGAACATACGCTTTCTTAGACCTGGCTACTGGAAAAGGTCCCACAATGTCCATTCCCCATTGATCAAATGGCCTGCACACAGGTATCGGGTGCATGTTTTCGGCTGGTTGATGGCTTATATTTGCTTGAACTTGGCAATGATGACACTTTTGCACATATTGAACGGCATCCTTGTTTATGGTAGGCCAATAGTATCCTGTTCGGAGGCATTTCAAAGCTAAAGCCCAGGCTCCACTGTGATTCCCTGCCTCACCTTCGTGTATCTCTCGATGTATATCATTGGTTTGTGTTTCGTGATAGGATAGTGCCCTGCAAGCCAGTTCAATTAGCTTGTAATAGATCTATCTTGTATATAACAATCTTTGATTTTATAATAATACGCATGTTTATTTATATATGTATAAGGATAAACAATGGCCAAACTTCATCTCTCGCGAATACATTTAAGCGATTGGTTGAAACCCTGAGATCACTCACGACTATGGGACTATACACTTCAGTACTGAGTGCAGTTATCATGAAACAGTCTCAAAGGTCGTGATCTCGAAAATGTTCCAAGTCATAGATTCATATCGAGACGGGGTATCGAGTGAATCGTCAAGACTTGTACGATTATGCATGATTCACACGGAGTGAATTTGTTGTAGTTTCATGAACAAGGCATTTGAGGCCAGTGCATATGACTAGGTGATTCGATGGAGGATCGAATGCATCGAACGACCCGAACAGAGAAACCCATTGTGGAAGCGCATGACGCATATCGGTGATGGGATGTTTCTCAAAGGATTATAATAGTGTACGATTTAGTCCTATGACTTGAGGTGCTAGGGCGAATTCGGTGCATGAAAGTGCGTACTTAGATCTAGGTATAGGCCACTTAGCTTGGTCATAAAAATGCCTAGGTTGGGTGCGTATGGACATGTACGCGAGTGGTTAGTACCAAGATGGAATCTGTTGACTCATCGTAATGGATGAGAATATTTCCTATACGATTCTTAGATAATGTTTCCAATGAATCTACGGCCGTAGTCGGTGACGGATTTGGAAAGGGGTTTCCAAATTAGGCAGTCACACTGGAACATTATCCTGAATTAGAAAGTATAGTTATCGAGACAAATTTAGAGGTGCCGATCAATTCACACACCCTAAGTCTTGATCGGGAAATTGGTCGACAGAAGGACCGTATGTACATGGTAATTATATGAGGTGAGGTTCACTAAATATCAATTCACCTGATGTTGGGCTTCATGGGCTTGTGGCTAGACATCGACCATGAAGTGTGGGTACTCCTGAGTTAGTAGAGGAACTGATTCTAGGAGTGGTCAATTAAAGGTAGTTTAATTGATCGGAGCAATTTATTGTTCATAAATTAAATCACGAGGTTTCGTGAGCCTGCTGCCAATTGATGGTGAACCCAGAGGGTCACACACAATACAATTGGACGGTGACTGTTCTGTAGGAATATAAAAGGAATTAATTGATTTAAAAGTAATTAAATCAATTAAGTGAATTAAAGTGTTAATTCAAGTGGGAGATAAATTAATTAATTGATTTAATTGATTTAAATGACAATTGATTAATTAAACTAAATATTAATTAAGTAATTAATTAATATGGGCTGAATATTTAATTATGTAATTAATTAAATTAAGGTGGGCTTGCAAGAGATAGACTCCTAAGCCCATTAGGAATCTTGTAACCCTAGGACTTGAGGAGTGCTTATAAATAGAGTTCTGACAGAACTCAGAGAACTAACACCTAAGCAAAAACCTCAGTCTTCTCTTGCCCTAGGAAATCCGCCCCACCCTGCGCCGCCCAAGCCCTAGCGCCGCCGCCGTGTGCTGCCGTAACACCGCCGCACCGCCGCCGTGAAAGCCCTAGCGCCGCCGCCGCATATCTTCTCCCTCATTCCTTTTGTGTGGAATTTTGATCTGTCAAATAGATCTGCACAATCCTTCATCAACAAGCCTCTTAGATCTAGTTCTGAGCCTAAGACTAAGAGGTGTCATCATAATCCAGTTGGTGTGGACTTTTCTCTGGAGGTGAGACACTTGGATCACTCCAGTGAACCAGAACCTTAATCAGAGTTCAGAATCAGAGTTGGAGGTTTCCACCACCTTGCCTGTGGTGAGGTAAAAATCGAAAACCCCCTTTGTTAGATTATTTCTGTGCTTTGTTTTATGTCTTTCGTATATATAACTTGGAGATTTTATTATGGGATCTGTGGGTGTGCCTTGAAAAATTTTAATTTCCGCACTCTGTTGTATTGACAATCAAGGCATATTCCAACAGTGGTATCAGAGCCAACTCCATGATTATTATACGAAAGGCTTGAACATAATATGTGTTTATATTATATGTTTAATTATGTATATTAAAACACATGATAATTATGTTCTGTCGATTGATTCTTACTTGTTATGACTAGATCTACAATTGGGTAAAACTGTTTTTCAGATCTATAGCGTTTTCATAGTTTTTGAAAACTTCAGGACTCTTTGGGCAAAATCGCAAACTAGGGTTTTAAAGGGCTTAAAAATTCAAAATTTTAGAATCTGGAAATTTCAAAAATTCTGGACTGTTTTCGCAAACTGGTCGCACGCTTTTTGGGGTCATTTTGTAATTTTCGAAAGTTTAGGGACTGTTTTGCAATTACCGAAACTTCAAGGATCTGTTTGGAAAAATCGAAAATTTTCAGAATTCAAAATTTATTTTCTGGAATGCTGGCCGAAACTGCTTTGGGTGTTTTTGTAACTTTTTAAAAGTTTTTGGGGTCAAAGTGCAATTTTCGAAAATTGAGGGGCCGAAAATGCAATTTTTAAAAAGGTTGAAAAACAGAATCTGATTTTCAGCAGGAAAGTTTATTTTGTTTACCCGAAAGTTTATTTTGTCATAATTAGTAGTGACTAAAAGTAAGAATCAATGGAAGTTAGTTTTAAAAGGAAGTTTTAAAAATTAAAGAAAGGAGAAAGTAAAATGTCGTTTACATGTTTCTTGCTCTACGTGAACTGTTTACGTGGTTTTTCGATCGAGCCGAGCCTTGACCTTAGGGTAGATGTGATTGGTTTAATTTAATGTTTGGTTTTTATTAAGGCCTGCGAGCCTTTTATGTTTTGGGCCAATTTTGAGGCTTTGTAATAGAATAGGGCTTTAATGCTTTCCTAGTCTAGGATGGAGGCCCGTTACAAGCAGGATGGGAGCCCAAGGAGATATGAAGGCCATGTATGCATGGTGATTAATGTAATAGCATAGGCCTGTTTGAGAACCCTTTAGATTGACCAATAGGGCCAACATCAATGGCTCGATGATGGCCCACATAGGAGGCTCCCGATCGAAAACATATTGTGGTAGTATGCATGCTAGGCTTGTATGGCTTTTATTTATTTGTCGATTTATATTTGGCTACCCGCTAGAATCTAGATCGTAATAAAAGATAAAGCATAACTGAATCGGTGAGATCTCGAGGAGAGTTAGTATAACTTTCAAACCAGAAATACCCCTCTCGAAATAAAATATTAAGTCATATTGGGTAAACTATAAAATGAAGTTTTATAGATCCAAGCCTTCCATCAATAGGGACTAGTGTATGTTGTCTACTTATCGATAGAGGTGATCCAGAGTCTGGCACCCGAGTCGAAGAAAGGGACAATACACGAAATTCCTCGATTCTTGTTTTTAACTAAACAAGACAAGGGTGGGAACTTGTCGGGATGTGAAAATCGACCGATAACTAGTTACGGGGATTTCATGACCGGGCCTGTTGCTCATCAAGATTGACTGGGTCAGACTTAAACGAGGAGTAACATCTATGATGTAGCAGTGCTAGATAGGTGCGAAAATCGAGGCAAAATAGCTTGAAGGTTGTGGAGTAACACAATTGGTAAAAGTATACCTACCTGGAGAATTACTTGTATGGCCACGAGTCGTGGGTGCAATTAATTGCTGCTGGGACGTCAAGACCTACTAGGAAATAGAATTTCCCGAGCAATCAAAGGGGTGATTGTTTCGACAAAATAGTGGGAGAACTTTTTCGAAACTAAGTCCAACTTCGATAATTATAAGTATTAGACATAAGATCAGTTAGCTTAATGTTGTCTTCTTTCCTATTGTAGATATTAATTACAATGTCTAAGAATCCATTATCTGTTATCCTCGACGCAAACAAATTAAATGGTTCAAACTTTGTCGACTGGCTGAGAAATCTGAGGATAGTCCTAGACTCCGAACGTCGCAGTTATGTGCTCGACACACCCATGCCTGCTGCACCCGCAGCACGAGCTAGTGAGGAACAACGAACCGCCCATGCTAAAAGGGTTGATGATGATCTTCAGGTTCGTTGCTTCATGCTAGCTTCGATGTCAAACGAACTGCAGAAACAGCATGCTGCTATGCCGCTTGCTAGAGAAATGCTTCTCCATCTCCAGCAGATGTTTGGGGAAAGGTCTCGCGCTGAAAGATTCGCGACCTCTAAAGAGTTGTTTAATCTCAAGATGGCTGAGGGAAGCAGTGTAAAAGATCACTGTCTGCGTTTCATCAACTTGGTTGAAAAACTGGGGCGATTGGACGTGGCTTTGCACGCTGATCTTAGCACTGACCTCCTTCTCCATACGCTGCCCCGTTCATTTGACCAGTTCGTGTTGAACTTCAATATGGAGGATAGAAACCTCGCTCTTCACGAACTGACCAATTTATTGGTAACGGCAGAATCGACTCTCAAGAAAGAGAAACCTGTAATGATTGCACACCAATCGAAGGCTGCAAAGCCTAAGAAAGGTAAGAAAAAGAAGAAGGTATTTTCTTCAAAGGCAGTCACCAAGGTGGTCGAGAAAAAGCGCAAAAGCCCAGAAGACGAATGTTTCCACTGCAAGAAAGCAGGGCACTGGAAAAGGAACTGCCCAGACTACCTAAAGATGAAATTGGTAGCCAAAGGTATTTTTCTAGTTGAAGTTAATATTTCTGTTAACTGTGCATCGTGGGTGTTAGACACCGCAGCAGGTTCTCATATCTACAATGATTTGCAGGTGATGGGAGCAGTAAGAACCCTGAAGCCCGGGGATAGAGTCCTGCGTTTTGGAAACGGAGCTAGGATCGCCGCCGAGGCTATAGGAGACGTGGAATTAGTATTAGGGAATTTTACTTTAATTTTAAGGGATTGTCTGTACGTACCAAACGTTATTAAAAACATCATTTCTATTCCTATGTTAGACATTGATGGTTTTAATTTTTCCATTCAAAATGGATCTTTTTGCATATTTAAAGGTGATTTAATGTATGCTCGTGGTACTTTGATAGATGGTCTATATTCCCTAGAACCTATAAATTCCAACGTCATGCACATTCAATCTAGAAAAAGGAAATATGATAATCAAACTCCACAACTTTGGCACGCTAGACTTGGACATATTTCCAAGAGTAGGATTCAAAAGTTGGTTTCCTCTAAGGCTCTTGAAATAAAGAACTTAGATGAACTCCCGACTTGCGAATCTTGTCTCAAAGGAAAGATGACCAAATCACCCTTCACAGGGAATCCCGAGCGAACCAAACAGACATTGGATCTTATCCATACTGACGTTTGTGGACCATTGAGTGTCAATGCGAGAGGTGGATTCTCTTACTTCGTAACATTCACCGACGATTTTAGTCGTTATGGATATGTGTATCTTATGACACACAAATCCGAAACTTTTGAGAAATTCAAAGAGTTTCGAATGGAAGTAGAGAACCAACTTGGACATAGTATTAAAGCACTTCGTTCTGATAGAGGTGGTGAGTATTTAAGCCAAGAATTCCTTGATTATCTAAAAGAGAATGGAATTCTCGCACAGCGAACTCCCCCTAGGACACCTCAACTCAATGGAGTGTCTGAGCGGAGGAACCGGACTTTGTTAGACATGGTTCGTTCCATGATGAGCTTTGCTGACCTTCCCTTTTCGTTTTGGGGCTTAGCCCTATTAACTGCTTCGAAGATACTAAACATAGTACCTTCAAAGTCAGTGCCAACAACGCCGCACCAAGTATGGTATGGTAAAGCACCCGTATATTCGTTCTTACGAGTATGGGGATCTCCTGCGTATGTAAAGAACAAGAAGGGAGATAAGCTAGATAGTAGATCTAGTTTGTGCAAATTTGTGGGTTATCCAAAGGACTCTATTGGATACCTGTTCTTCGATCCTAAAGAACGTAATACGTTCGTATCTAGGAACGCCCACTTCTTGGAAGAGGATTTCCTCACCAACCGAAATGGGACAATCGTAGAACTTGATGAAGTCCAAGAATCGGACCCATCCCCACAAACAGTGGGAGCTGAACCAGAATTAACTGAACCTACTAGTACACCTATACTTCGAAGGTCTAATCGAATTCGTAAGGAGCCAGAGCGATTTGGTCTCATTCACGAAAACGAGAAAGTTGATGCTGATCCAAGGACCTATCAAGAAGCGATGTCTGACATAGATTCGGGTGCGTGGCTCGAAGCCATGCAATCCGAAATGGATTCCATGCATTCCAACAAGGTTTGGACCTTGGTCGATCCACCTGAGGGAACTATCCCTGTAGGATGTAAATGGATCTTCAAGCGTAAGCTTGGAATGAATGGAGAGGTAATTACTCATAAAGCTCGCTTAGTGGCGAAAGGGTATTCTCAAAGGCCTGGTATAGACTATGAGGAAACCTTCTCTCCCGTGGCGATGTCAAAATCCATTCGGATATTACTTGCTATAGCCGCGTGGCATGACTACGAAATATGGCAAATGGACGTAAAGACCGCCTTCCTCAATGTAGACATTGATAAGGAGATCTTTATGCAACAACCTGAAGGTTTTGCGTCCAAAGGAAGTGAGCACAAACTGTGTAAGCTTCAAAGGTCAATCTATGGCCTCAAACAGGCGTCCCGAACCTGGAACATACGATTTGATGAGACAGTCAAAGCTTTTGGCTTTATCAAAAACGTATATGAACCTTGTGTGTACAAAAAGAATAGTGGGAGCTCAATACAATTCATTGTTTTGTACGTCGATGACATTTTGTTAATCGGAGACGATATCAAGATGTTAGCGCAGACTAAAGCGTGGTTATCCGCGCAGTTCTCTATGAAAGATATGGGAGACGCATCTTACGTATTGGGAATACGTATCTATAGGGATAGATCGAAGAAGATGATAGGACTCTCCCAATCTCAGTACATCAACACGATCTTGAAGAGATTTAGTATGGAAGAATCTAAGAAAGGATTTGTTCCAATGAGACATGGTATCTCTCTTTCTAAGTCTATGTGCCCTACAACCGACGAAGAAAAGACGAGAATGTCTATCATACCTTATGCCTCTGCTATAGGGAGTATAATGTATGCAATGTTGTGTACTCGACCAGACGTAGCACACGCTCTAAGTGTAACGAGCCGCTATCAGTCAAATCCAGGCGAGAAGCACTGGACTGCCGTAAAAGCAATCCTAAAGTACCTGCGAAGGACTAAGGATATGTTTTTGGTCTACGGTGGTAGTGGAGAACTGAAACTTGAAGGATTCACTGATGCAAGTTTCCAGTCTGACGTGGATGACTTCAAATCCAACTCTGGATACATATTCCGCCTCAATGGAGGAGCGGTCAGTTGGAAAAGCTGTAAACAGTCTACCACTGCCGACTCAACCACAGAAGCAGAATATATCGCAGCATCAGATGCAGCAAAGGAAAGTGTAAGGATGAAAAACTTCGTCCAGGAATTGGATGTTGTTCCTAGCATTGCTGAACCTGTAGTCGTCTTCTGTGACAACAACGGGGCGATAGCTCAAGCGAAGGAGCCGAGATCACACCATCAATCCAAACACGTACAGAGGAAATACCACGTGATCAGAGAGATCATGGGTAGAGGTGACATGCACATGGAGTATGTCAAATCGGAAGACAACATAGCTGACCCACTAACTAAGACACTCTCGCAAAAGGTGTTCGAGGGACATCTAGATAAGATGGGTCTAAGAAACGTTTGTGAATGGCTTTAGGGCAAGTGGGAGATTGATAGGATAGTGCCCTGCAAGCCAGTTCAATTAGCTTGTAATAGATCTATCTTGTATATAACAATCTTTGATTTTATAATAATACGCATGTTTATTTATATATGTATAAGGATAAACAATGGCCAAACTTCATCTCTCGCGAATACATTTAAGCGATTGGTTGAAACCCTGAGATCACTCACGACTATGGGACTATACACTTCAATACTGAGTGCACTTATCATGAAACAGTCTCAAAGGTCGTGATCTCGAAAATGTTCCAAGTCATAGATTCATATCGAGACGGGGTATCGAGTGAATCGTCAAGACTTGTACGATTATGCATGATTCACACGGAGTGAATTTGTTGTAGTTTCATGAACAAGGCATTTGAGGCCAGTGCATATGACTAGGTGATTCGATGGAGGATCGAATGCATCGAACGACCCGAACAGAGAAACCCATTGTGGAAGCGCATGACGCATATCGGTGATGGGATGTTTCTCAAAGGATTATAATAGTGTACGATTTAGTCCTATGACTTGAGGTGCTAGGGCGAATTCGGTGCATGAAAGTGCGTACTTAGATCTAGGTATAGGCCACTTAGCTTGGTCATAAAAATGCCTAGGTTGGGTGCGTATGGACATGTACGCGAGTGGTTAGTACCAAGATGGAATCTGTTGACTCATCGTAATGGATGAGAATATTTCCTATACGATTCTTAGATAATGTTTCCAATGAATCTACGGCCGTAGTCGGTGACGGATTTGGAAAGGGGTTTCCAAATTAGGCAGTCACACTGGAACATTATCCTGAATTAGAAAGTATAGTTATCGAGACAAATTTAGAGGTGCCGATCAATTCACACACCCTAAGTCTTGATCGGGAAATTGGTCGACAGAAGGACCGTATGTACATGGTAATTATATGAGGTGAGGTTCACTAAATATCAATTCACCTGATGTTGGGCTTCATGGGCTTGTGGCTAGACATCGACCATGAAGTGTGGGTACTCCTGAGTTAGTAGAGGAACTGATTCTAGGAGTGGTCAATTAAAGGTAGTTTAATTGATCGGAGCAATTTATTGTTCATAAATTAAATCACGAGGTTTCGTGAGCCTGCTGCCAATTGATGGTGAACCCAGAGGGTCACACACAATACAATTGGACGGTGACTGTTCTGTAGGAATATAAAAGGAATTAATTGATTTAAAAGTAATTAAATCAATTAAGTGAATTAAAGTGTTAATTCAAGTGGGAGATAAATTAATTAATTGATTTAATTGATTTAAATGACAATTGATTAATTAAACTAAATATTAATTAAGTAATTAATTAATATGGGCTGAATATTTAATTATGTAATTAATTAAATTAAGGTGGGCTTGCAAGAGATAGACTCCTAAGCCCATTAGGAATCTTGTAACCCTAGGACTTGAGGAGTGCTTATAAATAGAGTTCTGACAGAACTCAGAGAACTAACACCTAAGCAAAAACCTCAGTCTTCTCTTGCCCTAGGAAATCCGCCCCACCCTGCGCCGCCCAAGCCCTAGCGCCGCCGCCGTGTGCTGCCGTAACACCGCCGCACCGCCGCCGTGAAAGCCCTAGCGCCGCCGCCGCATATCTTCTCCCTCATTCCTTTTGTGTGGAATTTTGATCTGTCAAATAGATCTGCACAATCCTTCATCAACAAGCCTCTTAGATCTAGTTCTGAGCCTAAGACTAAGAGGTGTCATCATAATCCAGTTGGTGTGGACTTTTCTCTGGAGGTGAGACACTTGGATCACTCCAGTGAACCAGAACCTTAATCAGAGTTCAGAATCAGAGTTTGAGGTTTCCACCACCTTGCCTGTGGTGAGGTAAAAATCGAAAACCCCCTTTGTTAGATTATTTCTGTGCTTTGTTTTATGTCTTTCGTATATATAACTTGGAGATTTTATTATGGGATCTGTGGGTGTGCCTTGAAAAATTTTAATTTCCGCACTCTGTTGTATTGACAATCAAGGCATATTCCAACAGTGACCCCATCAGAATAAGGCCTTTTGTTCGAAGAAGGAATGAGAGTTTTCTGCCTAACAAGCTCTCCACTTGAAGAATCGACAATTTTCGGCAAAGAACCCTCAAGCTCAGCCTCAAGCTCCTCGTCCAAGATGGACTTGTTTGTGTTGCCCTTAGTTTGCTTCGATGAAGCGTTTTTCTCTTTCTTAATTTCCCCTCCCTTAGGAACTTTGGGAAAAGACACAGAGGTTTTAGAAGAGAATTTGGAGGGTTTGGCTTCCTTGGCCGGCTTTTGCTCTTTGGACGAATTTTTGTTTTTCAAGCCTCCCAACAACAGTTTGGGGTCGATGGCCTTGCCCAGTATTTCTTCCATGATGAACGGGGAAATGAGTTAAGAGATTCTAAGAATGCAGAATATAGGTAAAGAGCTCTGATCTCGGTAAATAAGGGTGTCGTGTAAATAATTTGAAGAGATCCTCATATTTATAGGCGCTACACCCTATGATTACGGTAGTGGAATCGACACGACTTTCAAGAAAGATTCTATTTGGAATAAATAAATTTCGATCATAGAGTACGAAGAGATATCGAACTATGAAAAATAGATGATGCCCAAATGTTGGCAAGATAAAAAATTACAAGTCATGCGAACCAAATTGTAAGGAAAACAAGTCCGATTACAAAAAAAACGAGTTGCATACATATACACATTTGATTCCTAATTACAAGGCCATGAATCGTCCCCCCCAGCATGCTTGAACCCAGCGTTAGGACAACCGCCACCTTCGCCACCGCTACCTAAAGGATCGGTCTGATCAAAGGGTCGATCATCTTCCTCATCCGATCCGTCGTCTATGTTGACATCTTCGTTCTCTCCTAAGGCAGATTGATGATTGTCGTCGGACCGCTCGAGTAAATCAGGATTAGGCATCGGAATGCCAAACTCCTCCACTAAGGGGGCAAAACGATGACTTTGCCAGTTCACAGTTTCTTGGGACAATGATGAAGTTTTGTAGTCCTTTCCTTCGGCATTTTTGTAGGGATTCATATACAGGAAGCATTCCTCCATTTTGTCTGGGATCTTATTGGCTGAAACCAGTTGTTGAACCCCCTTATAAAAGATAGTTTGAAGGATCCCGCCGATCCTTCTCCGAACTAAAGGATCGAGAACAGGGGAATTAAGAAATTTTCGTATGGCTGGGATTTCCGCCTCTTCTGCCCCTTGGGAATATGCACGCGCAGAATCTTGCTTGGTTTGCTCAAGCTCGATTTTAATTCTCTCAAGCTCATCCTCGAGTGCGCTTTTTTCTGTAACTACTGATAATAATTCATCCTCCACTGAGGAGGAATGTTTCTTACTCGTATTCTCTAGCTCTTTCTTCACTCTAGACAATTCTCGTTGACTATCTGTCAATTGGGATCGAAGGGTTTGATTATCAACGAAAATTTGTGCGTACGCATCGTGAGCATCCTGCGACTCTTGCTCTAGCAATGCTAAGCGATAGGTCTGAAGAGCGAACAAATCCCCGACTATGAGAAAATCTCGATTATCAGTAAATATTAGAGACTCTAAAGAAAGATGAAGTAGTCAAAGGAAAAAATTCTAACCTCATGATACGTCCGGGAAAAATCACTCAGAACCTCAAAACTACCTGATGGTTTGAAGCAACATATCCCGCTTAAACCGACCAGCCATGTAAATTCTAGTTGCTTTATCAAATTCATTCTCACCATCTGGACCCAGATCGGATCGAATAGTCCCGTATTCGGGATATCCAGCAGCCCTGCTACCTCGGAAGTGTTCGTCCATGAAATCTGCCACATCAGGCTCCGATCTACCCTCTCGACATGGAACCGAATCAGAACTCACACCAAAGGGTTTTACCCTCCTCAAGGGTCCCGGACGGTCAGCATTCCTCTTTCGACTCAGAAGCTTCTCATACTCTTGCACACCCAGAATTCGGTTCCAAGAATATTGACTGTAACCAACAGACGAAAGAGTAGAAGTATCAGGGGAGAACAGACTTCGGAGAGGACCCGCAGTGGCAGAATTCAAGGAACTCATAGTACCTACCCCTCTCAGATCGGGAAGTTGAGTTGGTATATCGACTGAATCTCCGCCTAAATCACCTACATTCGCTCTTCTTTCCGAAGTATATGGTAACTGCTCGAACTGGGATGGCATACTTCCAACCAATCCAGCAGTGGACAGCCGAAACCTCTCAACAGTTCGACCTGGAAAGGAAATGCAAGGTATATGTGAATTTAAACAAAAAGAGTTAATCTATCATACATTGAAATAGGAAGAAACTAAAGACATACTCAAAGAAAGAGGTGCGCTGTACAAAGCAGCAGATGCAGGCGGGTCACCGAGCGGCTGAAGCGATCCTTCGAAAGATCGAATGGGTAAAGGATAAGAGTATTCGATCACCGGGGCAGGATAGTCACATTTGCTCAACCCAGCCAACCGCAAAACACCTTCTTGAATCAGAAGCATGGTTTGGTAAGGGTTGGACCGTAGCTGCTCAAGAAATTCATCGGAAAGATGATGATTGATCCTCTCCTTAATTCTGCGACGACCATATGACCAATAATTTACGCCATCCCCTCGATATGGTCTGGTCTTCGAGCTACCTTCTGATACGGGGACATCAGGGCCTTTAAAGAAAAAGAACCTCCTCTTCCATCCTTTAATCTTCTCCGTTGCTATGTTCGTGAGAATAGGCCGTTTCGACCTCTGGTAGATGGACACGAACCTGACATTCGAGCCATTACACAGGTCCATTCGAAATATTTGCCAAAAATTACTAAAAGAGGTATATTCCCCTTTGGCTTCCATGAGAGCGCTGAACGCTACGATATACGCAACAGAATGCGGGAGAAGCTGAGCGGGGGAAAGCAAAAAGAAAGTCAAGATGCTTCGGATAAGAGGGATAAACGGAATGCGCAAACCATAAGAAAATTGCTTTTCATAGAAGGCTTGACACCCGACTGGAGGCTCAGTTGCACGCTCGGTGTAAGAAGGGATGACGATCGAAAAACCCTTAGGAAGAAATTTCCCGAACTCCGCCTCAAGATGAACGCGATCCTTCTTGAAAAAACCACAGGAAGTTTGATTGGCAGGAAGTTCTGACCTGTTTGAGGTGGCTGTGTTAGAAGGAAATGTATGTCTAAAAATCCTGACAAAGGCGCCTTCGCCAATACTAAGCTTCTCGACCACGTTTTCCTCAAGATCTTCGATCTGGTCAGCATCCTCATCTTCTGGATGAAACTCTCCACTCTCGTAATCATCGACAAGCTTTAACAGAGGATCGGACTCTTGATCCTCTCCGACCTTGTTCTTGACCTTCAATCTTCTGGAACTAGACTTTATGGGCAGATAAACAATTATACTGAAACAGCTGCTCGTTCGACCCGAATGCTCCGAACTCAAGAAAATATGTGATTTATGAGTGATTTTCCAACAAGTCAACATATATATATAGGGTTAAAAAGGTAAAATTGCAAACTGGTCCATGAATAACCGTGACGGTTGAACTTCCTCTGGGTAAAATTTAAAGTTATTTTTTTGAGAATTGCATTCTTGATCCCTCACTTTCCAAAAAATTGGGATATAAGATCGGCATTTGAAAAGACGCGTTTCTTGGAAATTGTTCCTATGGTATTCCATTGGTCCTTTGTGTTACGATCAAAAAATTAAGGAGGCATTGCTAAGGAATTGACTAGAGCATCACAGTAATCGACAGTAATGAAAATCCCGATCTAGAGGTCCTACGCAAACAGTGGACGACAAGGTTAATATCTCGGCAACGCCATTATATTGTTTCTAATATATGCACTCTTTTTCCCCCAGCTCGGTTTTTATCCCAAAGGGTTTTTCCGAGTTAGGTTTTTAATGAGGCATATCCGAAACTTATCCTAAAAATGGCTCATCCCACCCCAGCGTTCGAAACAGCTTATACTTCTTCGAGCTTAAGCTCCACTTTATGCTCGAGAAGTGGGGGTGTATTGATAAGGGATAATTTGGATCCCCTATTTTTGTCAAGCCCTATATGGATCGAACAACACAAGTTCCGTCCTCGGAAGTATCAAACCGAGTCGGGGCATATAATGATCTGTTCCGACCCAGCAAAGAGAACCCGAGGTCGAAGGTTACTGTTGGGCCGAGCCCAGGCCCAAGCCTGCGGGCCGGAAAAGTACTCCTGCAAGTGTGTCAGAAAGCATTTATGACGACGACACACAACTTCCCAGGTGCTCTTCCTCTGAGGCTGCTGCTCGGAGCTACATAGGAAGAATAGCATAGGCAGTTTTATATGTATTTCACCCTCTAGCTTGTACGGCATCCTATAATGCTCGGATAGGACTCTCCATACTTGTAACTTGTACTCAAACATCTTGAATACAAATACTATTGATCTTTTTCTTCTATTTACGAGCATTTGTATGGCACCTCACACCACCTAGATCGAACAAACGAAAACACGTAAGATCAAAGTTCATCTGGGCTAAGACCTCCCTAGAGATGATATTCGCTGAGCTTCCATTATCGATCAGGATCCTTTTGACATTGTAATTTGCTATTTCTAGCGACACCACCATCGAAAAATCGGGGCTATCCTCTTTTGTGTCCCAAACGAGATTTTTGGGTACCTCGCCCTCGTTAAAACTGATATGCTGGTTGTTTGTTGATTTGCTTTCTAGAGTCCATACTTCCTTCGAGTATTTTAAGCCTCCGATTATGGATCTAGCGGTCCTTCGTCGAGCGTTATGACTATCCCCGCCGGCGGGTCCTCCGGAAATTGTATGGATGGTACCATTGATCTGGTCATGGTTCAATTCCTGTGCAGGACCATCCTCGGGTGACCTTCGACGGGAATTCCTTCTTTGATTATTATTCCGAGGGCTCCTACTTCTTACTCTCTTGCGGTTATCCCGCTCTAAATAGTCGTTTAGTTTTCCTTGTTCGATTAATTTTTCAATTTATCTCTTAAGGTGAAAACAATCTTCAGTTCGATGCCCATATGCCCGGTGATATTTGCAGTATAGTTCATAGTTTCGTGATCCTGGTCTGGGCTGAGCGATTCTCTTCGCTTCCGGGATCCAATTATTCCTTTCTAGTACTGCCAAGATTTCTTCTATCGGAACAGTTAGCCTTGGGTGTTCTACTTGATTATCCCTGCTTCTGATTGTCGGCTCGACAGTTCTTGTTGTGTCAGTTTGTTGCATAATTCCCGAAAATTAAATATGGAGTTGGCTGGTTGCTTGGCGAACCAGTCCAAAGCAAGTCCTTCTAACGTGGTCACCATTAATTTAGCAGTGAATTCCGCTGAGTGAGCATATAAGTTCATTATGTTTGTGAAGCTAAAGATGTAGTCATCTGGATCAGTGGTTTCGTCGTATCTGGGTAGTCTTCCTTGAACTTGTCCGGTTGACTGTGCCTCTTTTATCTCTCTGCATAAAGGAGAGCAGGCCGCTAGGCTCTCCTGGAGTTCCACTGTTCTGGCCCATGGGTTTTGAACAGATCGTAAGCGTTGCTCAAGTCGTTCCTCTACCATTTTTTCGATCTCTTTTTCCGAGAACCGCATAGTTCGAGGCCGATCTGGAATTGCGTCGCCTACGTCATCCTCGATGGGGATTATGGTATGTTCCTTGGACCCGCTGCGTCTCGGCTGCGGTCTCCCTTGACCCAGTTTTCTTCGGGGATTGTTATTGGAGGGTTTTGAGTTCCCCCTTTGCGGACTGTGTAATGAGCGCTGCTCGCTTACCGGACTATCAGCCTGTTGAGAGATTGGATCATTCTGCCTCGGCGTCCCTTGAATTGGATTTGCCTTAGTAGTTCTAGGGTCTCGAGGAACCTGTTCGAGTACGAGTAGTTCCTCCGGGCTGAGTGATTTAAAAAGCATAGCGATATGTCGCAATTTCTCCTGAGCGTCTGGGAGGGGAACAGGGATCGCTGGAGTTACAGGTTCCTCCGGTATCGTACCCGTAGGAACCCCTTGTGGTTCCTGTTGGTCCTGAAGGTGTCCCTGTAAATTGTCTTGTTTTCAGGGGCGTTATTATCAGTATTGCCCTGTGGATCTTCAGACGTATTATGGGGATTAGTTGTGTTACTCGTTGCCCCATTACGAGCGCTCTTCCTTGGGCGAGCCATATGTCGATCGAATAATTAACCTAGTCCCTCGGTGGGTGCCAACTGATTTAACCGAATTTCGTCGGGTAGGACTAAATCTGTAGATAGATAATATTTAGGGAATTCTCAATTAATGTGATTAAAAGGGCTCTGTTACTTTATTCTGGATAGATCAATCTCAAGGAAGAACAAATAGATGGACCAAATCAGTAATCAAGACAATCAATGAATCTAATAGTATAGCAAAAGCTTTTCTATTTAATAATCTTAAGTTATGTTGTTATGCAGACGTAAACTCAGTATCTTGAACCTGTCTTAATACAATGATAAACTAGGTATTTATATTATCATTAACCTAGTTTTACAAGGAAACATAGTTCTAGTAGGACTCGGCCCCATAATCCTTCTTGAGTCTGGATTGTAGCCCACTCGCTATGGAGAGTCGTATTCCATCAGCTTGATAGATGTTCCCGAACAGGCTCGTCTGGTCGAATTGATCTTTATATTACTTGGTCGATCTGAAGATTCTAAGGGGTGCGAAATAGCCCCCATCACAACCCAACCACTATCCCAACAGTGGTATCAGAGCCAACTCCATCATTATTATACGAAAAGCCTGAACATAATGTGTTTTTACCATATATGTTTAATTATGTAAATGTAAACACGTGATAATTATGTTCTGTAAATTGATTCTTACGTGTTATGACTGGATCTATGATTGGGTAAAACTGCTTTTTCAGATCTGTGCCGATTTCGAAAATTTTCAGAAATCAAAATTTTATTTTCTGGTCTGCTGCCCGAATCTGCTCAGGGGTGTTTTTGTAACTTTTTAAAAGTTTTGGGGTCAAAGTGCAATTTTTGAAAGTTGAGGGGCGAAAATGCAATTTGATCTTACCGAATTTCGTATGTGGTGGTTCGTGCGTGGTGTGATCGATCGAATGCTTAATCAATAGATATAGAAGATCAATATTATTGTATTCAAATGGTTCATTTACAACGTTACAATAATATAATGTTTCGGAGTCCTATTCGAGCCCTATTGAATGCCGTACAAGCTAGAGGGCGAAATACATTTAAAGGTCCTAGGCCTATATTCCGAGCGGTAGCTTCGAGTAGGGAGCACCTGGGAAGTTGTGTCGTCGTCATAAATGCATGGGGTATTTATAGCTGAAGGTAGGGTTTAGGTGATCCATCCACAGGTCTGTATTTCTCGGCCCATAACCTTGGATCAGGGCTCGGCCCAACAGTAACTTTGGACCCGTAGCCATCTATCCTATCCCGTTCGATCTCCCTTGGTCCAGATAGATGCTTTTCCGAGCTCTCATGCTGGATGGAGAAAGGAATCCGAAATACCCCTCATCAATACTCCCCCACTTCTCGAGCGTAAAGTAAAGCTGAAGCTCTGAGAAGTAGATATGGTGCAGGATGAATTAGTGAAGTGAACCCGTGGGATGAATTAACCTTGGTGCAAGTTTTTAGGTATGCCTCATTAAAAACCTGATTCGGAAAAACCCTTTCGGGATAAAAACCGGATCGGGGAAAAAGAGTGCATACTTAAGAAACTTTATAATGGAGTCGTCGAGGGATTTGTTCTTATCATCCATTGTTAAAAAGAGAATTCATGCTTCAGGCCTTTTTCTCAACACCTTATTGGGGAGGCGCAATTTGGAATTCTTATTATCCTTCAGGCTGATAAACATAAGGGTCCGATAAATCTTTGAATGTGTCATATTTCTCCTGGGTCTTTGATTTCGGAGTCCTTAAAAATATAAGGACCGTAAGTGTAATTTCTGAGAATACGATCATTAGTTTACCCTGGGGGAGTTCAACCGTCGCGGTTACTCGGGGGCCAGTTTGAAATTTCCCATTTTGTCCCTGTATATATACTTTGATGAGGATCATTATTTACTATAAGTTCTGAAGGTAAAAATTCTTGATCGGATCAAGCAGATCGATAAGCGAGTCGAAGTAGTCGTATTTCGAGCAACTTTCACATATTCACTATGTCTAATCCCACAGATTTGAAGGGAAAATCTCCCTTGGAGGAAAATTTCGCTGATGATCGAGAGAAAAAGGAATTTATAGCAACTCGTTCATCCGAGGTCGAGAATGCGCAGGACTCAAATTCGACTTCCGAGTCCGGCGGGGATGAGCGGGAATGTAACTCTAACTCAGAAGATAGCGAAGATGAGAGTTCTAGCGGGGCGACTGTTTCCGACGATGGACCCGAGGAGGATGAGGATCTGTCTTTAGGGGAAAATGAGCAAAAGAAAATTAGACTGAGCAGAAATGCCGTGGTTACCATTTTTGACTGGGAGGAACCTTCGACCAGCGCGGGTCTGAATAGGACGGAGGAGAGGGCCGACGAGATAGTTTGTTCTTATAAGGAAGAAGATCTAGGGGATTTGCAAGAGGAGTTTGGACCATATCTTGGCGCTGGTTTTTCGATTGTCCTTCCTTCTTCCGACCAGCGGGTTACCAGTCCTCCTCCTGGTTGTCAGGCTTTTTACTCCAAACATTTTCATTACGGCCTTCGTATCCCCTTTCCTCCTTTGATAGAAAAAATTCTGGAGGCCTTCGAGTTGACTCCTAGTCAGATCCTTCCGAACTCAATTGGTCTTATCATAGCTTTCTGCGTGCTGATGAAGGCTAAGGGAAAAAGGGCGGTTTTTCAGAATTTTTGGCGGGTATTTCAGATGAGTGCTGCGACGTCTTCGAACGCTGGATACGTGTATTTCTCCCAGAGGCCTAAAATTTCAATTTTATCAGCCAACGTCAGTAGCAATCTCAAGGGGTGGAAGCATGAATTTTTCTTTGTTCGAGGACCGGATTCTTCATCCTTTGAAAATAATCCCGAGCCAATCCCTTACAACTGGCCTGGGGCGAAGTCATGGATATATGGTAAACGCCACCTAAAGGGAAGTATGAAAAGCGAGATATCAGATGAAATGCTACAAATTCTTCGTGCTGATACTCACCAAACTGCGTTAATGACTCAAGAGGCCGTCTTGCGGTTGGCTGGCCTTAGTAGCTGTACTTTTCCCACCGATCCAATTGTGTACGGAAAGGCTCGGATTGATCCTGCCAACCCTCCTTCCAGCTTAGCAGATATCGTCGATAAATTCTGAACATCAGTGGCTGGCAATCACGTTGCTTCTTTCTCGAAGGGTAGCAAAGGACGACCTCTTCCTCAAGTATTAAAAACATCTCGGAAGGCGAAAAAGTCTAAAACACGAGCTGTGGCTGCGGGGGCTCCGAATACCTTGATGGTCATTCCCCAGGTTACTGATGCAGGAGCCTCCCGTTTTCGGGTCGAGGCAGAGGGGACTTCCCATCCCCAGGCTTCTGCTGTTATTCGATCTATTTTTCCGACCGGCTCTTCTAATCCAAGTGATGCGGGGTATAGCCGCTATACATTGATGGAGGATCAAGCTAAGGAAATTCTGCAGGTTAGGATGGCTCGCAAAAGAAGTAGCAATGCTTCGGAGTCATTCAGACGAATTAAACCTTTTGGTCGAGGACAGGATCCGATTCCTTGTCGGCCTGGTTGCTCCGAGCCGGATCTGGCCGACTTTATCGAAAATCACCTGCAAGGACCCAGGGCAGCAGGATATCCCGAGGATGGAACAGTCGAATCCGACCTAGGCCCTGGGGGTGAGCATACGGTAGACAAATCCCTTCGGATGTTTCTGGCGGGGAGGTTCAAGGATGATATCATTCAATCTTTTACTAAGCCGTGCTTCTAGATAATAGGCGACTATGCCGAAGCTCATCAAAGGGTATTGTTCTAAAAAAAATCTTAACACTTCTTCCCTTTTTTTTTTTTTTTTTTTTTTTTTTTTTTTTTTTTTTAGTCCTCGCGCCGTGTTTCATATCTTTTCCTTTGCAGGCCGGTGATCTATTTATTCAAAACGCTCTTCGAGCGGCCGTACTGAATGAAGAATCCCAAGCAGCACATAAAGGTCTGTACAATGTCCTGAAGGATGAGGCTGCTAAAACCAGCCAATTAGAGGAGACCAGAGCCAGGTTGTCTGAAACCGAAACAAAGCTCGAACAGAACAAGAAAGAGTTGGAAGCTATGAAAGCTTTAGAAGGGGAGGTGGAGAAGTTAAAGTTAGAGCTCGAACAGGCCAAAGCATCGGCCGAACGATCTTATGAGCGAGGCCGTCAAGAGGCCAGATTTCCAGCCATAAGAGAATTTTTGAAATCTCCGATTTTGGATGCCCTGGTTCGCTTGAGGTCCGGGCAAATAAACCAATCTTTCCACTATAAGGGGGTTCAACAGCTTATCTCGGCCGGACAACTTGCTGGTTCCATCGAGAAATATCTTAAGTTTTTGGACCCTTTTAAAAATATTTATGGGAAAGATTACAGGCCCAGTTCTCTTCCTCCCAAGATTTCAGACTTCAAGAATCATGAGTTTTTCTCCTTTCTCGAAGAGTTCGGAGTTCCCATGTCCAATCCCGACGTTCTCGAAGCGCAATTTGATGACCAAGATGTGGACATCGAAGGTGATTCTAGCACTCGTGGAGAACAGGGTAATAGTTCTACCAAACTGGAAGGATCGACCTCCGGTGGTCAGGATGATGGTGGTGAAGAGAAGACTAGTTCAAGTAGTGAAGATTCCGAGAGCTCGGGGAACGGTTCAGGGAGCAGGAATGAGAAGGCGAGGTCGGGTGACGACTCCGACTCTGAGGATTCTAGTGATTGAGGGTTCTTTCAATGTAATAGACATCCCTTTTTGTTAGATTGTAATAGCCATTCTTCCTTAATTTGTATTTTGTTCTTGGAGTTATTTTTGATGTGATGTTGGTATGAATTTAATATGAAATATTTGATGCGTCATCCTTACGTTTTTGGTTACGTCACCGAATCTTTTCTTGGGAAAAGATAACTCGTCTATGGCCTACTTTTCTTTTCTTTCTGAGTAACCTGCATCCCTTATAAATACTTAGGCTTACGATAGCCTATCTTAATAATATTTCTTCCCTTCTGACGATCGAAGCTTAGGAGAATTTACGCGAGTTCGGACTTCTCGAACTTATTGATTAAGAAACTGCTTTTTCTTTTTCTTGAATCTATTGTTATTTGGAAATATATCAACTGTTAGAGAAATGAACCATAATCCGAAAATTCCCTTATTTCCTTCTATAACATCAGCCCTACCCGATAAGGGTAGCGTCTTGAAGAGAAAAAGGCACGCTCCTGCTATGTCTAGATTTTCCTTCGACCAGGCTTTGTGTGGAGAAGGTAGCTCCTCCGATTTCGTTCCCTCCTCTTGTTTGAGAAATAGGAGCGCCTATAAAAAGGCTAAAAAAGTCTCTTTTGCGGATGAGGTCTTCCCGATCGGACGAGGCGTTGCTCGCGCTGATAAGGTTTTTCGAGGAAAGTCCGATCTGAGTTTAGTTCGGGCTGACATTTCTCTTTCCGAGTCAATTTTATCGGGTGGAGACTATTCCTCGTTTCTGTTTCACTCTGGATCTGAGTTTCTCGCCCAGGTAATTCTAATCACCGTATCATGTATTTGCGGATTCTTCTGTTTTTGTCTTAACGTGCTTTCTCGCAGGTTGGCGAATGTTTTTCTGTGCTTTATTCGTTGGCGAAACGTGAGGTCGAGCAACGAACTAGTATTACCCTTGAGCTGGCCCGGAAAAAGGCTGAGCTGGATCGGGCCTTGGAAGCCAATAGATTTTTCAAAGAGAAGTTGTCTTGTGAGAAAAGTAAAGAGATCCGAGTTTGTGGCGGAAATCTTCCGGAAAAGGTGAGCTTGGAGTTAAAAAGGCTAAAAGATGCTTGCGAATTTGAAAGGAAGAATTTCGATCTTCGCGAGAAAGAGGCTTATGCTCGCGGATATGCTGATCGTAGTGCCGAAGTTCGAAAATTTCTTTCCGAGAATGTTTAGTTATATTACTTTGTTGTAATGATATCAATAAGCCGTTGTATTTCAATAAACTGTTCCTCGAGATTAGAAGAAGTTTTCATTGGTCTCGTAGTTAGCTGGGAATAAATGTTATTTCATCTCGATTTGGACTTGTATTTCAACCCGGTATTCCCAGGACCTGTTTGTAACCATTTGAATGTAGAATGTATACTCTTTTTAATAAGAAATACTTTTACTTTGCCTTGTAACGATAATATCGTCGTTAATTCTTTGTGAATTATGAGAATTCTTCGAGCTTGAAAGGATACGCTCCTCTGATTCATATAATATCCTTGATTTGTAATTGCGCAATAGATATAGGATATAATTTCGATTTGATTCTCGATTAGTAAATTCGATCTAAGGGGCGTAGCAACGGCTTTCACCCTTAATCGTTTCAGAGCATTTTTAGCTCGAGGGTCATAGCAGAGGCTTTCACCCATTTTGATAATTTTCGATCAAAGGGGCATAGCAACGGCTTTCACCCTTAGTCGTTTCAGAGCATTTTTAGCCCGAGGGTCATAGCAGAGGCTTTCACCCATTTTGATAATTTTCGATCTAAGGGGCATAGCAACGGCTTTCACCCTTAGTCGTTT
The DNA here is from genome assembly GCA_003313485.2 of Penstemon barbatus. Lineage (NCBI taxonomy): Eukaryota > Viridiplantae > Streptophyta > Magnoliopsida > Lamiales > Plantaginaceae > Penstemon > Penstemon barbatus. Next base: position 50,580,215 of record CM064883.1, read on the forward strand.
CAGAGCATTTTTAGCCCGAGGGTCATAGCAGAGGCTTTCACCCATTTTGATAATTTTCGATCTAAGGGGCATAGCAACGGCTTTCACCCTTAGTCGTTTCAGAGCATTTTTAGCCCGAGGGTCATAGCAGAGGCTTTCACCCATTTTGATAATTTTCGATCTAAGGGGCATAGCAACGGCTTTCACCCTTAGTCGTTTCAGAGCATTTTTAGCCCGAGGGTCATAGCAGAGGCTTTCACCCATTTTGATAATTTTCGATCTAAGGGGCATAGCAACGGCTTTCACCCTTAGTCGTTTCAGAGCATTTTTAGCCCGAGGGTCATAGCAGAGGCTTTCACCCATTTTGATAATTTTCGATCTAAGGGGCATAGCAACGGCTTTCACCCTTAGTCGTTTCAGAGCATTTTTAGCCCGAGGGTCATAGCAGAGGCTTTCACCCATTTTGATAATTTTCGATCTAAGGGGCATAGCAACGGCTTTCACCCTTAGTCGTTTCAGAGCATTTTTAGCCCGAGGGTCATAGCAGAGGCTTTCACCCATTTTGATAATTTTCGATCTAAGGGGCATAGCAACGGCTTTCACCCTTAGTCGTTTCAGAGCATTTTTAGCCCGAGGGTCATAGCAGAGGCTTTCACCCATTTTGATAATTTTCGATCTAAGGGGCATAGCAACGGCTTTCACCCTTAGTCGTTTCAGAGCATTTTTAGCCCGAGGGTCATAGCAGAGGCTTTCACCCATTTTGATAATTTTCGATCTAAGGGGCATAGCAACGGCTTTCACCCTTAGTCGTTTCAGAGCATTTTTAGCCCGAGGGTCATAGCAGAGGCTTTCACCCATTTTGATAATTTTCGATCTAAGGGGCATAGCAACGGCTTTCACCCTTAGTCGTTTCAGAGCATTTTTAGCCCGAGGGTCATAGCAGAGGCTTTCACCCATTTTGATAATTTTCGATCTAAGGGGCATAGCAACGGCTTTCACCCTTAGTCGTTTCAGAGCATTTTTAGCCCGAGGGTCATAGCAGAGGCTTTCACCCATTTTGATAATTTTCGATCTAAGGGGCATAGCAACGGCTTTCACCCTTAGTCGTTTCAGAGCATTTTTAGCCCGAGGGTCATAGCAGAGGCTTTCACCCATTTTGATAATTTTCGATCTAAGGGGCATAGCAACGGCTTTCACCCTTAGTCGTTTCAGAGCATTTTTAGCCCGAGGGTCATAGCAGAGGCTTTCACCCATTTTGATAATTTTCGATCTAAGGGGCATAGCAACGGCTTTCACCCTTAGTCGTTTCAGAGCATTTTTAGCCCGAGGGTCATAGCAGAGGCTTTCACCCATTTTGATAATTTTCGATCTAAGGAGAGGTCGATAACGGATGAGCGAATTAAAGAGATCGGCAATATCATAAATAACAGAACAAATAGTAAATCTGAAGGAAAACGGATATTCATTAAAGAGATAATTCAGTCGAAATAAGCTTTCGCGACAGATACATTCTTTTTAACTGAGGAAATAATAGATCCAACCAAACTAGATGACTGATTAAGAATTGCTACTTTATCTTCCATAATATCTTCTCAAGTTAACTGCATTCCATGCTCTGGGTAGGGTTTCTCCATTGGGATAAGCAATCTTGTAAGATCCCTTCTTCCCTATCTCAACGATTACGAAAGGGCCATCCCAATTGGGCTGAAGTTTCCCGACGTGCTTTGATACTTCCACCTTTTTAAGCACGAGATCTCCTACTTTAAAAGATCGAACTCTCACATTTCGATTATACGATTTCTCCATGCTGGCTTTGGCAGCTTGAATTTTTAATTTTACGCGGTCCCGTCGGCTATCCGCATGGTCGACTTCCATTTCCCTTAGAGCTTGATTTTCTTTAGGATCGTAAAATTCGACCCTAGGCGAAGGTATAAGATTTTCCACTGGGATAACAGCCTCCGACCCATAAACCAAACTGAATGGAGTTTCTCCGGTTGCAGCTTTAACCGTTGTTCTATTGGCCCATAAAACTCCAGGTAATTCATCTAGCCACTTTCCTTTTGCCTCCGATAAGCGCTTTTCGAGAGATCGAACAATCTCTCGATTTGCAACTTCAGTCTGTCCGTTAGCTTGAGGGTGTCCTACCGATGCGAAATTCTGTTGTATTCCGAACTTTTCACACCAATCCGTAATTCTCTTCCCGGCAAACTGTGTTCCGTTATCGGATATCAAAACCCTGGGAATTCCGAATCTGCAGATAATATTCTTCCATAGGAAATTTATAACTTGAAACTGGGTTATCTTGGTCAAGGCGACACATTCGATCCATTTACTGAAATACTCTACTGCCACAAGTACATAGTTCTTTCTTGTTCGAGCTGTTGGGAAAGGTCCAACAATATCAACGCCCCATTTATCAAAAGGCCAACAAATGGGAATAGAATGCATATGCTCGGCTGGCTGATGAATCAGGTTCGAGTGGATCTGACAGTGATGGCATTTTTTTACATATTCTACTGAGTCAGAAAAAAGAGTAGGCCAATAATATCCAGACCTTGAGCACTTAAGAGCTAATGCACGAGCACCACAATGATTTCCTGCTTCCCCCTCATGAATCTCCTTTAGGATAGAACCATAATGAGTTTCGAGCACCACAATAAGAGAATCGCTCCATGATTTGCTTGGTTCTTCGATTTCAATGATATCGATCTCCGGGGCTGCATCTAACTCGATGGCGGACATATTTGATAGCAGCCAAGTGATGGATCTTTCGGTTTTTCCGTCGACCGGTCCCGTGAATTTTGACAATATGTCAGCCCAAAGATTCTCCTCTCTTGGTATAGGTTGAATGTCGAACTTATCAAATTTGGAGATTAACTCCTTCGTTTTGTTAAGATATTTTATCATATTGAACTCTCTGGCCTCGTATGTACCCTTCACCTGCCTATGAACAAGCTCTGAATCAGTTAACACAACAATCGATTTTACCTTTGCCTTAATGGCCATTTCTAATCCGGCGATCAGTGCCTCATATTCGGCCTCGTTGTTGGTGACGACGAAATCCAAGGTTATCGCGTAACTTAGATCCTCATCGTCGGGCCCTTGGAAATGAATTCCAGCTCCGCCTCCTTCCTTGGTTGATGAGCCATCCCCATGCATCAACCAAGCTCGGTCGCTGATTTCTTCGATCATACTTAATTCCGAGGATGCTCCTTCATTCGCTTTTCATATGCCGGTTGATTCGAGCACAAAATCAGCTAGAACCTGAGCTTTCACGGCGACACGCGGTTGATATTCGATCTCGAACTGGCTGAGTTCGATCGCCCACTTTATTAACCTGCCTGAAGCTTCTGGCTTCGACAGGACCTGTCTCAAAGGTTGATTAGTTAAAACAATGATCTTGTATGTTTGAAAATAAGGCCTCAACCTTCGGGCGGCCACCACTAGGGCCAGTGCGAATTTCTCGACTTCCATATAGTTCTTTTCTGCGCCTTGCAACAATTTACTCAAATAGTACACTGGTTTATGCTCGGCCTTATCCAGTTTGACCAAAACCGAGCTGATGGCCTCCTCTGACACGGCTATGTACAAATACAAAGGTTCCCCTTCAGACGGTTTTGCTAGCATTGGAGGTGAGGTTAAGTACGCCTTTAGCTCCTCGAATGCCTTATCACACTCTACGCTCCATTCGAAAGTTTTAGATTTACGTAAGAGTTTGAAGAAAGGTAGACTCTTGTCAGCAGATCTGGATATAAATCTATTCAATGAGATAATTTTTCCAATCAGGCTTTGAACGTCGGAAAGCTTCCTTGGCGGATTAAGGTCAGTGATCGCTCGGATTTTTTCAGGGTTTGCTTCGATTCCCCTCTCGTGAACTAAGTACCCTAGGAACTTTCCTGACCGTACACCGAAAGTACATTTAGCCGGATTTCGCTTCATTCCATATCTCCTCAAGATTTGGAAACATCTATCAAGGTGATCGATATGATCCTCCTCGGACATGCTCTTTACGAGCATGTCATCCACATACACTTCCATGATTTCTCCTATTAGTTCTTTGAACATCATATTAACCAACCTCTGATAAGTTGCACCAGCGTTCCTTAACCCGAAGGGCATAACGATGAAGCAGTACACTCCCCGTTCGGTAATAAACGCCGTTTTATCCTGATCTTTTTCATTCATGAAGATTTGGTAGAAGCCTTGAAAAGCATCCATCATGCTGAATAACACGAACCCCGCGGTGGAGTCCACGAGCATGTCGATTCGGGGCAATGGGTAAGGGTCTCTTGGACACAATTTGTTCAAGTCGGTGAAATCGTTGCACATTCTCCATTTGTTTTCGACCATTTCGCCCTTGGAGACTAAGACCACGTTGCATAACCATTCTGTGAATTTTATTTCCTTGATTTGCCGCGCAGCTAGTAATCTATCGACCTCCGCATTGATTATTTTGTCCTTTTCACGACCGTGATTGCGCTTCTTCTGCCTTACCGGTTTGGCCTTTGGATCGATATTTAATGAATGAGTTATCACACGCAGGTCGATTCCTACTATGTCGTCCGAACTCCAAGCAAAGACATCCACATTTTCCTGTAGGAATCCGATGAGTTTTGCTTCCATGCCGCTGCTTAGCTCCGTTCCTATTTTCGTGAATTTTTCTGGGGATTCAGGTACCAAATTCACCTTTTTGTGGTCGGGTGCCTGTACACTCATGTCCACGATTCTTCCTTTCTTTCCTTGTAGCCTTTCGTTATCGGGAATCGGAAACTCGGAGTTAGGAATCGATTCATTTAGCTTTCTTTTAACAGGGAGCTCAGGCTCTACTTTCTCCTTGATAGTTAGAGATGAATTATAACACTCCCAAGCCATGTACTGATCGTTCCTCATCTCTCCTACTCCTCCTTCGGTCGGAAACTTAACCTTCTGGTGATAAGTAGATACGACAGCCTTAAAGGTATTCAAAGCTGGTCTTCCCAAGATGGCATTGTATGCAAATGGTGTGTCCACCACTAAAAATTTGATCATTCTTGTGACGTTCTTCGGCTTGAGTCCCAAGGTGGTACTCAAAAGTATGGTTCCAAGTGGAACGATCTCCGATCCCCCGAATCCAACCAATGGGGTGGTTACTTTATCCAAACGAGGATGGCAGAGATTCATTCTTGTAAGTGCTTCTGAAGAAATTATATTTGCCGAGCTCCCGTTATCAACCAATACTCTTTTGACCTCGAAGTTCGCAATCTTCAGTGTCAATACCATAGAAAAGTCTGGATCGTCCTCATTTGTATCCCAATGAACATCAGTAGGTCGATCTGCCTCTGTAAAACTGATGACTTGGTTCTCCATTGACGAAAATTCCAAGGATAAAATTTCCTTTTTCGTGGAGACTCCTGCCCTAATCGACCTCAAGGTCCTTTTCCTAGCATTCCTGCTATCTCCCCCAGCGGGTCCGCCAGCTATCATGTATATTACTCCGTTCAACTGTTCTTCCGCTTGGTTTCTAACCTGTCTCTGCTGAGTGTTGAACTTTCTCGGGCTACGAGATCTATAACGATTGCTATAGTTGCCGTTTTTGACAAACTCTTTTAGTTTTCCTTGTGCGATTAATTTCTCTATCTCAACTTTCAACTGGTAACAATTTTCAGTACTATGCCCTCGGGTTCGATGATATCGACAGTATTGGTCATATCCAGGTGCACCAGGCCTTGCCTGCGTGATCCTTTGGGCCTCCGGAATCAAATTCCCTTCTTCTAATACAGTCAACACTTCTTCCTTCGAACTGTTAAGTTCAGTAAACTGAATTTTGCCCGGTCTCGGGGCCCGGTTCCGATCATAGGGAGGTCCATAGGAATTCGGTGCCTGAGGCGGCATGTGTGGCTTATAGGTGTTGATTCGTTGCCAGACAGATCCTTTAGTCGATCCTCCGTAATCACCAGGTTTTGGGATCGGGGCCCGATCTGGTTTTTTGCTGAGGAGAGATTTGTCGATATGCGAACTCTTTAATTTATTCATTTCCTCCTGTATCATATATTTTTCAGCTATTTCCATTATCCGCTCGAAAGACTTGGGTTGTTTTCTACATAAAGCATTTCCGAACTGGGTGCTCTTAGTCAGTTCGAACATCAGGGAGGATAGATACTCGATCTGTGGGGTATCTACCTTCAAAAGCTCAATACTGAACCTCGCTAACCATTGCCTCAATGTCTCTCCTTCCAATTGTTTCACAGTGCCCAAGTGATTTGCTGGCAGCCTCGGTTTCCTCTGGCTGGCAAACTGATGTTTTAGCTTATCACATAATTCTTCAAAAGAAAAAATGGAGTTCGGAGGCAATTTTCCGAACCAGTCAAGGGCAATTCCTTCGAAAGTAGTGACCATGATCTTGCAACAGAAATCCTCCGAATGACCATATACGTTCATCACATTAACGAAACTGTTAATGTGTTCTCCGGGGTCGGTAGTCCCGTTATACCGTGGCAGCCTGGTTGGTACTGTTTCCGTGTTTCGTGCTTCGCGTATCTCTCGACAGAAAGGTGAGCAACGCATGATATTATTCGAGATCTCCCTATCTCGCAGGTTCTCTCCGACTAGTGCGTTCCCCGCTCGCCTTGTGGTCTGATTATTGAAGGGGATCTCAATCACATTATCTTGCTCCTCCAATTTTTTGGCCACCCTTTCCTGTACTATCTTTTCCAATTCCGATTCGGTAATTCTTTTATAGGTTGGTTTGTTTCTTACTACGGCACCGGCGGTATGACTCTCTCCCACGACGGAATACTCCACATCATTTGCTCACGCACCTGGATTTTCAGATCGGACGTAGACTTTCGAGGGCGCAGCTCGATGCGGATGTGTTGGTGGAGCATGCGACACACTGTTATCCTTCTGTAAGTTCGAGGAGGGTAGCTCCGGTCTTGCCTGAACTCCTGGTTGGTCGACAGGCGATTGATCTGCCCTCCCGATGTTCATGAATTCCCTGCACATCGTGCCTATTATAGATCTTAAGTCACCCATGGTCGTGTGTATTGGAATGTTATCTTGAGGAACGGCTGGCGGCGCTTCTGGTTGTTGTTGAGCTGCGCGTGACAGATTATCGGGCTCATTGTTGACAGAATTTTGTGCTCCCACTGCATGGGAAGGCTCTCCTCTATTGTACGTATTTCTCCTCGTAGTAGGCATATTTCGATCTAAAACTCGAATAAGGCCCCACGGTGGGCGCCAATTGATCTTACCGAATTTCGTATGTGGTGGTTCGTGCGTGGTGTGATCGATCGAATGATTAATCAATAGATATAGAAGATCAATATTATTGTATTCAAATGGTTCATTTACAACGTTACAATAATATAATGTTTCGGAGTCCTATTCGAGCCCTATTGAATGCCGTACAAGCTAGAGGGCGAAATACATATAAAGGTCCTAGGCCTATATTCCGAGCGGTAGCTTCGAGTAGGGAGCACCTGGGAAGTTGTGTCGTCGTCATAAATGCATGGGGTATTTATAGCTGAAGGTAGGGTTTAGGTGATCCATCCACAGGTCTGTATTTCTCGGCCCATAACCTTGGATCAGGGCTCGGCCCAACAGTAACTTTGGACCCGTAGCCATCTATCCTATCCCGTTCGATCTCCCTTGGTCCAGATAGATGCTTTTCCGAGCTCTCATGCTGGATGGAGAAAGGAATCCGAAATACCCCTCATCACAATTTTCAAAAGTTGAAAAACAGAATCTGAATTTGAGCAGAAAATTTATTTTTGTTTACCCGAATAGTCATTTTGTCATAATTAGTCGTGACTAAAAAGTAAGAATCATAGGAAGTTAGTTTTAAAAGGTTGTTTTAAAATTAAGAAAGAAATAGGTAAAGAATGTTTGCATGTTTCTTGCTCTACGTGAATTGTTTACGTGGTTTTCGATCGAGCCGAGCCTTGACCTTAGGGTAGATGTGATTGGTTTAATTTATTGTTTGGTTTTTTATTGGACCTGCGAGCCTATTATGTTTTTGGGCCATTTTGAGCCTTTTGTAATAGAATAGGGCTTTACTACTTTCCTAGTTTAAGATAAAGGCCCGTTTACAAGCAAGGTGGGAACCCAAGAAGATATGAAGCCCATGTATGCATGGTACATTGTGTAATAGCATAGGGCTTTATGAGAACCCTTTAGATTGACCAATAGGGCCAACATCATTGGCTCGATGATGGCCTGCATAGGAGGCTCCCGATCGAAAACATATTGTGGTAGTATGCATGCTAGGTTTGTATGGCTTTTATTTATTTGTCGATTTATATTTAGCTTGCACGCTAGAATTTAGATCGTAATAAAAGATAAAATATAACTGAATCGGTGAGATCTCGAGGAGAGTTAGTATAAATTTCAAACCAGAAATTCCCCTCTCGAATCAAATATTAAGTCAATTGGGTATATTTAAAATGAGGTTTTAAAGATCCAAGCCTTCCATCAATAGGAACTAGTGTATGTTGTCTACTTATTGACGGAGGTGATCCAGAGTCTGGCACACGAGTCAAAGAAAGGGGCAATACACGAAACTCCTTGATTCTTGTTTTTAACTAAACTCGACAAGGGTGAGGACTGATCGGGATGTGAAGATCGACCGATAACTAGTTACGGAGAATTCACGACCGGGCCCGTTGCTCATCGAGATTGATGGGTTCTACTTAACGATTAGTAGCATTTATGATGTAGCAGTGCTAGATAAATGTGAAAACCGAGGCAAAATAGCTTGAAGGTTTTGGAGTAACACAATTGGTAAAAGTATACCTACCTGGAGAATCAATTGTATGGCCATGAGTCGTGGGTGCAATTAATTGCTGCTGGGACGTCAAGACCTGCTAGGAATTAAAATTCCCGAGCAATGAAAGGGGTGATTGTTTCGATAAAATAGTGGGAGAACTTTTTCGAAAACAAGACCAAAATTCGATAATTATAAGTATTAGACATAAGATCAGTTAGCTAAACGTTGTCTTCTTTCCGTTTGTAGATATTAAGTACAATGTCTAAGAATCCATTATCTGTTATCCTCGACGCAAACAAGTTAAATGGCTCAAATTTTGTTGACTGGCTGAGAAATCTCAGAATTGTCCTCGATTCCGAGCGACGAAGCTATGTGCTCGACACACCTATGCCTGCTGCACCCGCATCACGAGCTACTGAGGAACAACGAACCGCCCATGCTAAAAGGGTTGATGATAATCTTCAGGTTCGCTACCTCATGCTAGCCTCGATGTCGAATGAACTGCAGAAACAGTATGCTGAAATACCGTTTGCTAGAGATATACTTGTCCATCTCCAGCAGATGTTTGGAGAGAGGTCTCGCACCGAAAGGTTCGCGACCACTAAGGAATTGTTTTATCTCAAGATGGCTGAGGGAAGCAGTGTCAAGGATCACTGTCTACGATTCATGAACCTTGTTGAAAAACTAGGGCGATTGGACGTGGACTTGCACGCTGATCTTAGCACTGACCTCCTTCTCCATAAGCTGCCCCGTTCTTTTGACCAGTTCGTGTTGAACTTCAACATGGAGGATAGAACCCTCGCTCTTCACGAACTGACCAATTTGTTGGTAACGGCAGAATCGACTCTCAAGAAAGAGAAGCCGGTAATGATTGCACACCAATCGAAGGCTGCAAAGCCCAAGAAAGGTAAGAAAAAGAAGAAGATATTTTCTCCAAAGGCAGTCAAAAAGGTGGTTGAAAAGAAGCGCAAGAGCCCAGAAGACGAATGTTTCCACTGCAAGAAAGCAGGGCACTGGAAAAGGAATTGCCCAGACTACCTAAAGATGAAACTGGTAGCCAAAGGTATTTTCTTGGTTGAAGTTAATTTCTACAAAATGTGCATCGTGGGTGTTAGACACCGCAGCAGGTTCTCATATCTGCAATGATTTGCAGGTGATGGGAGCACTAAGATACCTGAAGCCCGGGGATAGAATCCTGCGCTTTGGTAATGGAGCTAGGATCGTCGTGAGGCTATAGGAGACGTGGAATTAGTTTTAGGGGATTTTACTTTAGTACTAAGGGATTGTCTGTACGTACCAAACATTATTAAGAACATCATTTCTATTCCTATGTTGGATATTGATGGTTTTAATTTTTCCATTCAAAATGGAGCTTTATGCATATTTAAAGGTAGTTTAATATATGCTCGTGGTACTTTGATAGATGGTCTGTATTCCCTAGAACCTACAAATTCCAACGTCATGCACATTCAATCTAGAAAAAGTATTATGATAATCAAACTCCACAACTTTGGCACGCTAGACTTGGACATATTTCCAAGAGTAGGATTCAAAAGCTGGTTTCACCTAAGGCTCTTGAAATAAAGAACTTGGATGAACTCCCAACTTGTGAATCTTGTCTCAAAGGAAAGATGACCAAATCACCCTTCACAGGGAATCCCGAGCGAACCAAGCAAACATTGGATTTAATCCATACTGACGTTTGTGGACCATTGAGTGTCAATGCGAGAGGATGATTCTCTTACATCATAACATTCACCGACAATTTTAGTCGTTATGGATATGTGTATCTTATGAAACACAAATCCGAAACTTTTGAGAAATTCAAAGAGTTTCGAATGGAAGTTGAGAACCAACTTGGACATAGTATTAAAGCACTTCGATCTGACAGAGGTGGTGAGTACTTAAGCCAAGAATTCCTTGATTATCTAAAAGAGAATGGAATTCTCGCCCAGCGAACTCCCCCTAGGATGCCCCAACTCAATAGAGTGTCTGAGCGGAGGAATCGAACTTTGTTAGACATGGTTCGTTCCATGATGAGCTTTGCTGATCTTCCCTTTTCGTTTTGGGGCTTAGCCCTATTGGTGTGCTGTCGTACGCAACCAAAAATAAAACCTATACTCCTAATAATGTAGTAGAGCGAGTAAGGGTCGATCCCACAGAGAATATCTAGTCTAGATTTATCTAAATGGATTAAAACAAATTGGGGTTTAAGTGTGATGGAATTCAATAATTAAGAAGTGAGGAAAATTAAATTTAATCAATGTAACAGATATTGGTCCAAGTCAACATCCACAGTCGGAATCATATAACTGATCATCGATGCAAATATATATAACAATTCACACTTTGAATATTCACCGTGGAAATTAATCCCCTATCTCTCCTTAGTTATAATTAATCAGAAGAAGAGATCCAATTAATCCTAACTACTAAATAACCCAAGATAAGCACTAAAGATTTAATATAGCAGATGCTTTAAGAATTAGAGAGATCAATGAAACTAAACAATTCAAACACAAGCGGTTGGATTTAATTTAGTCGATTTATCTTCTTAAGATTAACAATTTCTGACGCAGCAAATTAATGAATCTTAGATGCTTCACAAAATTAGATGGATCAAACAATTACGGATTTGATATCTAATCAAGCAGTAGATTGAAAAGAATAATATACTAGTAGGCCTCCTAGCAATTAAACAAAACAACCATATCAATTATGACAGAAGAGCAATCGATATTCAAAACATAAATCGTATAATAAAACTAATTAGATCTCACAGTTTTCTTGTTTCCGAAGCTTCAGTTTTCTTCGACCAATAACAAAGATTTAGCCACGTAAGGCCATTAATAACTCTAGGTATATGTGGAGGAAAATAATGAACTAGGTGGTCTTCTAAAGTCCTATTTATAAAAGAAGCCAACACAACCCTAAAAGAATCCTCTAAAATTGATATCCAATCTTTATATTATAAGAATAATATAAAAATTAGGATATTATCTCAATGTAAATAGGAGAATGCTGATATCATCCTTCCAAATTCGTCCATCAAGGATTGCCCCAATATCAAGTCAATATATTAGACTAGATATTTAGGAAACTTTCCATAAAACAGGTACAACGACTTTAAGTCCGATTTCGTCTAGGATCCCATCAGAATCTTGGAAATCCCCAAAGATGAAAGTTGTAGACATTCCTCTTGCCGATCTAAAGCATCTTGTATCATCTCCTTTGGATCTCGTATGAGGATTTTACGCCCTTAATACGAAGTAGTGTCAAAACTGTCAAGAAATTGTCTACTTAGCTTCTTTTGCACTTAATGCCTCCAATTGTATCCTAGATCAAAATATAAGAATAATGAGTGTGATTCGGTGTCAAATAAATATTAAATAGTAAATAATAATGCATAAAAACTTGACACTTTGTATTCTTATCAAATTCCCCCACACTTATTCTTTGCTCGTCCTCGGGCAAAATTCAAATTCACTTCCCCAAAAAGAACATCAAGGTTGCAATGCCATTAACAAAGAACAACCAAACTTTTCCAAATTCATATCACATCATGAACAACATTCTTAAACATCTTACAATTAAATAGCAAGTATTTTCATTTGAGAATACAGTAGACTAAATATGTAGACCCTTACAGGAATGTACACTCAACTCTCATGTGTTTGAAGGGTATGTGTTTCGCTCAAATTCATTCCTATGGAAATGATCTACCATAAGCTTGCATATCATCTCATTCTCCTCCATTGAGACCACATGCATAACAAGAATCATAAGGACTTTTAGGGGTTGTAACGGGGCTTAGGGACAAGGAATGAACATTTGGAACTGAGCTTAAAAGTCATCGAAACTAGTGGAGCAAGTAATCAGTTTAATCTAAATATAAGTGGAACCAAACTCTCTATTTATCATATTTATTTGTTTTGGCTCTAAAGTACTAACCACATAAAATCCTTGCACCGAGAGAAGAGTATGCTTTCAAATCATATGAAACATTATAAACTCCCTTCAATCAATTCTCTCTCTCTTTTTTTTTTTTTTCAACTTTTTTTTTTCATATTTTTTTTTTTTTTATTTTTTTTTTCAAAACACAGACATACTACAACTTCATTAATCCCCACACTTATTTCTGGCACCCAATTATAGTGATGAAAAATGCTCCACTAGCTCTAAGACTTGGGTAAAGATGTCATTTTTTATTTTTTTCGGCTTAAAGTTTGTAATGTGGGTTAGAAAAAACAACAAAATGCTAAAGAAAGGCTCAAAAGGGGCTGAACGAGGGATTGCTAAAAATGTGGTTTATTAAGGATTAATAAACCAAATTAAGGATTGCTAGGCATTCCAAACATTTCAAGTCAATAAGAACTAAAAGCACTAGTTCAAAAGGATACTACTTCATATATACTCGCGATTTTCAATCGTCAAGGTATATCTGTACATTGTAGAAGTACAATTCTTAAACTATTGAAGTAATTCAATAGACGTTTTGGAAATGAAGTAACTAGATGCATTATGTCAAAAGCAATTTGATCTAATCAAACTTGCTGAAACATAAGCAACTAAATCCTCGATTATCTAAAAGAGAATAGAATTCTAAACAAAGAAAATCAAAGAAGAAGATCGAGCTTGGATAAAACTTAGTTCGACTCTCGACTGTGATCTTGCTAAATTCCTATATTCACATTAGGGGATAGCCTCCCCTGACTCTTCAAAAGTACTTGGTCTAGTATTTTGAAGTAAGTTCTTACACCGCCATGTCATTTAAGACATAGCAACACACCCTTATATGAGAAATTAGATGGTAGATCTGATTCATATAAAGTTTGTGGGGTATCCGACGAAATCCATTGGATACCTGTTCTACGACAAAGAGATACTAAAGTATCTCGTAAGAAGCTTGTTCCTCTGTTGACAATACTCTTGTCAAAGGAAATAAGGAATGTCATAGAACTTGATGAAGTCCAAGAACTGGACCCATCCCCAGAAACAGTGGGAGTAAACCCCAAAACCTACTGAACCGATCCATGCACAAATTAGTAATCTAATCAAATTCGTAAGGAACTCAAAAATTCTATTTTACGAAATTAAGAAACTGGATTCTAATCCAAGATTACAAAAGGACTAAGGGATATGGCATGAAGCCATAAGATTCAAAGTGGAAACTTTGACTCACCTAATGGCGATAGGTCACTCTTCAAAAGTCCTTCTAGGACCGATGAAAGTACCTTCTCCGTTTGCTACGTCAAAATCCATTTCGAAACTATTAGCCATAGAAAGGTGGTTTTAACTACCGAAGAATGACTGTTGGATATGAATCCTGCATCTCACAATTGAAAATTGATGAGAAGTTCTCTATTCAAATCCAAAGGTCAAATTTGTGACTTTTTCCCGAACATGGAACATGCAACTTGATAAGTCAATCAAGAATGTTGAAGTTATCAAAAGGCATATGAATTCCAAATGTGCAAAAGGATCAGTGGGAGCATAGTTAAATTCGCAACGAACGAGATGTTGATCTACACATCAAGTACGATATAAGAATATCAGAGAAGCACAGACGAAAGCATGTTATTCACGCAATTTTCCATGATAAGATTTGGGAACTACATCTCACGTACTGGCAATACGTATTTGTGGAGATAAAAGCGAAGTAGATGTTGCAATTCACCAAATCAAAGTACAAAGACCAAATATTGATTAAAATCAATATGGAAGAATCCAAGAAAGGATTAGTTCCAAAGAGACAAAATTTCTCTTACTTATTTAATGAGCCCTAAATTTAATAAGCAAAGAAGTAACTGTCTCAAGAAGCCTTATGCTTTAGCATTTGGATTGCATGTAGCATGCAAAGTCTTGTACTAGACCTGACACATCAAAATGCTCTGATCATTCAAGAGCTGCTGATAGTCGAACACCAGTAAAGAACACTGGACTACCATTAAAGCAATCCTCGAAGATAATTAAAGGATATAATGCTGGTATGTGGTAGTAGTGGAAAATTGAAAAACTCGAAGGATTTAAAGTTTCGAGATTTCCAGTCTGAAGTGGATGATTTATTCTGTCTTGATTAAGTGAAGGTAAATTGGAAGAAATTCTAATAGTATACCATTGCCGACTCAATCAGAATAAAAGCACCATTATGATGCTGCACAAGAGAAAGTGTTTAGATGAGAAACATTCGTCCAATGATTGGATGAATTACCTAGCATGGCAAAAGCCTGTCATAATCTTAATCGATTTAAACAAGGCAATTGCTCAATGAAAGGGAAACGAGATCTCACCGATAATCTGAACACAATATCATATGATTGAACAAGTCATAGATAACTGAGACGCGTAAAAGTACTACGTTATCTCAAAAGGACAAACTTAGCAGATCCACTAACTAAGCTCTTTCACAAATGGGTTCGAGGGACATCTTGGTATAGATGGGTCTAAGAAATGTTGTGATTGGCTTTAGGGCAAGTGGGAGATTGATAGAGTAGTGCCCAGCAAGCCAATATTAATTAGCTTGTTGTAGTACTATTGATTTAACCGGATTTCGTCGGGTTAATTGAATATCAGTGAATTTGTGATATCGGGGGGGGGGTTCTCGATATTTGTATATATTTATAGGGCTCCGTTACTTTATTCCGGATGGATCGTTTACAAAGAAAAGCAATATTTAAGAACAAGAAGTAAAACCACAAACAAAGCTAAAAACACACCGATATGGAGATCAAAAGCTATGAATAATATTGAATCTTATTCAGTTGTGCTGTAGTAAGCAGTGTATAATCATGTATTCTTGGAGTTGAGGGATTTCGTAGTTGTCTAATGCAATGATTAACTAGGTATTTATACAATGCTAAACCTAGCATTACAAGGAAACATAGTCCTAATAGGACTCGGCCCAAATATCCTTCATGGGTCCGGAGTATCGTCTTTTGATCGAAGAGAGCTGTACTCGGCCTGGTCGATGAGATGATCTTTAAACAGCCTGATTTCGTCGATCAGATCTCAATGTCTTTAGTCGATGGTACAGTGTGTAGGGTGCGAAATAGCCCCCATCAGTACTCCCTCACTTATTCGAGCGTATAGATAATAGAAGCTCGTAGAAGTAGATAGATCTTTACGACTGTTTGTTTTCTATGAATGGAGCCTCGTTAAAAACCTTACTTAAGAAAAAACCCTGTGGGAAAAAATCTTAAATAAGGAAAAGAGTGCTTCATATCATAGATAGTCGTTTTCTCTGTCCAGTTACGGATCGCCACGCGTCTATTCCGGAAGCTTTTCGTATCCTTCCGTTTTTGGCGGGAATATGAGTAGCTGCAATAAGTTCGAAACGTCTTTTCTCATTTTCTTATAAATAGGTGACTCTTAAGTTCGCCATTCTCCTTTTATACTTCCCTACAATTCGTAGTTATTTCCTGCTTGGTCGTTCATCACGCTAAATTTTTCCTTTTATCGACCTTCATTTTCCGAGAACTAGAATACATGGCTTCTGCAAGAAGATCTTCTTCTAGAGAGATTGTCGCCCCCGATAATGAGGAAGAGTTGCATTCTAGTCTGTTGGGCGAACAATCTAGCGTAACTGACTTCGTCGTCCCTGTAGAGGATACCTTCAAGGTACGAATCCATACTGACGCGGATGTGGCTGCCCGAGCCAAAAAGGGCAAAGGTACTGTTCCTCAGATTTCTGAACCAATTGAGGACGTTGCTTGTGCGTATACAGTGGAAACATTTCCGGAGGTTGTGAATAATTATACCAAGTATTTCCCGGAAAGTTCTGAGATAATTCTTCCTTCCCCTACTGATAGGGTCACATCTCCACCGGAGGGATGTCGAGCTTTTTATTCGGCCCACTTTAATAGCGGACTGCGTCTTCCCTTGTCTCCCCTTTTTCTTGAAGTTTTGAAAACTTTCACTGTGTGCCTGACACAGCTGGTTCCAAATTCCGTTGCTTTTGTAGTTTGCTTTTCTGTTTTGATGATCGCAAAGGGGTTTAAACCTTCTTTTCGTAATTTTACGCAACTTTTCCGCTTCAATATTTCTAGTTCTTCAAATCGCGGATACTTCTTCGCTAGTCAGCGACCTAGTCGAGCGATCTTTCATGCCCCTGTTTCTAGTAATCCTTCATGGAAATCTCATTTTTTCTTCGTTCGTCCTCCGTCTAATCTCTGCTTGGCGGACGGTTCGAGCGTGCCTTTTTCATGGGATCATAGTTCCAGTTGGATTCCTGGAGGTCGCTTACCGACAGGCGAACTAGTTCCCGATGATGCTAAGTTTATCGCTGATATCTCCGAAATGCGTGCAAACAAATATCAAAGTGCTCTTTTGATCGGGGAAGCTTTCCTTCGTAAGGCGGGGTTAAGTGTTCACAACTTTCCGATCAATTCATCATCTAAACTTCTTGGTTAGTACTTTATTTTAGCCTGGCATAGTCATGATACCGTTTATAGGGAAGGTAAATGACTTGTGATCTATTTCTTTTTCAGCTGATATGGTAGAAAACTCTCGACACTCTTCGAAGGGAAAGATGGTGCTGTCGAAATCTTCTAAATCTGTAGAGAACGCCCCTATTGAGCAGAGAGCGTCACGTAAAAGGAAGTTGGAGATATGTCATGAATCCGAGGAGGATAGAGAGGAATCTTCAGAATCTCCTCATGAGCCCCATATTCGTCAGGGCACGAGATCTGGTTATCCTCCTCTTCATCTTAGAACATCTTTGGGTGTTCGAGGATGTCGCACCTGGTCGATGCCTCATCCCACTAATAATCCAGTCGATAGAAAGAGGAGTTATTATGGACGCTCTGGCCAGGATCTTTCTTTAGTCGGAGAAAAATATCCAAAACCTACCCTTGTCGAAATGATCGAGGATCATTTAGAGGGAAAGAGGGCCGCTGGTTATTCTGAGAAGGACTCTCTTATCCACGATGATAATGAGAATGCGATTGATAAGGCAACCCGTGTTCTTTTGTCTGGTGTTTTTACTCGTGATCTGAATAAGCTTCTTCATAAGGATCCTCTGGAGAAATTCCAGCGAGCTTCTCTTTATGCTGAAAAGGTGATATCTTTTTCCTTTGATCATGCTAACAGATAATTTTAAGGGTCTTCCTTATTTTACTAATCCATCTCTTTTTCTTGCTCTCTTTGTTTGTTCAGACTAAGACGTGTCTTGCGTCATACGCCTATGAAAATGCACTTTGGAAACAACAGTGCGAGTTCCTGGAGGAGAAGAATAAAGCTTTACTTCGTAAATCCTCCGGTTCGGAGGTTGGTCCCTCGACATCTTCTTTCGTTCCCGTCGTAGAGACTCGTGCTACTGGGACCGAAGATCAAGAAATGATAGACAGGGTGATGGAGGTTTCTCGTGCTCAAGAGCAGGCCAACCAAATGGCTAGAAAGTTAGAGGAATTGCAGTTACAGAGCACGACTCGAATTAGTGAGCTTGAATCTCAGGTATCAAGCCTTGAAACTTCTTTAGAGGAGTACGAAAAGGATGTCCCACTTAGTGGACTTAGGGATCGATACGGTAGGAATCCTGACGAAAGAGTCGTTCATGAATTCCTTAATTCTCCTGTTCATACGGCGTTGGTGTATCGGATGGTCGGTCCTCTTCTTGAGAATACTTTTAAGAAGGCGATTCATCAGTTGGTCGCCTTAGAGATGATCGACGACCGTCGAAAGGAGTATTTTAAGGCTGCTCACATTCGGTTGAATCGCTATGGTGAAGTTTATTCTTCTTCCGAGGTTCCAGATGTTGTATATCAAGGTTTTCCTTTAGCTCACTTTGTCGAAGAATTTGGAAATCCATTGCCGATTCCTCCTTCTGATGTTAACGAGGAGCTCGATAAAACTTTTATCGATCCAGAAGACGAAGAAGAAGAAGAAGACGATATTGGCACGAGCAAGGATGTCGGTAGTGATCAGAGAATTCCGGATAGCGAGAAGGCTTCTTAAGATAGTGATTTTTTGAAATAATTATTGTAATTATTTAGCCGTAGGTTTCAACTGTAATTTTACCCTTTTTTCTCTTTGTACCTTAAACGTTTCGTATTCTGTCAGTCGGGTCTTTTCATATTCTCCGTAATAATTCAGACGAGTCATTAAATTCGCCGTATTCATTATGCGTGTGTCTTTTCAAATTCTAGCGTTTGCTCCAAGGTCAGTTCTTCTGTTTCGCGCCCTTTTTTTGGGTCTGTCGCGTCTTTTCGTGTGGTATAAATATGAAAGGTAAAAACTTGACTTATTTTTTACTGCTATACTCCTCTCTTAACAGAATACTCTTTCTTTGGCTAGTCGATAAACTTTCTCGATATTAATTTGTATTTTTCCATAATCCGATCATGAGTAACCTTTTTGGTAATACTTCGAAGCGACCTTTTCGTGAGGGCGCTAGAGATAATAGGCCCAAAAAACATCGAAGAGATGGGCCGTCGATTGAACCTCCTCGTTCATCCCCAATAATTAGGTCGGAGAATAATACTCGCGTTATTGCCTCCGAACCTCTTTCTGTAGTAAACTCGTCATTTTCAGAACCAGTCTTTTCTTCTTCCACTCAAATAGGGAGCATGCCTTCCCCTGGTCGGATAGCTTTCGGAGATTCTTCTAACGTGGAGCAGGTTTACAATATACCTGTTTCATCAGGTTTTTCTTCTTATGAGTATGGAGGGGATTTTGTTAGTTCCCTTCCTTTTTCTACTTCTACTGCCCCGGTCGCCAGCGGAGGGCGAGCTGGTGATGACCTTTTTGTCAATCCTTCCGCAACACAATCTATTTTGCAAGATTGTCCTGAATATTTGTTCCATGATACCACAATAACGGCTACTACTTTTGAATCTGGAGGACCTTCTGAGGGTCAGTTTGGGTCCAGGTCTGGCCGTCGGACCGTTATTTCTGCTTCAGGCAAGGAGACCTCCGTTAGTCCCGACGAGAGGGGATCTCCTCGTCTGCTAGATGATCGATGTATCTTTGAGCAAGTCAAGGATATTATGTTGTCAGAGACTCCTCGTTCTGATGGTGTCCCTTCCAATAGCGAGTTGCCTGGCTCAGTTGAGCCTGATGCTTTGTCATGGGATCTGGGTTTAAGCACTATTTTACCCGGTGAGCTGAAAAAGCTTGAGGATGCCTCCAACGTACGCCTTGTTCAATCGCTGGTGAAGATTTGTGAACAGGTGGGCGAGTCTTTTCATTGTTTTTCTTTTGTCTTAGTTTTTGACTTCATTCTTACGTAAGGATTGTTTTCTTTTTTCCAGGGTAAGTACTTTGCACTCCAGCTGGGTGTGCAAAACGATGAACTGTGGAGAAGTAAAGGTGCCTATCAACGTCGTTTGGAGTCGGAGTTGGCGAAGGTTGCTGGGCAGTCTCTTGAATTGCAGCTTGCCAATGATGAGCTGAAAAAATTGCAGGAGGAAAAGTCCGCTTGGGAGAAAGAGAAAAGTGACTTGGTTCAGGCTGCTGCCTTAGCAGAGGAGTCTCAACGGCGGTCCTA
This sequence comes from Penstemon barbatus, assembly GCA_003313485.2. Taxonomy (NCBI): domain Eukaryota; kingdom Viridiplantae; phylum Streptophyta; class Magnoliopsida; order Lamiales; family Plantaginaceae; genus Penstemon; species Penstemon barbatus. Next base: position 50,600,419 of record CM064883.1, read on the forward strand.
TGAGGAAGGATATGACGCTGGTTATCTAAAGCGTCAAGAAGAGTTGATGGCTTTTGCTGGCAATATGACTCCTCGGAAGGCTGTTTCTGGTAGTCGGCCTGGTGACCGTTCTTCTCAGTGACCTTTGCTCGACCTGGCAGGCCTTGGACTGTCTTCTTTTTTTTTTTTTTTTTTTTTTGGTTGCCCGACTTTTGTGCATTTATTTGGGCTGAAATTTTTGTAATGGGAGAAGCTGTAAATTGGAAATCATTACCTTTTGTAGGCAGATTCTTGCCTTGATCAATCTTCTTCAGTAGACATATTTTGTTATTCTCGTTCTTCCTTTGTGCATATATATAATGTTTGCTTCAGCAAATCAAATCTTTATATAATGTTTGCTTCTGCAAGTCAAGTCTTTTGTTGATCAAATCCAGTATATTCCTTTGGTTTACACGCACTAGCATGTTTTACGTCATAATTTAGACGTTAGTTTATTCATATCGATAATGCCTCTCATCTTGGTCGATGCTCAATCTAAGCCTTGTACTTTTGTCTTTTTGTGACCTAAATCTTACATAAAGAGGCCATTGTCACTTTGTTGAACTTCGTTTTTCTTTACGTCAACCTAAAGAAAAATGTCCCTTTCAATCTTTCCCAAACCCTTATGTTTCCCAGCATTAATGTTGAACAATATGTTCCTTGGCTAGTGTACCATTATATCACTTTCTTGATATGGGAGGAATTGGAAAATGTAGGTGTTTTAGCCAGATCTACCCCGTTCAGACCTTCTTAAGCAATTCTTTGGTATGTTAGGCAGTGACGTCTTTGCCGTTTTGCAAAAGGAGGACTATTCTCCTGATTTCTATGTCAAATACCTTGGATTCCAGAGGGGTTCTTGTATGGCTTAGCTGCTGGTTACCCGTATGAGGTATAAGGCAGTTTCGGCCCTCGCATGGTGAAGGGTTTGGTCTTTTATCGAGCAAGTGTCCTTTTCGCTGTGATTTTAGGTTTGCTGATGATCGCTTCGAGCCCCGACCTCTTTTGTTGTCGACCAGTTGAGGCGATTTAGATAGTGCCGTTCCAACTTATTTGCATTTATTACGGGAGTCAAAGGGTCGTATCCATGTCCGTTGATCAAATCACTTTTTCTTCCGTTGGATTGCTTTAGATCTACCCCTATAAATAGGGGGGTGGTTTATATGCTTCATTTGCAATTTCCCAAAAAGGATGGAGATCTCAGATATCTTAGATTTTATTCTGCCCTCTGATCCCATTGTCTTCAAAAAATCACATTATTATGATTTGTTTATTCAAAATAGTGAAATCGTTCCCAGTCTTGTATTGACGGGTCCCATGTCAGCCCTACCTTGTATCGACGGGTCCCATGAGATCTCTGCATTGGTCTTCATCATGTTAGAGGTCCGTGGTTTCTTGTTTGCACATGGGGGGTTCATACTTGCCAGTCATCCCTGCTCTTGGATGTTACCTCAGGGGAGATGGACCACCGGGGTGGCTGGTAAACTTACCGTTTCACGACGGTCCCGAAGAGATGCTGCTTTAGGATAAAATGTTTTATGGATAATGTAAAAGCAGTATCTTTTGCGGGTGAGCGAGCATTGCTAGTTATCTGGCTGGTAATGCTCGCTTCCTCTGGAAGAACATTTGATCTTCAGAGCCTGGTCGTCGAACCAAAGAAGTCGACCATCCTGAGCAGCATGCTTCTTAGGTGGTCCGTTATAATCGACGAGGTACTAGGGAGGAGATTGGTGTTTCCGTGGACATTGTCGTGAAGATCGCCGATCTTAGAGGATCATCTCATTTAAATCATTGTAACGATCTTTAAGTAGCAAGCAGATCTTTGTAACGTAGGATATTTTGTATGTAACTGATTTGGTGAATAAAATATTACTTTTATCCCTTGCATCTTCCTTGTCGTTAATTCTGTCATAATTTAATTATGAGTAGCATTTTCTGAGCAGATGGTTTTATACTTAGTCTATCTTCAAGATTTCGAGCAAATCATTTAGATCGTTAGGAACAGATCAAGGAGTTTTTATTGAGCGGATCAATGTTTACTCGACTTGTCGTAATTTAGACTTAGGTTTTTAACCCAAAAGTCTTTTTTTTTTTTTTTTTTTTGATTGGTGTATATTTAACGAGGAGTGTTTATTTGAGCGGATCAATGTATACTTGACTCGTTTTTAATTTAGACTTAGGTTTTTAACCCAAAAGTCTTTTTTGATTGGTGAATATTTAACGAGGAGTGTTTATTGAGCGGATCAATGTATACTTGACTCGTTTTTAATTTAGACTTAGGTTTTTAACCCAAAAGTCTTTTTGATATATCGAAGAGTTTATATTGAGCGGATCAATGTTTACTCGACTCGTTTTTAATTTAGACTTAGGTTTTTAACCCAAAAAGTCTTTTTGATATATCGAGGAGTTTATATTGAGCGGATCAATGTTTACTCGACTCGTTTATAATTTAGACTTAGGTTTTCAGTGCCCAAAAGTCTTTTTGATATATCGAGGAGTTTATATTGAGCGGATCAATGTTTACTCGACTCGTTTTTAATTTAGACTTAGGTTTTTAACCCAAAAATCTTTTTGATCGATGATTTTGAGCGAGGAGTTTTTATTGAGCGGATCAATGTATACTCGACTCGTTTCGTTCTAACTTCTATCAATACGACAGTACGATTCCAATGAATGTTAACCGATATAATCGATATATAGAAAATGCCAAAGAAATCTTTAATAATTGAACTGTAGGCTAAGGCCTTTATTACAAGGATTTGAAACTTGATAAAGTAAAAAGGAAAACAATGCAGTATAGTCTGCTAAAATTTATTTACCATAGTATCTTCTAAGGTTGACAGCATTCCAGGTTCTTGGTAAGGCTGTTCCATCCAAGTGTGCAATTTTGTACGAACCTTTCTTCCCTACACCAATGACAATGTAAGGTCCATCCCAATTTTGTTGTAACTTTCCCACATGCTTGGATACTTCTACCTTTTTCAAGACTAAGTCTCCTTCTTTGAAGGTTCGGATGCGTACTTTTTGATTGTATGCTTTCTCCATATTAGCTTTAGTGGCTTGTAGGCGCACAGCAGCTTTATCTCTTAAAGCTTCTGTTAAATCAATGTCATTTTCTCTCAACTTTTCATTTTCTTGATCATCGAACATCTCTATTCTTGGCGTTGGGATTAGGGTTTCCACAGGGATAACCGCTTCCGACCCATATACCAAGCTAAATGGAGTTTCCCCAATTGAGCTCCTTACTGTGGTCCGATTAGCCCATAGTACTCCTGGGAGTTCATCAAGCCATTTTCCTTTGGCGGCTCCTAATCTTTTTTCCAAAGATTTTATTATCTCTCGGTTTGCTACTTCAGTTTGTCCATTTGCTCGAGGATGTCCTACCGAGGTAAAATTTTGTTGAATTCCAAGTTTTGTACACCATTCTATTATCTGTTTTCCCGCGAATTGAGTTCCATTATCGGAGATAAGTATCCTTGGGATTCCGAATCGACAAACTATGAATTTCCATAGGAAGTTGATAACTTGGAATTGGGTTATTCGTGTGAGGGCGACGCATTCTATCCATTTGCTGAAGTATTCTACAGCGACCAGGACATAGGATTTCTTAGATCTAGCTGCTGGGAAAGGTCCCACGATGTCCATACCCCATTGGTCGAATGGCCAACAAACTGGAATAGGGTGCATGTTTTCCGCTGGTCGATGACATATGTTAGCATGGATCTGGCAGTGATGACATTCTTGGACATATTGAGCGGCATCTTTATTGATGGTTGGCCAATAGTAACCCGTCCTGAGACATTTTAATGCCAATGCCCTTGATCCGCTGTGGTTTCCTGCATCCCCATCATGTATTTCTCGTAGTATATCGACGGTTTGCGATTCAGAGACGCATTTCAGAAGAATTCCTGATACCGATCTTCGGTAGAGTTTTCCTTCTACAAGTGTATACTTCGGAGCTCGATATCTTATTTTCCGAGCTTCATTTTGGTCAGGTGGTAGTTTTCCTTCTCGAAGATAGTCTATCATCGGGGTCATCCAGTTTTCTTCGGCTTCTTCGATTTCCATTATATCGACTACAGGTGTTTCATCGATGTCGATTGCTGGTGTATTAGAGATCAACCAGTTGATCACCCGTTCGGTCTTTCCGTCATGGGATCCTGTGAATCTTGATAGCTGATCGGCCCATTTATTTTCCGAACGTGGGATGTTCTGGATACTGAAGCTTTCAAACTTCTCAGCTAGTGTTTTCACTTTGGCGAGGTATTTGACCATATTGAATTCTTTAGCCTCGTATAGGCCTTCAATTTGTCTTTGCACTAATTCTGAATCAGTTAGTACTCTAAGACTTTTTATGTTGGCTTTGATCGCCATCTCCATTCCCGCAATCAACGCTTCATATTCAGCTTCATTGTTTGTTACGACGAAGTCCAATGTTATTGCGTAATTCAAATCTTCTTTATTTGGTCCGGTGAAGTTGATTCCGGCGCCTCCTCCTTCTCGGCATGAAGCACCGTCGACATGCATTAACCAAGTTTGTTTTTCTACGATTAGGATATCGTCGTTGAGGCAATTCGACGATTCAGTCATCTGCGTTGGAGTTTCTAGTATAAAATCAGCCAATACTTAAGCTTTTATGGCGATTCTTGGTTTGTACTCAATTTCGAACTGGCCTAGTTCGATCGCCCATTTAATTAGTCTTCCTGAGGCTTCTTGTTTCGCTAAGACTTGTCTTAGCGGTTGATTTGTCAAAACCACTATTCTATAGGTTAAAAAGTAAGGTCGAAGTTTCCGTGCAGCCACCACTAAGGCCAGCGTGAATTTCTCAATTTCCAAATAATTCTTCTCAGCTCCCTGGAATAATTTGCTTAGATAATAGACGGGCTTATGTTCTGAGTCTTCGACTTTAATTAGTACTGAACTAATTGCTACGTCGGAGATGGAGATGTACATATACAATGGTTCCCCTTCCGTTGGTTTTGCCAACATCGGAGGTGTTGTCAAATATTCTTTGAGTTGCTCGAAGGCCTGATCGCATTCTCCGGTCCAAACAAAGTTCTTTGCCTTTCGGAGAGTTTGGAAAAAAGGGAGGCTTTTGTCTGCTGACTTTGATATGAATCTGTTTAATGCTACTATCTTCCCCACTAAGCTTTGTACTTGGGAGATGGTTTTGGGAGGTTTCATTTCAGTTATGGCTCGGATTTTTTCTGGGTTGGCTTCTATTCCGCGTTGGTGAACTAAATATCCCAAGAATTTTTCTGATTTGACACCAAAGGTGCATTTTGCAGGGTTTAACTTCATACGATATTTTCTTAAGATCTGAAAACATCGATCGAGATGTTTTACGTGATCCGCTTCGTTCATACTTTTGACGAGCATGTCGTCCACGTAGACTTCCATCAGCTCTCCGATTAATTCTTTGAACATTAGGTTTACTAATCTTTGGTAAGTAGCTCCGGCATTTCTTAAGCCGAATGGCATTACTATGAAACAATATACTCCCTGCTCGGTTACGAATGCAGTCTTTTCTTGGTCCCGCTCATCCATGTATATTTGATAAAATCCCTGAAAGGCGTCCATCATGCTAAATATAGCGAAGCCGGCGGTCGAATCAACCAATAGGTCGATCCTCGGGAGGGGATATGGGTCGCGCGGGCATAACTTTTTAAGATCAGTAAAATCATTACACATTCTCCATTTGTTGTCCTTTTTTTCCCCTTTTGCTACTAGGACAACATTGCACAGCCATTCGGAGAAGTGTATTTCTCGGATTTGTTTCGCTTCAAGCAGTCTTTCTACCTCGGCTTTGATAATCTTATCTTTTACCGGTCCATGATTTCTCTTCTTCTGCCTGGCGGGTTTTGCCAAAGGATCTATTTTTAGGGAATGCTTGATTATTCGAGGATCGATTCCTTCATTGTCATTTGCGCTCCAAGCGAAGACGTCGGCATTGTTTCTGAGGAAGTCGATTAGCATTATTTCCCCTTCTTTGCTCAGTTCTGTACCTATTCTTGTTGTTTTAGACGAGTCCCCTTGTACAAGAATTATATCCTTATGTTCTGGAGGTTTTAATGATAAATCAAGCGGTTCCTTTCCTTTTGTATCCACTCGATCGGTACTTGGGATTTCAATTTTATTTCTGTTGAGATCTTCTTCGATCTTTCTTTTACTCGGAGTAATCGATTTTGGGTGTTCTTTCATAGTTAACGAAGTACTGTAGCAGTCCCAAGCCATGCAATGGTCATTTGTTATTTCTCCGATGCCTCTATCGGTTGGAAACTTTATCTTCTGATGATAAGTAGAGACTACAGCTCGGAATAAATTGAGAGCAGGTCGTCCCAATATTGCGTTATAAGCAAAAGGGGTTTCTACCACTAGAAATTTTACTAACTTCACTGTCCGGTTGGGTATTTTTCCGAGCGATACGCTTAAGGTTATGGTTCCGCTGGGGATGATTTCAGACCCTCCGAATCCTATTAATGGCGTAGCTACTTTCTGCAAGTTTATCTGTCCCAAGTCCATTTGGGCTAAAACTTCTCGGGAGATAATATTGGCTGAGCTCCCATTATCGATCAGGATTCTCTTGACTTTGTAGTTTGCTATTTCTAGCGAGATTACCATCGGGAAGTCGGGGTTATCCTCTTTTGCGTCCCAGACAATATTTTTAGGTGCTTCACCTTCGTTAAAGCTGATCGGCTGATCGTTTGATGGCCTGCTTTCCAGGGTCCAAATTTCTTTTGGGTATCTTGAGTTTCCAATTATGGATCGGGCTGTTCTTCGTCGGGCGTTACGACTATCTCCACCCGCGGGACCCCCGAATATCGTATGGATAGTTCCATTGATTTGGTCGTGATTCGATTCATGAGTAGGTCGGAGTTCAGGTGACCTTTGATGAGAACTTCTCCTTTGATTACCGTCCCGAGGGCTTCTACTTCTTTCCCTCTTGCGATTATCTCGCTCTAAGTATTCGTCAAGCTTTCCTTGTTCGATTAGTTTTTCGACTTCTCTCTTAAGGTGAAAACAATTCTCTGTTCGATGTCCATGTGCTCTATGGTACTTACAGTATTGATCGTAGTTTCGAGACCCTGGTCTCGACTGCGCGATTTTCCTCGCCTCGGGAATCCAGTTATTTCTTTCTAGAACTTCCAATATTTCTTCCATTGGAGCATTTAACCTTGGGTGTTCTACATGATTCACCCTGCTTCTGATTGGTTGTTCATGGTTTCTTGCTCTTTGGTAGAAATTTGGTTGCCTATCTTGGTCAGCTTTGTTGTATTCCAATCGCTGGAAAACGTTACCTCTCCTGGAAGATCGCTCGTAATCCAAAGATTTTTGGGCAGGAAACCTGTCATGCCGTTTGGAGCCTGAAGTTGTGGCTTTGTTTTTGTTTTTATCCTTAAAGGAATTCATCTCTTCTTGGGTCATATACTTAGACGCCAAGCTCATAATGTCGGCAAACGTTCTCGGTTGTTTTCGACTGAGGGCGTTTCCAAACTGCCTATTTTTAGTGAGGTCGAAGAGGATAGAAATTATGTAATCGATATTCGGAGAATCGATTTTGAGTAATTCCACGTTGAATCTCGCCAACCAATTTCTTAGAGACTCTCCCTCTTGTTGGTGTATGGTTCCTAGGTAGCTCATCGGAAGTTTTTGTCTCTTCTGACTGGCAAACTGCTGCGTTAGTTTATTGCATAATTCTCGGAAACTGAATATAGAGTTGGCCGGCTGTTTGGCAAACCAATCCAGCGCGAGTCCTTCGAATGTCGTCACCATTAACTTGGCGGTGAATTCGGCGGAGTGGGCATATAAATTCATTATGTTCGTAAAGTTAAAGATATAATCGTCCGGGTCGGTGGTTCCATCATATCGGGGTAGTCTTCCAGGGACCTGTCCCGCGGATTGTGCCTCTTTTATTTCCCTGCAGAAAGGAGAGCAAGCCGCAAGGCTTTCCTGGAGTTCTGCAGTCCGGGCCCATGGGTTTTGAACAGATCGTAATCGTTGTTCGAGTCGCTCCTGTACCATCCTTTCAATTTCTCTTTCTGAGAATTGAGTCGCTCTCGGTCGATCTGGGATTGCATCATCTACATCATCTTCGATTGGGATGATCGTTCGTTCCTTCGATCCGCTGCGACCCGCTTGTGGTAGTCTTCGACCAGGTCTTCTTCGGGGACGGTTATCGGAGGGTTTAGAATTGACCTGCTGTGGGCTGTGAAGCGAGCGTCGCTCACTTGCTGGGCTGTCAGCTTGTTGAGAGGTCCGTTCGTTCGGCCTTGGCATTCCTGGCGCAGGAGTTGTCCTGGGAGCCGTAACGTTTCGAGGAATTTGGTCTAATACTAGCAATTCTTCTGGAGAGAGTGATTTGAAGAGCATTGCTATTTGTCTCAGTTTTTCCTGAGCGCCTGGGAGAGGAACGGGTATTTCGGGAACTTCCGGTTCTTCTTGTATTGCACCGGTAAGACCTCCTTGGTGTTCCTGATGACGGGAACGGGTATCTGGGAGATTTTCATTGGTGTTGGGAACGTTGTTATCGTTGTTGTCTTGTGGATCTTCCGATGTGTTATGGCCGGTGGTTGTATTACTTCTCGCTCCAACACGAGCGCTTTTCCTTGGGCGAGCCATGTGTCAATCGAATAATTAACCTAGCCCCACGGTGGGCGCCAACTGATTTAACCGGATTTCGTCGGGTTAATTGAATATCAGTGAATTTGTGATATCGGGGGGGGGTTCTCGATATTTGTATATATTTTATAGGGCTCCGTTACTTTATTCCGGATGGATCGTTTACAAAGAAAAGCAATATTTAAGAAGAAGAAGTAAAATCACAAACAAAGCTAAAAACACACCGATATGGAGATCAAAAGCTATGAATAATATTGAATCTTATTCAGTTGTGCTGTAGTAAGCAGTGTATAATCATGTATTCTTGGAGTTGAGGGATTTCGTAGTTGTCTAATGCAATGATTAACTAGGTATTTATACAATGCTAAACCTAGCGTTACAAGGAAACATAGTCCTAATAGGACTCGGCCCAAATATCCTTCATGGGTCCGGAGTATCGTCTTTTGATCGAAGAGAGCTGTACTCGGCCTGGTCGATGAGATGATCTTTAAACAGCCTGATTTCGTCGATCAGATCTCAATGTCTTTAGTCGATGGTACAGTGTGTAGGGTGCGAAATAGCCCCCATCAACTATTTTCTTATGATTTATAATTAATACGCCCGTTCATTCATAGTACGTGAAATTGAAAAATGGCCAACTTCATCTTTCGCGAACTTATCTAAGCGATTGGATGAAATCCTAAGGTAACAATAGCTAATGGACGATTCACTTCAGTACTGAGTGCAATCATGAAACAGTCTCAAAGGTCGTGATCTTAAAACCGTTCCAAGTCATAGATTCCGAACGAGACGGGGTATCGTAGGAATCGCCAAGACTTGTACAAGTATGCAGGATTCACATGGAGTGAATTTGTAGCGTTTCATGAGCAAGGCATTTGAGGCCAGTGCATATGAGTAGGTGGTTCAATGGAGGATTGAATGCATCGAACGACCCGAACAGAGAAACCCATTGTGGAAGCGCATGACGCATATCGGTGATGGGATGTTTCTCAAGGCTTATAACAGTGTACGATTTAGTCCTTGGACTTGAGGTGCTAGGGCGAATTCGGTGCACAAGTGTGCGTACTTAGATTTAGGTACTGGTCATGTAGCCTGGCCACAAAGTGCCTAAGTTGGGTGCGTACACGACTGTACGCGAGTGGTTAGTACTAAGAAAGGATCTATCGACTCATCCTGATAAGATGAGAGAATTTCCTGTACGTTCTTCGATAATATGTTCCTAGAAATCCATGGCCATGGTTGGTGACGAATTTGGAAAGGAATTTCCAAATTTAGCAGTCACACCGTAATTATTATACAGAATTAGAAAGTACAGTATCGAGATAATTAGAGGTGCCGATCAATTCACACACCCTAGGTCTCGATCGGGAAATCATCGTGGAAGGACCGTATGTACATGGCAATTATAAGAGGTGAGGTTCACAATAATCAATTCACCTTTGATTGGGCTTCATGGGCTTGTGGCTAGACATCGACCATGAAGTGTGGGTACTCCTAAATTAATAGGGAAATTAATTCTAGGAGTGGTCAATTAAAAGTTGTTTAATTGATCGGAGCATTTAATTGCTCGTTAATTAAATCACGAAAGTCGTGGGCCTGCTGCCAGTTGATGGTGAACCCAGAGGGTCACACACAATACAATTGGCTGGTGATTGTCTTAAAGGAAAGCAAATGATTTAAAGTTGTTAAATCAAAGTAATTGAAATATGGTATTAATTCAATTTGAGATTATTAATTATATGTCTAATTGATTAATGTTTAATTAATTAATTAGAGTTATCTGATTAATTATGAAATTAATTAAAGTAGTTAATTAATTGGAAGAATAAATAATTAACCAATTTTAGTATTGGATAATTATGGGTTGATTTTGTAATTAACTAAAAATTGGGGATAGGGGCGATTTTGATGATTAAAGGAAGAAGAGTTTTTTCTTGGAGAACAAGTTAAAAGAGATCTATCAAATCTCACATTCCTAAGTTGATAAGGAATGAAAGATTTGGAGATTTGATAGATGAGGAAAGAAGATATCTATCAAGAGAAGGATTCTTCTCTTATAAATACTCTTCCCTCTTCTCTTCATAAACAACTAGACTTGATTTTGCACAAGATTCACAACCCAAAAATCTTTTGAGAGAACAAAACCTTTGCTGAAAATTGAGAGAGAAAAATTGATTACACAAGTGAGGAAAATCAGATTTTTCGACAAGAATTTTAATAGCAAATCGCCCCCTTTACTTTCGCCCCAAACCCTAGTTGCCCAAGATCAACCTTGGCCGAACCAAAACTCGACCAGATCTGCCCTGGCCGAACCCTGCTCGATCACACAAGCCCTGTGATTCGTTTCTTCCATCTGTGTCTCCTAATCCTAATCCAGATCTTAAGTCCAGATCCAGATCTAAAATCCTTTGCTGACAAACCTGCGAGATCCAGTTCTGAGCCTAAGACTTGTAAGCGTCACTACAATCCAGTTGGTGTGAACTAAACTTTGGAGGTGAGACACATGGATCACTCAAGCTGTGGATCGAACCAAACACCTGGAGGAAACCACCACAAATTCGTGGTGAGGTAAATTGCGATTAACCCCCTATGTTTAATTAAGTGTTTGATTCAACCTTTTCGTATAATAAACTTGGAGAAAGATTTATGGGATTATTAGGGACTTCGAAAAATTTTAAATTCCGCACTTTGTTGTATTGACAATCGAGCCCCATGATAGAATATCCCAACAGGTTCAATCTCCTTTGCGCTTGTCGAGAAGGTTTTGCTCCCTCTTCAAGCAAAATTCGATGCATGCACGTAGACGGACTAATTCCTTCGATATCCGCAATGGTCCAACCAATGGCTTCTTTATGCTCCTTAAGTACTTGCACGAACTTTTCTTCATGTAGTGCACTAAGTTTGCTAGAGATGATCACAGGCAGTGTATTTCCATCTCCAAGGAACACGTACTTGAGATGACTAGGAAGGGGCTTCAAATCTGGAATAGGGGCCTGTAAAATAGAAGGCAAAGGTTTCTCGTTAGATACTGGTAGCGTAATATAAGAAATGTCACCTGTTTGTTTTAACTTTGGAAATTCATTCAACGCTGCGACAGTTTCCTGTAAATCAATGTTCAAGGCTAACTCCTCATTTTCTTTTTCAATATGCTTACTAATAGCAACTTCCAGTTTATCTTCTCCATCAAGTTCAAAAATTTCTTGTGCTAAAGAATCAATGACATCAATAGGAAAAACAGAATTATCATCACTAGGATATTTCATGGCATCATAAATATTAAATTTAACAATTTCACCATCAAACTCCATAGTTAGTGTGCCACTATGAACATCTATTTTAGTCTTGGATGTCTTTAAGAATGGTCTCCCCAACAAAATAGGTGTAGCTTGATCACCATTCTCCATATCAAGTACATAAAAGTCAGCAGGAAAAACCAAATCATTAACTTGCACAAGAATATCCTCAACTATTCCCTTAGGATATGCATTAGATCTATCAGCCAATTGAATCACAACACCAGTTTTGTTTAAAGGTCCAATTTTTGGAGAAGCATACACAGAATATGGCATGACATTGATTGATGCTCCTAAATCTACCATGGCCTTTTCAAATCTAGTGTTACCTATCTTACAAGGGATAGTAAACATGCCTGGATCTTTACATTTAGCAGGTATTTTTCTTGGAATAATTGCAGAAACATTCTCTCCTACTGTCACCTTTTCACTTCCCTTAAGTTTTTGTTTTCGTTTGAGTGTGCACAGTTCTTTTAAAAATTTAGCATAATGAGGTACTTGTTTAATAGCATCTAAAAGTGGAATATTTACCTCGCATCTACGGAAAGTCTCATACAAATCTTTATTTTGCTCATCTTTCCTGGATTCTGCTAATGCTTGAGGAAAAGGGGGTATTGGTTTATAATCAGAAAAAGGCAAAAACTTACGGTTAGGTATGTCCTCGTCCTTACGAATGTCTTTCTCCATTATAATTTCTTTCTCCTTTTCTTGTTTTGACGGTGCATGAACTGCCTCAGTTGGAATTTCAACCTCTTTTCCGCTTCTCAATATTATAGCACTTGCATTTTCTCTTGGATTTACTATTGTTTGATACGGTAATTTCCCCGAACTTTGAGCTTCTAGCCGACTAATTGCGGTTGCCATTTGACCCATTTGATTATCCAAGTTCTGAATAGTGGTCCTCGTTTCTTGTTGAAATTGCTTGGTCTCCTGTTGAAATTGCAAAGTATTAGTTGCAAGAGACTTAACAATATCTTCTAACGACATACCAGAATTAGAAGGTTGGATTGGTTGTGGTCTAGGAAGGTATGGCTGCTTATATTGTTGGTAATTTTGACGGTTTTGACTTGCGGGCTGACTCATTTGAGGGTTCCCATACCTAAGGTTGGGGTGGTCCCTCTATCCTGGATTGTACGTGTTGGAGTAGGGATCATACTTCCTTTGTGGGTGTCCATGAAAATCACCCGTAGCATTCATTTGCTCAACGGATTCCTTTTTAAGTGTTGGGCACAAATCAGTTGGATGCCCTACTACCGAACAAATCCCACAAGATTTTGTTGTTTGCACATTACCTACAGCCATTTGACGAACAAGAGAAGTTAAACTAGCAATTTGTTGTTCAATGGAAGAAACATTTACCTCATTAACATTCTTTGGTAGAACATCAAGCCTAGTGCCAAATTGTTGGGAATTTGCTGCCATATTTGCAATCAAGTTCTTAGCAACCTCCGGAGTTTTATCCACTAAAGCTCCTCCACTAGCGGCATCAATCATGTTTCTATCGGTGTGTAGAAGACCCTCATAAAAACACTGGATGAGTAGCTGCTCAGTAATTTGATGATGGGGGCAGCTTGCACATAATTTCTTAAATCGTTCCCAATATTCGTAAAGAGATTCTCCATTATGCTGCCTTACACCACAAATTTCCTTTCGAATGTTTGCTGCTCTTGAAGCTGGGAAATATTTCTCTAGGAACATCCTTTTCATCTCATTCCATGTAGTAATAGTCCCAGAGGGTAGATAATACAACCAATCCTTAGCCGAATCTTTCAAAGAAAATGGAAAGGCTCTCAATTTTATTTTCTCTTCAGTCACCCCCACATGTTTCATACTAGTGCATACCACATGTAGTTCCTTTAGATGCTTGTGAGGATCTTCCCCTGCAAAACCATGGAAAGTTGGTAAAAGATGTATTAGTCCTGATTTTAGTTCAAAGGTAGTAGCAGCATCTAAATTAGGAAAAGTAATGCATAGAGGGTGTTGATTCAAATCAGGGGCAGCAAGCTCTTTCAAAGTTTGATTTCCAGCCATGATTTCTTTCTCTTCAGAATCAGAATTGCTTATAGACCAATCAGAAGTGGGATTGATTTCTTCAGTCTCTTCTCGAAGTTTCTTCTTTAACCTGCGAAAAGTTTTCTCAATTTCTGGATCGTACTGCAGTTCACCTTGATTAGAAGATCGAGTTGCCAACATAAAAACAAAACAAAAAATAAAATAAATATATAAGGATCACAAAAAGCAAAAAAAATCAACTAGAAAATTCCCCGGCAACGGCGCCAAAATTTGGTGTGCTGTCGTACGCAACCAAAAATAAAACCTATACTCCTAATAATGTAGTAGAGCGAGTAAGTGTCGATCCCACAGAGAATATCTAGTCTAATTTTATGCTAAATGGATTAAAACAAATGAGGGTTTAAGTGTGATGGAATTCAATAATTAAGAAGTGATGAAAATTAAATTTTATCAAAGTAACAAATATTGGTCCAAGTCAACATCCACTGTCGGAATCATATAACTGATCATCGATGCAAATATATATAACAATTCACACTTTGAATATTCACCGTGGAAATTAATCCCCTATCTCTCCTTAGTTTTAATTAATCAGAAGAAGAGATCCAATTAATCCTAACTACTAAATAACCCAAGATAAGCACTAAAGGTTTAATATAGCAGATGCTTTAAGAATTAGAGAGATCAATGAAACTAAACAATTCAAACACAAGCGGTTGGATTTAATTTAGTCGATTTATCTTCTTAAGATTAACAATTTCTGACGCAGCAAATTAATGAATCTTAAATGCTTCACAAAATTAGATGGATCAAACAATTACGGATTTGATATCTAATCAAGCAGTAGATTGAAAAGAATAATATACTAGTAGGCCTCCTAGCAATTAAACAAAACAACCATATCAATTATGACAGAAGAGCAATCGATATTCAAAACATAAATCGTATAATAAAACTAATTAGATCTCACAGTTTTCTTGTTTCCGAAGCTTCAGTTTTCTTCGACCAATAACAAAGATTTAGCCACGTAAGGCCATTAATAACTCTAGGTATATGTGGAGGAAAAGAATGAACTAGGTGGTCTTCTAAAGTCCTATTTATAAAAGAAGCCAACACAACCCTAAAAGAATCCTCTAAAATTGATATCCAATCTTTATATTATAAGAATAATATAAAAATTAGGATATTATCTCAATGTAAATAGGAGAATTCTGATCTCATCCTTTCAAATTCGTCCATCAAGGATTGCCCCAATATCAAGTCAATATATTAGACTAGATATTTAGGAAACTTTCCATAAAACAGGTACACCGACTTTAAGTCCGATTTCGTCTAGGATCCCATCAGAATCTTGGAAATCCCCAAAGATGAAAGTTGTAGACATTCCTCTTGCCGATCTAAAGCATCTTGTATCATCTCATTTGGATCTCGTATTAGGATTTTACGCCTTTAATACGAAATAGTGTCAAAACTGTCAAGAAATTGTCTACTTAGCTTCTTTTGCACTTAATGCCTCCAATTGTATCCTAGATCAAAATATAAGAATAATGAGTGTGATTCGGTGTCAAATAAATATTAAATAGTAAATAATAATGCATAAAAACTTGACACTTTGTACTCTTATCACCTATTAACTGCCTCGAAGATACTGAACATAGTACCTTCGAAGTCATTGCCAACGACACCTTACAAGTATGGCATGGTAAAGCACCCGTATATTCGTACTTACGAGTATGGGGATCTTCTGCGTATGTAAAGAACAATAAGTGAGATAAGCTAGATAGTAGATCTAGTTTGTGCAAATTTGTGGGGTATCCAAAGCAATCCATTGGATACCTGTTCTTCAATCCTAAAGAACGTAATACGTTCGTATCTAGGAACGCCCACTTCTTGGAAGAGGATTTCCTCACCAACCGAAATGGGACAATCGTAGAACTTGATGAAGTCCAGGAATCGGACCGATCCCCACAAACAGTGGGAGCTGAACCAGAATTTATTGAACCTACTAGTACACCTACTCTTCGAAGGTCTGATCGAATTCGTAAGGAGCCAGAGCGATTTGGTTTCATTCACAAAAACAAAAAAGTTGAAAGTGATCCAAGAACCTATCAAGAAGCGATGTCAGACATACACTCGGGTGCGTGGCTCAAAGCCATGCAATCCGAAATGGATTCCATTCATTCCAACAAGGTCTGGACCTTGGTCGATCCACCTGAGGGAACTATCCCTGTAGGATGCAAATGGATCTTCAAGCGTAAAGCTTGGAATGAATGGAGAGATATTAACTCATAAAGCTCGCTTAGTGGCGAAAGGGTATTCTGAAAGGCCTGGAATAGACTATGAGGAAACCTTCTCTCCCGTGGCGATGTCGAAATCCATTCGGATACTACTTGCCATAGCCGCGTGGCATGACTACGAAATATGGAAAATGGACGTAAAGACCGCTTTTCTCAATGGAGACATTGACAAGGAGATCTTTATGCAACAACCTGAAGGTTTTGCGTCCAAAAGAAGTGAGCACAAATTATGTAAACTTCAAAGGTCGATCTATGGCCACAAACAGGCGTCCGAAACTGGAATATACGATTTGATGAGACAGTCAAATCATTTGGCTTCATCAAAAACGTATATGAACCTTGTGTGTACAAGAAAAATTGTGGGAGCTCGATACAATTCATTGTTTTGTACGTCGATGACATTTTGTTAATCGGAGACGATATCAAGATGTTAGCGCAGACTAAAGCGTGGTTATCCGCGCAGTTCTCCATGAAAGATATGGGAGACGCATCTTACGTATTGGGAATACGTAGCTATATGGATAGATCGAAGAAGATGATAGGACTTGATAAGGGGTAATTCGGAGCATCTGTTTTCCTATCCTCAACACAGTTCGGATGGCTTCGAACCCTGTCGCCAGGAACCGAATGCTGAACCTAAGCATGAAGATGGTCATTCTGAGCACGATAGAGAATCATAGATCGAAGGACACTGTTGGGCCAAGCCCAGGCCCAAGCCTTCTGATTTGGCTATAAATACACCATGCATTTATTACACGGAGGCACTTCCAAGACACTCCAACTTTAAGACCGCTGCTCGGTTTATTAGTATAGGACTTATTGTACATATTTCACCCTCTAGCTTGTACGGCATCCAATAATGCTCGAATAGGACCTTTTGAATATTTGTACTTGTACTCATTCAATACGAATACTATTACATTTGATCTTTACTTTGTTTTATTATTATGTCGTTCTACGTCCCACCCTTGATCGAGCCAACGAAACTACGTAAGATCAATTGGCGCCCACCGTGGGGCCTTATTCGAGTATTAGATCGAAATATGCCTACTACGAGGAGGAATATGTGTGCCAGCTGAAGATTTTACTAATCCGAAACTTCGTTGTTCATTTTTCGAGCCGAATCGTCCGACCCTTCGTCATTTCAGAAATGAAGAGAAAGAACGCCTATATGATAGTTTTTTCTTTCAAGCTTGAAGATAATGGTCAAGCCTATGATCGCACAGCTAATTTATTTCTATGAAGTTGCAGTTCGATATTAACGATCGGAATTTATATTTTCGTGCTTCGTATTCATAAACTTCAATGTCGAATCCTTCGAATCAATTATTTTAAAGATAATTCGCGAAGTCTCTATAGGCTATCAATCGACTATTTGCATTCTTCTCAAAGTCGGCCGGGTTAGATTGATTGTTTAAATGTTTGCAATCGATTAGATGAGTTCTCAAACTAATAAAGGGTACGTTGGATTATCGCTACGACCAATAGAGAAATTCGAGTAAGAAGATTCGATTACAAATAAAGCTTTATCATTGAAATTCTCCAAACAAGTTACATAGTAAAGCTCCGAAGGAATTTCGGGCTCGAGAAATGCAGTACAATCATTCCTGCCCAATTATAAAATTCTATCCTATTAGGTGCTCGATCTTCATTTCCGAAGAGCACCCCAGATACAGAACTCAGCAGCAAGCTTTATTGGCGATCACTCGCCACCTGTCGCACAGCCGCCTTCGAACGGGATAGAGGCCGGATCGCAGCTCCGCTCCAACGCTTCAGGCCGGTCTAAGGTCTTCATCTGTTAACAATGATTAAAACTCTCAGTCATTATTAACAGATTAATCCGAACAGGAGTAGCAGAGGGTTATCTCAGCGGAGGCACTCCAAGGGAACTCGAGGGAACTATTCTGTAAGAAAGCCCTCGAGGAAGCTGATGCCTCAGTTTTAAAGAACTCCTCTCGGAATAACCGGCTGCACGATCAGGTACTGCGCCAGAATACCAGAACTCTAACCCGCACCAGACAAGATATGTCTGGGAAAACAGGTTGCCTGCCGGTATCCTAGGCGCAATTTCTTTTGCCTGTCGATATTCTAAGCGAAAAGCTCATCCAAAAGGAAACAAGATCGGAAAAGAAAGTTCGAACTCTGATCTCAAACTCTTTTATTCGGGATAAAATACGAGTCGAATCTAAAACTCGACCCATGATGATCGGATGGGGCATAAGGAGAAAAGCAAGAAGTGTTGTATACGTGAAGGGACCTATTTATAGGGGTAGGGAATTTAAAATCAACGGCCCAGATAACATTTTATGAGCGATTGGGATGTCCGCATTAAATGGAAGGACCGTTACATTCCCCGAGAAATAGGGCCCTGTTTGGTAACGAAGGACACGCGATTCAATGAAGAGTATGAAAGAATTACAACATTCTACCGAATTTTACGATGTATTCATAACATTATTATCGAAGGATGGCATGTCGGATTTATATACGGTTATTTCGGATGTTTTTACACTCGAGTAACTACTGCTATGCTTTTGCGCTGCCAACTGAGAAGGAATATAATCGGTTCAGTCGAACTGAATTCTCGACCTGGAAGTTATGCGATTACGGAAAGTAATCAGTGACAAAGATTATGGCGTCATTTCTTCTTATCAATCTCAGCTCGGCTAAGATATTTATATATTATTACGGAAGTGGTGGTCGATTATTTCTTGATCGATAGTAGAAGGTCAAGATAAATTTATGAAAGATAAATTTTTTACCTAGTAATATTCGATGCTATCAACAAAATGAAAAGGAAATGTATTTGTATTATCTCGGAAAATTACAAGAAATGGGAAAATACATATCAAGTATAGCATAAGCCTTTACATCACATCAGTACATTATTACAATCCTATGAAATTTTCGGTCTCCCATCCCATCGTCTACTCGGGATAATTTAGCTCCGACCATGGTATCTCCTTCGGACCCGCAGGCTCTTATCTTTATTTACGGTTTTCCAAAGATGAAGACTCAAGGGTGAGATTCATCGGGTAAATGGATTCTGCAGAACTCCCACCCCTGCACGTCTTCCTAAATGCATTGTGGCAATAGGTCCCTAATCGAAAACCTACGCCACAACTTACAAGCTCCATAGGTCTGGCATATTGGCCTTCAAGATGGAGATTATATTTGCCTGCCGATACTCTAAACGAAGGTTGAAATAATATTCTTCCTGCTCGAATTTTCCTCCACTTAAAAATCGTTCGAAATCTGACCTCGAATAAGCGAATTATTGAAATAACAATCTTAGTCGCCATGAGGGGACGGATGAGATGCCAGCACAATGAATAGAATGGCTTCAAAGAAATAACAGCCTTTTTATAGAGAAAAGCAAAAGGAATCCGACGGCCTATAATTCGCAAAGTGAGCGGACAAGATTTGTCGACCGTTGCGATTCCCGGTGAAACAGGAACCGTTAGGAAAAGATAAAACTTATCAAAATGGGGAACCTACAAGCGAGGACATATTCTCAGCTAAGACATAAGGATTATTCAAGATCTAGGGCTATTCACTACTGCCTGTCTCTCCATAATTGCAGGAGACTATTTTCTCTTCAGTATTTATTTCGATCAAAGATTATATATTCCATGGAAGTTAATCTCGCCAATATTCATATTCGTTCATCTCTCCTTGATATTATCGATCTTTGTTATCTGTTCTGTACTTCTCTCAGTATATTATTATAGGGTGAAAGCCTCTGCTATGACCCAAGGGCTAAAAATGCTCTAAAAAACGACTAAGGGTGAAAGCCTCTGCTATGCCCCTTAGATCGGAATTATTATAGGGTGAAAGCCTCTGCTATGACCCAAGGGCTAAAAATGCTCTAAAAAACGACTAAGGGTGAAAGCCTCTGCTATGCCCCTTAGATCGGAATTATTAAAGGGTGAAAGCCTCTGCTATGACCCAAGGGCTAAAAATGCTCTAAAAAAACGACTAAGGGTGAAAGCCTCTGCTATGCCCCTTAGATCGAAATTATTAAAAGGGTGAAAGCCTCTGCTATGACCCAAGGGCTAAAAATGCTCTAAAAAACGACTAAGGGTGAAAGCCTCTGCTATGCCCCTTAGATCGGAATTATTATAGGGTGAAAGCCTCTGCTATGACCCAAGGGCTAAAAATGCTCTAAAAAAACGACTAAGGGTGAAAGCCTCTGCTATGCCCCTTAGATCGGAATTATTATAGGGTGAAAGCCTCTGCTATGACCCAAGGGCTAAAATTGCTCTAAAAAACGACTAAGGGTGAAAGCCTCTGCTATGCCCCTTAGATCGAAATTATTAAAAGGGTGAAAGCCTCTGCTATGACCCAAGGGCTAAAAATGCTCTAAAAAACGACTAAGGGTGAAAGCCTCTGCTATGCCCCTTAGATCGAAATTATTAAAAGGGTGAAAGCCTCTGCTACGACCCTCGAGCTATGTTTGCTCTGAAACGAATAAGGGTGAAAGTCGTTGCTGCGCCCCTTAGATCGAAATTATTACCCTCGATCAACCGAAACCAATCAGCATTCTATTCTATTATTTCTTCGTCTAAAGGCTAACAGCCATCATTATGACACTTAAGTCGACGTTATTATTCAAAGATCAATCAAAAACCCTATTTCGATTATTTGTCCGATTAGGGAATTTGATCCCTCAGATTAGAATTGTTACCCAAAGGTCATTTTAGATCCTTCTATTCGATCTCTCAATTATTATGTGTTTGATGGGGGAATAAAAGCCTCCCACAGGTTATAATCTAAATCGAGGAATATCGATTATCATCTAAATACTTATCAAAGTCAGTAAAGGATGGCGCGTATTCTTATTTGCTCGATGACGGTATACAAAAACATCTCTACAGGATAAGAAAGAAGGGTGATAAAAGAAATAAATATCTCATTCTTGTCATTCCAAACAGTTACAAAAGAGCTCGAAGTTACAAGGATAAGAAAAATCAAGCAAAAAACTTTACATTTAGTATAACCCTACTACAAATCAACCCTACGCTAGAAGTTTCTCGTGATCGAAGGAAGAAGTCGGGGCTGGGCTAAAACACTTCCACCCTTCATCCTCCACTTCTTCGGTACTTGGCCAGATCGAGAGAAAGCGAGGCAACCCCTAGAGAAACTATTCCACGCAATCCCGAAGGCAACAACCTTCAAGAAATATCTTGAAGAAGTAGAGATCGAGTGCAGGAAAACTCCTCCAGCAGTAGACCCACTATCCGACCGGGTGGATTGACAGGATACAGAAGATCAAACCCGCCTCAAAGACTTGGAATCAAAGAGAGCAGGTCGCCTGCCGATACCCCAGTCGCAATTATTTTCGCCTGTCGATACCCTAGTCGAAGTAAGTAGCCATCAGGAAGAGCGAAATTTAAAACAGTTCGAAGAAGAACCTCGAACAGTTCATTCGAGATAGCAAACGAGCATGATGACTAGAAAGTAAAATCAATCACAGAGCCGATCAAGTTTCTTACTGAAATATAAAATTTAAAAGAAACTACGGAGCTATATATAGCGAAAGAAATAGGCAATTAACGACCCAGATTTGATGATACTAACGGCTGAGATATAAGCAGTAAAAGCACCGACCGTTACGAATCCCGAAAATGTCAAATTGTTCCACTCGAATTCATCTTATCCGAATTCATCATAAGCTCAGTTCCAACCATCGAAGAAAAATCATAAGGGAATCCAAATGAAGCATGATTAAAGGAAGAACACATAAGAGGAGCATGCGATTTGAGGAGAAAGCAAATTATTACAAGCCGTAGAAAATAAAAATCATTCAGGATAAGCACAAGTAAAAACAGTACACTACGAGTTCGGGTAAATAAGAGACAACATCTAAACAAGTTTATTGTCAGAAAGAATCTTTCGAAGCTCAGCATTGCGAGCCTCACATCCTGCTTCAAATCCACGATCATAAGCCTCCTTTTCTCGACGTATAAAATTTTGTTTCTCCTCCTCGAGGAGGATCTTCAGTTTTTCGAGTTTCTCATTCAACTGCTTATGGATCTCCTCTCCATGGTTGTTTGCCTTCTTCTCCTTCTCTAAAGCAAGCTTCTCTGCCAGGACACGGTCGAACTCGATTTTCTTCTCCTCCAGCTCGATAGAAATAGCAGCACGCTGGTTGATCTCCCGCTCAGCAAACGATTTAAGCTCAATGAAGTCTTGTCCGGCCTATTAAAAAGGGGCAACAGCGCTAAAAAAAAAAAAAAAAAAAAAAAAAAAAAAAAAATGGGAAAAAGGTAGAATAAATAAATGTACACCTGAAAAAGGAAGTGCTGCCCAGACTCGAACAACTCTTCTATGTTCCTCTCTTTGGACGTGTTTCTTTCTTTGGGTATATCAGTCTCTGAAAAAGTAAAGGTATCTTGCAACAAGTTACCCATGGGATCAACCTTAGAAGGAGATCCATCTTTCAACTCCTCGTGCAGAGGAGAAGCAACCTTTCGAAGAAAGGAATCGGCAAAGGATCGGGGAGGATTATCAATTCCTAAGGCTTCAGCGGAAGCCCCCCCACCAATCTCTGACTTGGACTTTTTATTGGGATTCCCTGAGGGAGAAACGATCGAAGAATCGGAGGATGACTTGCCTCCAATAGCAAGATTTTGCAAAGCCTCAATGGGCGTAACCCCATCGGAATGAGGCCTCTTATTCGAAGAGGGAACAGGAGTCTTTTCTAGAACACGATCCTCAGTCTTAGAATCAGTCTCTTTCGGGGAGGAACCCCCGAGCTCAGCCTCGAGCTCTTCGTCCAAAATGGACTTGCTGGAGCTACCCTTATTCTGCTTCGAGGAACTACCCTTCTCTTTCGTATTTTCCCCACCTTTAGGTGCTTTTGGGGAAGAGGCGGAAGTCTTAGAAGAAGACTTGGAGGGTTTGGCCTCCTTGTCAGCCTTTTGCTCTTTATTCGACTTCTTATTTTTCGAACCACCAAATAACGACCTGGGATCGATAGTTTTGCCTAACACGTTCTCCATGATAAGTAAATTTGGATCAATTGCTCGGATCTTTACCCGCAGGAAGCTCAAAGAATGCAGAAAATTTTGGGAGAGCTCCGATCTCTATAAGCAAAGATGTCGTGTGAATAATGATAAAAGATCCCAATATTTATAGACGCTACGCACTACAATTGAGATAGTGAATCGACGCGACTTTGGAGAAAAAATCTCACTCGGATAAACAAAGCTCGAGCAGAAAGGATGTAAAATCATCGATATCTATAAAGTTAGAATTCATGAGTTACACAAATCAAGTCAAGAATATAAAGTTAACCCGTTTACAAAATTGGGTTGCATGAGTAAATACAATTGATTCCTAACTAGAAAACCTTGAATCGCCCCCTCCGGCCTACTCAACCCCAGTAACTCGCTAAACTGAAGATCAGACGATATATACATATATTTGAAGCTCGATGATTACCCAGCTTGATCGAAAGATCGACTGTCTCTCTTATCCGGGGCATTGCCTATTTCAACACCTTTATCTTTCTCCTCGGACGCATTAGAAGGATCGTCGCAGGAATACTCGAGCACATCAGGGTTAGGCATCGGAGTACCATACTCCTCGACTAAGGGGGCAAAGCGATGTTCCTGCCAATTAATATTAGCCTTGGGAAGAGAGGAAGTTCTATAAGCCTTCCCCTCCGCGTTCTTGAAAGGGTCCATATACTTGAAATATTCTTCCATGTCGTCCGGAATTTTCTCGGCCGCGACTAACTGTCGAACCCCTTTATAAAAAATCGTCTGAAGAATTTCTCCCGTTTTTCTTTGAACTAAAGTATCTAAGACTGGAGATTCCAAGAATTCTCGTATAGCAGGGATCTTGGCTTCTTCCTGACCTTGGGCATATGCACGCTCGGAGTCTTGCTTCGCAAAATCGAGTTCTATCTTTATTTTCTTTAGCTCCTCCTCGAGGGCACTTCTCTCTTCAACGGACGCAAGCAAGTCCTCTTCTAATGAGGAAGAACGTTTCGTATTAGCCTTTTCGAGCTCCTTCTTTACTTGAGATAACTCCCGCTGGCTTTCTTCTAACTGAGCCCGAAGACTTTGGTTATCAACGAGGATTTGAGCACACGCATCGTGAGCATCCTGTGATTCTTGCTCCAGTAACGCCAAACGATATGTTTGAACGGCGAACAAATCCCCGACCTACAAGACATTTTCGAATATCAATAGAAGCTAGAGATTCTAATGAAAGAAAAAGGCAAATTCTCACCTCGTGATATGTTCGGGAGAAGTCACTCAAAACCTCAAAATCACCTTTGACGGTGTGAAGCAACATATCCCGCTTGAACCGACTAGCCATAAAAATCCTAGCGGCCTTGTCAAATTCATTCTCTCCACTAGCGTCAAGATCGGTCAGAATAGTGCCATCCTCAGGGTACCCAACAGCCCTGCTACCTCGAAGATGTTCTTCCATAAAGTCTGCCACATCAGGCTCCGACCTACCTTCTCGACATGGAACTGAGTCAGACTTCATACCAAAAGGTTTTACCCTCCTTGAAGGCCCGGGATTTCCAGCGTTTCTTTTTCGACTTAGGAGCTTCTCGTACTCCTGGACGCCCTGAATTCGGTTCCAAGAGTGCTGGCTATAGCCAACTGATGAAAGAACGGAGGTATCAGGGGAAAATAGAGCTCGAAGAGGCCCGGCAGTGGCAGAATTCAGGCTACTCATAGTGCCGACCCCTCTCAAATCGGGAAGCGTAGCCGCTAGGACAACCGAGTTCCCACCTATATTATGCGCGTCTGCATTCCTCTCGGAAGTACGAGGTGACGGCTCGAAATAAAATGGTTTATCTTCAACCAAGCCAGCGAAGGATACTCGAAATTTCTCGACAATTCGACCTGCGAGGATAATATGAATCGGGCACAAGTTCAAAACAAGGAAAATTGTTTGATTAGACACAAAAGTAAGTCAAAAATAAGAAACGCACCCAATGAAAGAGGAACAGTGTTCGGAGCGCTAGAGGTTGGCAGGATGTCTGTTCGTATGGGGGGCCCTTGGGAGGACTGGATAGGGTATTTAATCGCCGGTGCAGGATAATCGCAATAGCTCAACCCAGCCAGTCGCAAAACGCCTTCTTGAACCAGGTACCTAGTTTGATAAGGGTTAGACTCCAATCGCCCCAGGAGTTCGTCAGAAAGACGATGGCTAAGTTTTTCTTTTATTTGGCGAGAACCGTATGTCCAAGTATTTACGCCGTCCCATCGATAAGGTCTCGTTTTCGAACTACCCTCTGAAACAGGAACATCAGGGCCCTTCACGAAGAAGAATCTCCTCTTCCAACCTAAGGCTTTCTTTGTTGATATTTTCGTAAGAAAAGGCCGTTTAGACCTCGGACGAACGGACACGAAGCCTACGTTCGAACCTTTGCAGGGATCCATTCGGAATATCTGCCAAAAGTTGCTAAAAGAGGCTTCTTCTCCTTTTGCCTCCATAAGAGTGCAAAACGCTATTATGTATGCAATGGAGTGCGGAAGAAGCTGAGCCGGGGAAAGCGAAAAGAAATTCAAAATATTTCTGATAAAAGGAGCGAACGGGATACGCAAGCCACAGAGAAATTGTCCCTCATAAAAGGCTTGACATCCAGCGGGAGGCTCAGTGGCACGTTCGGTGTAAGAAGGAACGACAATCGAAAAACCTTTGGGAAGAAATTTCCCATAATCCGCCTCAAGGTGAGCCCGGTCCTTTTTCGAAAAGCAACTGGAAGTTTTACTAGCAGGAAGTTCTGACTTACCCGAGATGACGGCTTGTGAAGCTTGCTTATGTTCGAAAATCCTGACAAAAGCACCTTCGCCGATACTACGTTTGTCGACCTCTTTCTCTTCGAGATCCTCGCTCGGATCGTCGTCTTCGTCGTCTTGATGAAACTCCCCATCTTCAAAATCATCTACAAGCTTAAACAAGGGATCAGATTCTTGGCTCTCCTCAACCTTTTTCTTGCCTCTCGCGCTTCTAGAGCTCGACATAATGGACTAAGAAGTATTTATGCAGAAGAAAAATACTATTTCGAGCTCAAACACTTCGAGTTCAAGAAAGTTGTTATGTGAAAATATTTTTCAACAAAGTCAACATATATATACGGGGTTAAAAAGGTAAAATTGCAAAGAGGTCCCCGAGTAACCGCGACGGTTGAACTTACCAAGGGTAAAAGCTTAGGGTCATCCTTCTCAAATTACCTTTTTGATCCTTCATTCCCTAGAATTGCGGAATATGTCCTCGCAATCTATCCTTAAGATTCTCAGAAGCCCTCCTGGTTATAATCGGAAATTCTGGAAAGCATTTGTCAAAGGATCGAACAACGCAACATGATACCGAAAAAGGGGTGCTACTATTCCAACATCCCCCAACGAGGGTAATTTCAGAGAGCGCCAAAGTATGTTTCTTATATATGCACTCTTTTTCCCTAACTCGGTTTTTATCCCAATGGGTTTTTCCGAGTCAGGTTTTTAACGAGGCATATCCTGAAAACATACTGAACGGCTCGTCTCATCATAACATGGAACGTACTTTATACTTCTTCGAGCGCTTACTTCGCTTCACACTCGAGAAGTGGGGGAGTATTGATAAGGGGTAATTCGGAGCATCTGTTTTCCTATCCTCAACACAGTTCGGATGGCTTCGAACCCTGTCGCCAGGAACCGAATGCTGAACCAAAGCATGAAGATGGTCATTCTGAGCACGATAGAGAATCATAGATCGAAGGACACTGTTGGGCCAAGCCCAGGCCCAAGCCTTCTGATTTGGCTATAAATACACCATGCATTTATTACACGGGGGCACTTCCAAGACACTCCAACTTTAAGACCGCAGCTCGGTTTATTAGTATAGGACTTAAAGTACATATTTCACCCTCTAGCTTGTACGGCATCCAATAATGCTCGAATAGGACCTTATTGAATATTTGTATCTTGTACTCATTCGATACGAATACAATTACATTTGATCTTTACTTTGTTTTATTATTACATCGTTCTACGTCCCACCCTTGATCGAGCCAACGAAAACGCGTAAGATCATGATGAATCAAAGCAAGGAGAAATCACTCCAGCTGATCAGATCAAAGAAAAGGAGGCTGCTGTTGCAAAAGATGATCAGACTAAGGAGAAGGAAAGCACTCCTAGTCATGCTGATAAGGCCAAGGAAGCTGAATCTATTTATGGTCCAGCAGATCAGTCTCTTGAACTGATAATTCAAGCAGCAGAGCAACTTAGTGGAGAAACACCTCTTGCTCTACCTCCTATTCCAACAGATATTCCTTCCACTTCTCAAGTTGCACAAACATCTTTGTTGGATTCCATTCAGCAACTAATATCAAATTCTTTGAAGGAAATGCAGGAGAAGTTAACTGCTGACGTGTTGGCTGCTGTAAGTCAACCCACTCAAAAAGCTGCTGCTGTCCCAACTCATCTGATTGAGGAGACTGCTCAGAATGTTCAATCTATCTGTCAAGAGATGGATGTACTCAGGAAAAGGACTCAAAGCACAGCTGCTGGTTGGAGGGATATCACAGAAACTGTTGAGATGGCCATCAAAGCAGAAGATGAAACATTGGTAAATATGGGCAAAGCCTTCAAATCCTCTGCTGATATGGTACTTGCAACCCAATTTCAGTTGGGTGAACAAGGTGAAGATGTTCTCAACAGAATGAATGCTATGGAAGCTAACCAATCAACCCTTGCTGCTCAAGTTAATATTATCAAAATCAATCAGCTAAGGCAAGGAGCTCAGATGGATGCTCTAGAAGAAAACATCAAGCTTCTTTGTGATTCACTTCAGATCACTCCTATCCTACCAAGTTATCCAATCATCCCTGCTGATGATGACAAAAAGGGGGAAGATTGTAAGGAGAAAGCAACTGAAACTGATAAAAAGGAAGGAATTGAAGCTGAAGCTCCAAGTAGTTCTGCTGATAAGACTGATCAAAACATTGAAGGAACAAGCAGACTAACAGAAGAGGAGATCACTGAAGAAGAAGAAGCTGACAATGCTGAAACTGAAGCAAAAGCTAAGACTGATAAAGAGCTAGCTGCTGCCAAAGACTCAGCTGAAGAACAGCTTGATCCTGATGTTAAGAACAAGAAGATAGAGCTGCTGAGGAAAAGATTCTTGGAAGAGTTGGAAGCTGAAACTTCCAAACTGCCTGATGAAGAATCTGAAAAAGAAGACAAGGAAACTGAAGAAGAAAAGAAAGAAGAAGCTGAAGAAGAGAAGAAAAATTCAGAAGAAGAGAAGAAGGAAGAAGACTAGTTTTAGGCTAGAATTTTCCTTTATCTTAAAAATACTTGTAATCTTTAAGTACTTTGCACTTTTCATCTTTCAACACTTGTAATATGTAATCAGTTCAATTATCTATAAAATTGCAAGTTTGAATCCAACACACTATTTCTATCTCAGAATTTTTTGAGGATCAAAACTTTAGTTTAGGTACAGGTACTTAGCTGGAGTTTTGTCATCATCAAAAAGGGGAAATTGTTGGATGAAGATGAAGTTGAAGAGCAAAGAAGACAAGTGATTAAGGGAAGGTTTTGATGATTTCCAAAGCATCATAATCAGCTAAGTATGGAAAGCTTAGCTCCCTTAGAAGAACCTTGAACAAACAAAGAAGATATCAGAAGAGTTCAAAGTTCAAAGACCAGAAGACTAGTGATCTCATGCTGAAACAGCGAACAGAAAGGTAGGTCATCAGCCGAGTCAAATCAGATTAGTTCAGTATTTGATCAGCATAGTGCCTATCAGATGGGTTGCTTCAATCAGCAGAGTAGAAGAGATCAAGAGTTCAGTCCAACGGTAATAAATGCACTTGGAGTAATAAATGCTGTAAGAGAAGGGTAGTAATGGCAAATGATTGAAGAAAATCTCGTATCAGCAGAGTGCATTTAATGCTGCTGCAGGAAAGTACAGCAGAAAAAGTACTGTAGCAGGTTGCCGTTTTTGATTTTGGCAAAGGCGATGGATTTGATGATGTGATTTGCGTCAACGGTCATAAATTCAAATCCAAGTATAAATAGAGCTGATTTTCAACGAGCGAGACACACAACAACAATCAGAGATTTCGTGTTTGAAGCAGAATTTGTCTAAGTCTCAAAAGCTCAAAACAGCTCACTCGTCTGGTGGAAGTCATCTGTTGACAGAAACCCAGTTGAAGAAAACAGAAAATTGCGATCTGAGTGATCTTGTAATAAGCAGAGTGTTGTGAGAAGTTGTGATCCATCTTTGTGAGTGATCAAACTTCAGAGAGTAGAATTTCTTAGTGATTTTCTATTGTGAGCTTATAGCCTTTTCATTAGTTGTCTAGGTATAAGTGGAGAAATATTGTAATTTGTGTGATTATAGTATAACCCAGAATCTAAGTGATCTGGAAGAGTTGACTAAAGGATTTTTATCCATATAACCACTATAAAAATTCTTTGTGTTATCTTGCTTTCAAGTTCTCTTGCATATTTAAAGATTGCATATTTAAACACTTTGAATTATTAAAAGATTTTATAAGGAGTTTCAAAACTGGGGATAAAATCTTTTTAGAACTTAGTTTACTTGTGAAAAACACTTTTAAACAATCCGCTGCAAGTATACTCTTTGAAAAACTGTTTTGCTGAAAAACAGCTAAGTATTTGTAAGAAGAGTGGTCAGTCTGCTGTTCAAGATTTGTTCACGATCAGCTAAGTCTGCTTACTGTTCTTCATCAGCTTAGTCTGCTGACAGAAGACTGAAAAGTTTTTTAAATTCAAAAAATTTTCAGAGGTCTATTCACCCCCCCCCCCCTCTAGACCTCATCTAACCACTTGGGACCAACAAGTGGTATCAGAGTAGGTGGTTCATTAGAATCAGCTGCCTGATCAACGAGCTTGATCCAAGTGTTTTTCAAAGGTTTTCAAAACTTTTCAAAAGGGCATCTTTTTGAAAAATGGATTGTATCAGCCATGTTCCCCACATTGCTGGTATGTCCTTTGAGGACTGGAAAATCAGAATGGAGATTTTCCTAGCTGCTTATAATGACAACATGTACACATGTATCATTAAAGGTCCATTCAGATTCACAAAGACCATAAAGATAAATGAGGTTGACACGGTTGTGGAAAAAGACCTTCATGAGATGACTCCGGAAGAAATAAAGCTTTACAATCTAGACAAAGTTGGGAGATTCATCATGACTAAAGCCCTGGATAATGATCGGTTTGACAAGGTCAAACATTGCAAGACTGCAAAGGAGATGTGGGACAAAATCAGAGACATGAGCGAAGGCAAGATGCAATAAAGGAGCATCAGCTCACTGTTGCTTTGGAGAAACTTGATAACTTCAAGATGAAGTCTGGAGAAACCATTGATCAGATGGATGCCAGATTCACCAGAACTCTGAATGAAGTTTTAAAGTTGGGAAAGACCTTCACTGACAAAGAGATCACTGTCAGAGTACTAAAGGCCCTACCCCCAAAATTCAACATGAAAGTGACAGCAATGGAAGAATCAAGGGATTTGGGAAAAATCTCTCTTACTGAGCTGTTTTCTGTACTCAAGGCATTCGAGTATAAACTGCCTAGAATGGGAATTGAAGAAACCTCAACTTCAGGACCCACAGCTGCACTGGTTGCTGCTGAAAACACCAGAAGACCAGCACAGAAAAGCAAAGAAGTGGACTCATCTGATGAAGCCACTCTACTCAACAAGAAGGAGTACACTGCTGGAGATGTTGCACTGTTGATAAATAATTTCAAGAAGTTCTACAAAAGAAAAATGAAGAACAAATACAACAATGCTTCTACTTCTAAACCTAACTTTTCTTCTCAAGATAAAGATGATTATAAAGCAAAACTAATGTGTTACAACTGCAGGAAATTGGGACACTTCATCAAAGACTGCCCCTATCCAAAAGCAGAAAAATACACTGAAGAGGAGAAGAAAATGAGAAAAGAAAGAAAACATCAGAGAGGCAAGGCAATGATGGCTGAAGCAGAAAAGCTGACTGCTGTCTACTCATCTGATTCAGATTCAGACACGTCTGATGAAGAATCGTCTGATGAAGAAAAACCTGCTCTCCTGTGCCTGATGGCAAAGGAATCTGATGACTCTGAGGATGAGGTAACTCCTCTTAACAATGAATTATTTAATTCATTTGAACAAATGATGCTTAACAATACTGGTATTGCTGAAGCATATAAAAAGCTTAAGGAAGAGATGATATTGCTAAAAGAGCAAAATAGTTCACTGAAACTTTTAGCTGAAAAGTCAAAGGAATCAGCTGAATACAAACAGCTTGAGCAAGAATATGAGTCTCTGAAAGTTGAATGTGAAGTTTATAAAGGAAAAATCATGGAACTTGAAAAAGTTATTGAGTCTCATGAAAAAACATATGTTGCATCCACTCATATATCTAGTAAACATAAGATACCTTTAGAACAGGATAAGCTTGAACTGAACCATACTGAAAAATTTGTATCAACTGACAACAGTAAGGTCATTCTTTATGTTCAGAAAACTAAACCTGCTTCACCTGAGAAAGAATTAAAGGAGAAGAAATCTCCTAAGGCTAAAAAGGGCAAAGAGCCTAGTATAGGTAAACAGACTAGTAAGACCAAACAGCAGAGTCCTAAGAAGTCTGCTGATAAAGCTAAATCGAATCAATCTGTTGGTAAAACTAAGTCAAAACCAATTGAGCAAGCATCTAGTAAACCAAAGAAGCATAAAAACAAGAAAAATCAAAATGCTTGGTATGGAAATGAGTCATATTATGTGCAACCTGCTGCATATCATCCTATGTATCATGCACCTCAATTTCCAGGTTACTATGCACCTTACCCTGCTCATCCAATGTATGCATACCCTGCTTATCATGCACCCTACCCTGCTTATGAACATTTTCCTTATCATACTGATCATCAACATGACTTATCTGATAACTATGATAAAAATAAAGTTGTTCATGCTCCTGTCAAAGCTCAGAAACCTAAGAAGCCTAAGAAATCAACATCTTCGGTTGTCAAAGGTGAAACTAATCCTTCAGGACCCTCTCAATAAGGGTACCAAAAACAATTTTCTTTTGTTTTGTAGGTTAGGATTAGGAGTAGGAGTAAAGTAGAGAAGATTTGGTACTTGGACAGTGGATGTTCAAGACACATGTGTGGAAACATACATGAGCTGACTGATGCAGTTGCTGTGGATGGTCCAAAAGTTACTTTTGGAGACAGTAAAGAAGGCAAGATTGTAGCTAAAGGAAGGGTTATCAAAGGAAACATTGAGATATCTGAAGTCTCATATGTTAAAGGCCTAAAGTACAACCTGCTGAGCATAAGTCAATTTTGTGACAAAGGATATTCAGTCATCTTCTCAACAGATAAGTGCTATGTTGAACAGATTGGTACAAAGAAGGTAATTTTATCTGGAAGTAGACAAGGAAATATCTACATAGTCGACTGGAATTCTGCAAATAAGAATTCAAGTGTTTGTTTGGTGGCATCTGCACCAAGTGAAGTTAGCTGGCTATGGCACAAGAGAATGAATCATCTAAACTTCAAGACCATAAACAGATTAATCAAGAATGATCTGGTAGAAGGGATTCCAAAAGCAGTCATGAGCAAAGACAAGCTTTGTGACGCCTGTCAGAAGGGTTAACAAATCAAGTCATCGTTCAAAGGCAAGAAGCACCAATCTTCTGGAAGGATATTGGAGCTACTACATATGGACTTATTTGGACCCATTGATCCAGTCAGCAATGGTGGAAAGAAATACTGCCTAGCTGTTGTGGACGATTATTCAAGATATACTTGGGTGATTTTCATGAAGAAGAAAAGTGAAACCAAGGAACATCTTACCAATCTGATGGAACTGATCCAGAATGAGAAGAGTATCAAAATATTGAAGATCAGATCAGATAGAGGGACAGAGTTTACAAACTCTACTGTTGAAGAGTATTGTAATATCAAGGGAATACATCATGAGTATTCAGCTGCTAGAACCCCTCAACAGAATGGTGTTGCTGAAAGGAGAAACAGAACACTAAAAGAAGCTGTCAGGACCATGATAGCTGAAGCTAAGCTGCCACAATGATTTTGGGCAGAAGCAACAAATACAGCATGCTTTACCCAAAACAGATGTATGATCAACAAAAATCAGAACAAGACTCCATATGAAGTTTGGAACAACAGAAGACCAAACATTCATTACTTTAAGATTTTTGGTTGTAAATGTTTTGTATTGAATAATGGGAAAAATCACCTTACTGCATTTGCAGAAAAGGCTGATGAAGCTGTCTTTGTAGGATATTCAACTGTTAGTAAGGCTTACAGAGTTTTTAACAAAAGAACATTACTAATAGAAGAATCTATCCATGTAGTATTTGATGAGCCAAGTCAATCTTCTGAAAAGAATCAAAATGTTAACCAAGATCTGTCTACTGATTTACAGAAATTAGACATTGGAAGAAATGAAGAATATGTTCCCATCATACTACCTAATCTTAGTTCAGCTGCTAACTCAAGTGCTGTTCAAAATCACAGTGCTGATTGTCTAACAGACGAGTTGCAAACAGCTGACAGACCAGAGACTGTTCAACAGACTGCAAATGTTCAACAGACTACTACTGGAACTCCAACAGTAGTGTTGCAAGATCAAGACAGAGGACAACATCCTGATCTACAACCTGATCTCAGATGGCTCAAGAATCACCCACCTGAATTAGTAATTGGTGATCCTTTAGATAGAGTGAGAACAAGAAGAGCTGCTGCACAAGATGCTATGTTTGTCACCTTTCTATCTCAAATAGAGCCTACGCAAATTGAAGAAGCTCTAAATGATTCCTTCTGGATAGAAGCTATGCAAGAAGAGTTAAATCAATTTGAAAGGAATGAAGTCTGGTACTTCGTTCCTAGACCAAGTCATCAAAGAGTAATTGGCACTAAATGGGTTTTCAGAAATAAGATGAATGAAGATGGTATTGTTACCAGAAACAAAGCAAGATTAGTGGCCAAGGGTTATTGTCAAGAAGAAGGAATAGACTTTGATGAAACATTTGCACCAGTAGCAAGACTTGAAGCAATCAGACTGTTTCTAGCCTATGCTGCTTATAAGAACTTCACTGTTTATCAGATGGATGTGAAGTCTGCTTTTCTCAATGGAGAACTGCAAGAAGAGGTATATGTTGAACAACCTCCTGGATTTGAAGTCTATCAAGAAGAGGACAAGGTATATCGTCTGAAGAAAGCCCTCTATGGACTGAAACAGGCTCCAAGAGCATGGTATGATACCCTATCTGATTTTCTTTTAATTAAAGGATTTCATAAAGGTAAGGTAGATAAAACCTTGTTTACAATTGAATGGGAAAATCATATATTACTTGTGCAAATATATGTGGACGATATTATTTTTGGTTCAACTAACCAACAGATGTGTGATAAGTTCTCCAAGCTGATGCAGAATAAGTTTGAAATGAGCATGATGGGTGAACTTAATTATTTTCTTGGTCTGCAAGTTAGACAGTTGCCTGATGGAATATTCATCAGCCAAGCAAAATACACAAGAGATCTGTTCAAGAAGTTTGGTATGGAAACTAGCTCAACTGCTACCATTCCTATGTCTACAAGTCTTCGTTTGGATAAAGATGAAGATGGCAAATCAGTGGACATAACCAAATATAGAGGCATTATTGGTTCATTGTTGTATCTAACAGCAAGTAGACCTGATATAATGTACTCAGTTGGAGTCTGTGCAAGATTTCAATCAAACCCCAAGGAATCTCATCTTTTAGCTGCCAAGAGGATATTGAAATATGTTAAAGGCACTCAAGAATTGGGATTGTGGTATCCTAGAGAATCTGGATTTGAGCTTATTGGTTATTCAGATTCAGACCTTGCTGGCTGCAAGATTGACAGAAAGAGCACAACAGGTGCCTGTCAGTTCTTAGGTAGTCGTCTGATCTCATGGATGAGTAAGAAACAGACCTCAGTTTCTATATCTACTGCTGAAGCTGAATATATAGCTGCTGGAGCTTGCTGTGCACAGATACTTTGGTTGAAGCATCAACTAGAAGACTACAACATCAAAATCAGTGGAATTCCAATCTACTGTGACAACACAAGTGCAATCTCTCTTACTCAGAACACTACAAGTCATTAAGGACTAAACATATAGAGATCAAGCATCACTTCATTAGAGATCATGTGGAAAAAGGCAATGTTATGATAGAGTATGTTCATACTGACAATCAGATTGCTGATATCTTCACTAAACCTTTAAGTGAAGTAAGGTTTTCAACTCTAAGAGCTGAGCTAGGACTACTTAAATTGGATACATAAGCTGAGGAGGAACTCATCAGAAGACTGAAGTTCAACAGCTTAGTTATTCACTATTTTGTTCAAGAATTAACCTTCAACAGACTTGTTAGCTTATGAATTCTTAAAGTCAGGGGGAACGTGTAAGACTAGCGGTACTTCTGTTCTAAAGATGAAATCAGTTAATGACAGTTAGTTGAAGTTAAGTTATCAGAAGATATGTTCTTAATTCTTGAAGACTGAAGATTATTTTATCTTGCTGGATTGACAAACAGCAGAGGAAGATTACTAGCTATTGGCATTCTCTAGTAATAACAGATATCAGATCACTCGTCTGTCAGATAAGTTAGACTCTACTCATCTGATGTCTTATATAAGCATGGTTATACAGTCGCATTTTTAGAAACACGCTTTTATAAGTAACGGATAAGTAACGTTTGAGTTTCCCGCCTGTCTGACATTAAAATATTAAAATTTGAAATCCGCAACTCCCATTCACACGATTTAAAACTGTCAGATTAGATCAACGTTTCAGATTAATCACGATAACCAAATCAAAGGAAACAATAAAGTCCGATCTGAACAGCACAGTCGTCTTACGCACTCAAACACTCTCAAATTCTCTAACTCTCAAGCTCTCCTGTTTCGAAAGTTTATTGCTTTTGCAGAATTCTACTCACTAATCTCAGAAATGGAAAATATTATTGATGGAAGATACCTAAGCTACAGCAAATTTCACTTTTCGGGTACTGATCTGATGCGCTCAATCCTGGAGAAAATCAAAGAGGCATCACTTGTTCCTGTTCTTGAAGCGCATGAAGATAGGGTTTACCTAGAAGATGTTGATCACTTCTACAAGACCAGGGAATTCTCGAAAAATGACACTGTTATGACGGCTGTCATTGGTGGTAAGAAAATTGCTATTTCTGCTGCTGTTCTTAGTGAAATTTACAAGTTAGCAGATAAGGGAGGAGATGACTGGAACTCTGATGAAAACTCAATTAAAGGATGAGTATCAGAGGTTCGCAGACATCATTGCGAAGGTGCTGGATTGTAGCACGAGCTCACTAGATGGGTTACCAAGGAAAAGGTACTACGCCATGGTTTGCATATACTATGGACTGAAAGTTAACTGGGCTGCTCACGTCTATGAGCTGCTGAGTGATAAGAGGCTTTCTCATGCCATCTTACTTAGCAATCTGTTTGCATCCCTGCAATGTCCTATGAGTGGTGGAAAGGCCACTCACAGTAGCAAGGAGTTCAAATTGTATGAACCAGTGAGACAAGTGGTGGCAAAACCAAAAAGAAAGGCCACTGCAAAATCCAAAAAGACCCCTTCTAAGAAGAGCAAGAAGGAGGGTCAGACAAGTCAATCTGCTGAGCCAACAGCACAGTCTGCTGTTGTGATTGAATCAGCACAAACTGAAGAAGCAGTTCCAGAAAAGATGATTGAAGATTTCACCAGGGAGATTGAGCAGATGAAGACTGACTCCTCTCCTGAAAGAACTGAGTCTGAGGAAGAAATGCCTCTTCAAAGGTTGAAAAGGTTGAGAACTAGAAGTGAGGCAAGGGGACCTCCTACTGTCAAACCCCCTGCCAAAAGAATTGCCAAATCAAAGGTCAAGAGAAAGGTCACTTTCTCTGAGGAGCCAGTTGCAACAGTTAGAGAAACAACAACATCAGCAGACAGGCCATTAGTTGTTGAAGAACCTGCTGATAAGCCTACTGAAGAAGTTGTATCTAAAAATGGAGTATCTGCAGAAGACTCATCTGTTGCACTATCTGCTGAAATTGAAGAAGCACAGCAGACTAGTTCAACACATGAAAAAGATGCACTCTTGTTGCATCCTACTCCTGTTGCTGCAACCCCTCTTCAAGCAGTTGAAAGTCCTGAATCAAGGAGAAAAAGGACTGGTAAAATTGCAACATACCTAACTGCTGCTGAAAAGAAAAAACAAGATGCTGCTGAAAAGCTAAGGAAAGCTGCAGAAAAGGCAGAAGAAGATAGGCTGAAAAGCCTAGAGTTAAAAAGGCTGGAAGAAGAGGCCAGCAAGATGACTCAAGAGCAAAGGGACGCTATTGAGGAAGCAGAATTGGCTGCTGCTATTCAAGCAAGCACCAAGGATGCTCATGGACCACAACATACTGGTGGAGTAGTTATTGGTGAACAAAGGGATCCTAACAAACCAATACCAGCTATGCCTGCACCAAAGATAAAGCCAAAGAGAAGAGAGGAGATTAGACTGTCTTTGGAGATTGTCAGGGATGACCCTGCTATCTTTGAAGAATTCCTTAAAAGGTTGGATGTTGAAGGTGCAAGAATCAACCATCTGACGTTATTCAATGCTGAAAAGATAAGATACAACAGATGGAGAGAATTCAGACTGACAAAGAGTCCAGCTGAAATGGCCAAGTGGAAAGCCTTCACTGCTGAAGAAGCCTGGGTGCTGAAGTGGCTTGAGACTGGATCCTTAATTCAAGCACTTGATTCAGAATTCTTTCTGGACAGGTTAAGATTGAGAATAAGTCACATAGTCAAGGCTGAAGCGAAGAAGATTTTTGAGTCTGTTCCTGAGGATTATGATGAATCAGAAGACCTCAAGGAAAGATCAATCAAGTTGGCTATTGCTCAAGCAATGGAGCTTTGGGCAAAGAAGTCTAGGAAGCTGAAGGGACAACCCAGCTCATTGGTCCCTCTTCCTAACATCAAGAACATTGTCTATGGTCCAAACATCAAACCATTTGAAGAGCTACCTGAGGAACCATACTCACCTTTTATTCCTCTTGATAATTTTACATGGATTTCTCACAGGTCTGCTGTATATAATGAAGGTTTGATGAAAACAGTTGAAACTGTTAAGAAGATCAAGTCCCCTGCTGACAAGGAAAAAGAAGAATCGTCTGATCAACAAAAGGACAAAGAGGGTACATCTGACCCATCTGATCAGAACAGAGACAAGGGTGACAAGTCTGACACAGCTGATGAATCAAAGAAAGGAGAAATTATTCCAGCTGATCAGATCAAAGAAAAGGAGGCTGTTGTTGAAAAAGATGATCAGACTAAGGAGAAGGAAAGCACTCCTGGTCCAACAGATCAGTCTCTTGAACTGATAATTCAAGCAGCAGAGCAACTTAGTGGAGAAGCACCTCTTGCTCTACCTCCTATTCCAACAGATATTCCTTCCACTTCTCAGGCTGCACAAACATCTTTGTTGGATTCCATTCAGCAACTAATATCAAATTCATTGAAGGAAATGCAGGAGAAGTTAACTGCTGATGTGTTGGCTGCTGTAAGTCAACCCACTCAAAAAGCTGCTGCTGCCCCAACTCATCTGATTGAGGAGACTGCTCAGAATGTTCAATCTATCTGTCAAGAGATGGATGTACTCAGGAGAAGGACTCAAAGCACAGCTGCTGGTTGGAGGGATATCACAGAAACTGTTGAGATGGCCATCAAAGCAGAAGATGAAACATTGGTAAATATGGGCAAAGCCTTCAAATCCTCTGCTGATATGGTACTTGCAACCCAATTTCAGTTGGGTGAACAAGGTGAAGATGTTCTCAACAAAATGAATGCTATGGAAGCTAACCAATCAACCCTTGCTGCTCAAGTTAATATTATCAAAATCAATCAGCTAAGGCAAGGAGCTCAGATGGATGCTCTAGAAGAAAACATCAAGCTTCTTTGTGATTCACTTCAGATCACTCCTATCCTACCAAGTTATCCAATCATCCCTGCTGATGATGACAAAAAGGGGGAAGATTGTGAGGAGCAAGCAACTGAAACTGATAAAAAGGAAGGAACTGAAGCTGAAGCTCCAAGTAGTTCTGCTGATAAGACTGAACAAAATATTGAAGGAACAAGCAGACTAACAGAAGAGGAGATCACTGAAGAAGAAGAAGCTGACAATGCTGAAACTGAAGCAAAAGCTAAATCTGATAAAGAGCTAGCTGCTGCCAAAGACTCAGCTGAAGAACAGCTTGATCCTGATGTTAAGAACAAGAAGATAGAGCTGCTGAGGAAAAGATTCTTTGAAGAGTTGGAAGCTGAAACTTCCAAACTGTCTGATGAAGAATCTGAAAAAGAAGACAAGGAAACTGAAGAAGAAAATAAAGAAGAAGCTGAAAAAGAGAAGAAAAATTCAGAAGAAGAGAAGAAGGAAGAAGACTAGTTTAGGCTAGACTTTTCTCTTATCTTAAAAATACTTGTAATCTTTTAAGTACTTTGCACTTTTCATCTTTCAACACTTGTAATATGTAATCAGTTCAATTATCTATAAAATTGCAAGTTTGAATCCAACACACTATTTCTATCTCAGAAATTTTTGAGGATCAAAACTTTAGTTTAGGTACAGGTACTTAGCTGGAGTTTTGTCATCATCAAAAAGGGGGAAATTGTTGATGAAGATGAAGTTGAAGAGCAAAGAAGACAAGTGATTAAGGGAAAGTTTTGATGATTTCCAAAACATCATAATCAGCTAAGTATGGAAAGCTTAGCTCCCTTAGAAGAACCTTGAACAAACAAAGAAGATATCAGAAGAGTTCAAAGTTCAAAGACCAGAAGACTAGTGATCTCATGCTGAAACAGCGAACAGAAAGGTAGGTCATCAGCCGAGTCAAATCAGATTAGTTCAGTATTTGATCAGCAGAGTGCCTATCAGATGGGTTGCTTCGATCAGCAGAGTAAAAGAGATCAATAGTTCAGTCCAACGGTAATAAATGCACTTGGAGTAATAAATGCTGTAAGAGAAGGGTAGTAATGGCAAATGATTGAAGAAAACCTCGTATCAGCAGAGTTCATTTAATGCTGCTGCAGGAAACTACAGCAGAAAAAGTACTGTAGCAGGTTGCCCTTTTTGATTCTGGCAAAGGCGATGGATTTGATGATGTGATTTGCTTCAACGGTCATAAATTCAAATCCATGTATAAATAGAGCTGATTTTCAACGAGCGAGACACACAACAACAATCAGAGATTTCGATTTTGAAGCAGAATTTATCTAAGTCTCAAAAGCTCAAAACAGCTCACTCGTCTGGTGGAAGTCATCTGTTGACAGAAACCCAGTTGAAGAAAACAGAAAATTACGATCTGAGTGATCTTGTAAAAAGCTGAGTGTTGTGAGAAGTTGTGATCCATCTTTGTGAGTGATCAAACTTCAGAGAGTAGAATTTCTTAGTGATTTTCTATTGTGAGCTTATAGCCTTTTCATTAGTTGTCTAGGTATAAGTGGAGAAATATTGTAATCTGTGTGATTATAGTATAACCCAGAATCTAAGTGATCTGGAAGAGTGGACTAAAGGATTTCTATCCATATAACCACTATAAAAATTCTTTGTGTTATCTTGCATTCAAGTTTTCTTGCATATTTTAAAGATTGCACATTTAAACACTTTGAATTATTAAAAGATTTTATAAGGAGTTTCAAAACTGGGGATAAAATCTTTTTAGAACTTAGTCTACTTGTGAAAAACACTTTTAAACAATCCGCTGCAAGTATACTCTTTGAAAAACTGTTTTGCTGAAAAACAGCTAAGTATTTGTAAGAAGAGTGGTCAGTCTGCTGTTCAAGATTTGTTCACGATCAGCTAAGTCTGCTTACTGTTCTTCATCAGCTTAGTCTGCTGACAGAAGACTAAAAAGTTTTTAAGTTCAAAAAATTTTCAGAGGTCTATTCACCCCCCCCCCTCTAGACCTCATCTGACCACTTGGGACCAACATTCTTTATTCACCACAATGTCAACTTCATCAACGTTTATTGTCTTGGTGATTTTGAATGGACCTTTAGTGATACATGTAAACATGTTGTCATTGTATGCCGCAGGAAAGATTTCCATTCTAATTTTCCAGTCTTCGAAACTCATACCCCCAATGTGGGGAACATGGCTGATACTATCTATTTTCAAAAAGTTTTTTATTTTTCAAAAACGTTCTTTTTTTTTTTTTTGAAAATTTTAAAATCTTTTAAAAACACTCGGATCAAGCTCGATGATCATACGGATGATTCTAATGAACCACCTGCTCTGATACCACTTGTTGGTCCCAAGTAGTCAGTTGAGGTCTAGAGGGGGGGGGGGGTGAATAGACCTATGAAACTTTTAGAACTTTAAAATTTAAACTTCAACTTTTCAAATAAGCAGACTAAACTGACGAAGTTAGGAGAAGTTACTAGGCTGTTCGCGCACACAACTTTGAGCAGCAAAGTAGACCACTTCAATTGATTCACTTAGCTGACTTTAATTAAATCAAAGTTCCAAGATGAGTTACTTGCAGCGGATTTGTAAAGTGTTTTTCTCAAGCAATCAAAACTTGATTTCAGAGTTTTATCCCCAGTTTTACAAAATTCTTTTCAAACAGTTTTAACAAAAATATGCTTCTTTTGAAATATGCAAGAAAAGAATGCAGAATGTAAAACATTGATACTTTTATAGTGGTTATATGGATTAAAATCCTTTAGTCCACTCTTCCAAGTCACATAGATCTTGGGTTATACTATAATCACACTATAATCACAAAGATTACAATATACACTGCTTACGCCGAACAACAAATGAACTTGCCGTAAGTTCACAATAGCAGATCACAAAAAAAACCTATCCTCCGAAGTAATATCACTCACACAGGTGTATATCTACTCCTAACAATACTTTTCTTTTACAAGAATCACTCAGATTTTTTCTTTTCTTCAATGTCTGCTTTTGTCAACAAATGACCAAGCTGATGGGTGAACTGTTCTTGAGTTCTTTTGAAACTTGAAAAGATTTTGCTTCTGAATGCTCTCAAATCTCAAAAGTGCATTATCTTGTATTATGTCCTCTTTGAACTCTTCGAACAAGCTTCCTTTTATAGTTGAGATTTGAAATCTTTCCGTTGAAGGATAACGGAAGTCTTCATCTCGAGCATTGGTCCCTATCTCTCAGGAACGGCTACCTGCGACTGTGTACTGTCATATCTACTGTACTTCTTTGTCAGTCGCATTAAATGCACTCCGCTGATACGAGGTTCTTCTTCAATCATTTACCATAAATACCCTTTCTCTTCAGCATTAATTTCTCTAAGTGCATTTATAACCATTGAGGTGACTTGTCTGATCACATCCACTCAGCTGTCCGAAGTCTCTCGTCTGATGAACACTCGGCTGATCCCAAACTGAACAAATCTGTTGAGTCAGCTGAATCTTACCAATCTAATTTCCTTCTACAGCAATAGATCAGTCGTCTCCTCGACCATAAGTCTTGATCCTTCTGTTTTGTCTTTTATTGTTTGATCAAAACTTTTTTACAAGGGATTTACTAAGCTTCCATTACTTAGCTGATCTTGATGTTTTGAAAATCATCAAAACCTCCCTTCAATATTTGTCTTCGTCTAGTTATTGTTCTATATAGCAATAAGCCATCCAAGAACATCAAGAAATTGAACACTAATTTCCAGCAATGACAAGTTAATGTTCTAAGTACATATAACTATGATATGTGCACAATTTCATAAAAATAGTCAATTTAAACTAGTCCAACAAATTCTCCGTTGTTTTATATGTCAAGGAAGCTCAATTTCTCACCATAGATCCTACTAAATATTCCTAAAACACAACCATAATGTCCTTATAAAATCAGCCCATACCTATTATACATCTATGGGAAAACTCACAATTCTAGCCATAACTTCTACAAAGTACTAAGCTAGAACAATTTAGAACAAGTATATAACCACCCCATGAATTAATCTTAATTATCCATGAACATGGATGAATCTTAGAAGTTAACAACATCACTTACAAGAGAAAATAATCGGTGCAAATTGAAGAAGAAGACGCAAGGAGCAACTTTGGTCAAAGCCGACACCGTAACCGATTTTTCTTGATTTCTTAACAATTGTTTTGATGCTTTGAAACCCTCCAAGAAGACCTGAACGTTTTTGCTCTGTTTCTATCTGATTTGGAACTAAGGTTGAAGACAATCTTATAGAGGATAAGTGAGTGGAAATGAGAAAGGACAATTTTGACCCTTCTAGATTGCCTAGCCTTTTCAATTCTGTCCAGGGCTCGTTTGTTATATTTTACTGAACAAAAAACACTCAAAACTCTTCCATTAGCTAGATCATGAAAAATTAGGAAAGTTAGCCTTTTGAATCACCTGATTCCGAGGTCGTATGAATTAATTATGATTTTCTGAAGTTAGGACTTCAAATTCGGTTCACAAAGCCCCGAAAACTTATAGATCAACACTTTGAGTTTAACAAGTTACATGAACATGTAAATGAAGTCATATAACACATAATTATGTCATAAACCATATAAAACAATATTATCTAGCAATTAATAAATGCAAAGCACGCAGTGCCCAATAGAATATATGCACCTTCACACACATGCAACATGTCACGAAAACGGGTTATGACATCCTACCCTCCTTATAGGAATTTAGTCCTCTAAATTCATACCATGATCGTCGAACAAATGCGGGTAATTCAATCTCATGTCGGCTTCCGTTTCCCATGTAGCTTCCTCTATTCCATGATCTCTCCAAAGAACCTTCACGAGAGGAATGACCTTAGACGACAGTACTCGTTCTTTCGTGTCAAGAATTCGAACTGGATGCTCAACATCTGATACATCGGGCTGAACCTCAAGTAGCTCATAGTTCAAGACATGTGATGGATCAGATATATACTTCCGCAACATAGAAACATGTAAAACATCATGTACTCCAGTGATTGATGGTGGTAGATCCAACCGGTAAGCCAACGAGTCGACTCTCTCAAGTATCTCAAAAGGTCCTATGAATCTCGGAGTCAACTTACCTTTTTTCCCAAACCTCTTGATCCCACGGTTTGGCGATATCTTCAGAAATACAAAATTTCCTACCTGGAATTCAAGTTCTCGACGACGGTGATCAGCATAACTCTTATGACGACTCTGTGCTGTAAGAAGCCTCTGTCTAATCAATCTCACCATCTCAACCGATTGCTGAACCAAATCAGTTCCATATACATTGGCCTCTCCGACATCCATCCAACATAATGG
The DNA here is from genome assembly GCA_003313485.2 of Penstemon barbatus. Taxonomy (NCBI): domain Eukaryota; kingdom Viridiplantae; phylum Streptophyta; class Magnoliopsida; order Lamiales; family Plantaginaceae; genus Penstemon; species Penstemon barbatus. Next base: position 50,644,964 of record CM064883.1, read on the forward strand.
TGATCTACAAGGTCTCCCATACAAAGCCTCAAATGGAGTCATACCGATACTAGATTGGAAACTATTGTTATAGGAAAACTCTGCAAGTGCTAAATGCTTGTCCCAACTTCCTCGGAAGTCCTGGACACAAGCCCTCAACATATCCTCTAAAATTTGTATGGTGCGCTTGGACTGCCCATCGGTCTGGGGATGAAAAGATGTGCTGAAATCAAGTCGCGTCCCCATAGCATCCTGAACAGCGCGCCAAAAACGTGAAGTGAACCTCGGATCCCTATCTGACACAATGCTAATTGGAATCCCATGTAATCTCACAACCTCATTCACATACAATGTAGCGTATTGAGTCGGTGTATAAGTCATACTGTAGGCAAGAAAATGGGCCGACTTGGTCAGTCGATCCACTATAACCCATATTGCATCATGTCCTCGACTCGTACGTGGTAAACCTATAACAAAATCCATCGTGATGTTGTCCCACTTCCACTCTGGAATACTCAATGGCTGAAGCAATCCCGGAGGTTTTCGATGCTCTGCCTTCACCTGCTGACAAGTCAAACAGTGGGCAACAAACTCCACCACATCCTTCTTCAATTCCTGCCACCAATAATGTTGTCTCAAGTCCCGGTACATCTTGGTACTACCTGGGTGAATGGTGTACCGAGATCGGTGTGCCTCCTCCAATAGTTTCTATCTCAACTTATCAACAGAAGGAACACATAGTCTACCACGAAACCGAAGAATACCATCCTCATGTACTCGAAAATCAGAATCCTGGCTATTCCCTAAGGTCTTAATAATCTCTTGAAATTTCATATCTTGTGCCTGTCCATCTCTAATATCCTGTAACACCTTGGACTGAATCTGGATACTTGCACATATAAAGCCATGTCTGATAGTAGTGAAATCCCATCTGGCTGCACTCTCAACAAGTCTCCATTCTCGTGCCATGATGCTAGAAATGGTTGCCTTCCTACTCAAGGCATCATCTACCACGTTCGCCTTCCCGGGATGATACAATATCGTGCAGTCATAATCCTTCAAGAACTCCATCCATCGACGTTGTCGCATGTTAAGCTCCTTTTGAGAAAACAAATATTTCAAACTTTTGTGGTCCGTGTAAATCTCGAACTTGGCCCCGTACAAGTAATGTTTCCACTTGTGTAAAGCAAAAACAACCGCAGCCAATTCTAAGTCATGTGTAGGGTAGTTATGTTCATGTAGGTTAAGTTTTCTCGAGGCATATGCTATCACTCTGCCGTTCTGCATTAATACACAACCCAAACCCTCTTTTGAGGCATCACTATATATAACAAAGTTTTCTGATCCCTCGTGTAAAGACAAAACTGGAGCTCTAACTAATTTCTCCTTCAGAGTCTGGAAACTAAGCTCGCAACGATCACTCCAAACAAAAGGAACACCTTTTCGGGTCAAACTAGATAACGGAGCAGCAATTCTAGAGAAACCTGGTACAAATCTTCGATAATAACCTGCCAAGCCCAGAAAACTTCTTACCTCTCTAATACTGCTCGGTTGTTTCCAATCCACTATCGCCTCAATCTTAGAAGGATCAACAGTCACTCCTGCACTAGATATCACATGGCCAAGAAAAGAAATGTGTTCCAACCAGAAAGCGCATTTGTTAAACTTGGCATACAACTTCCTGTCTCGCAAGATGGATAATACAACCCTCAAATGCTGCTCATGATCAGCCCTAGTCTTGGAATACACCAAAATATCATCAATGAACACCACAACAAAACTATCAAGGTAGGGTTTGAAAACCCGGTTCATCAAATCCATAAAAACAGCTGGAGCATTGGTTAGCCCAAATGGCATAACCATAAACTCTTAGTGCCCATATCTAGTCCTGAAAGCTGTCTTCTGGATGTCTGAGTCTCGAACCCTCAACTAGTGATACCCACTTCGAAGATCCAACTTTGAGAACACTTTAGCCCCCTGAAGCTGATCAAACAAATCTTCAATTAATGGTAACGGGTACTTGTTCTTCACTGTCACTCGGTTCAGCTATCTGTAATCTTTACACATACACCATGACCCATCCTTCTTCTTTACAAACAATACTGGTGCACCCCATGGTGATACACTCGGTCTGATAAACCCCTTTTCCAACAACTCTTGTAACTGTACTTTCAATTCCTGCATAATAGCTGGTGCTATCCTGTACGGTGGTATAGAAATCGGTGCAGTATCTGGTGTAACATCAATACAGAACTCTATTTCCCTCTGAGGAGGGAAAGCGAAATCCTCAGGGAATACATCAGGATAATCACACACAACATGTACATCTTCTAGTGTAATCTCACCCCTATCAGTCTTAGACACAAATGCCAGAAACCCCTCGCAACCCCGATTAATCAACTTGGTAGCTCGTACCGCAGATAAAATATGCAAGGTAGGTTTCCCCTTGTCCCCAGTGACATGTAAAGTATCTAGGCCAGGCACATGCGATGACACATTCTTGTTAAAACAATCTACCTGGGCATGATAAACACCAAGCCAATCCATACCAAGCAAGACATCGAACTCATGTAGTGGTAACTCTATCAGATCCGCAGGTAAAGTATGACCCTCTACTATAACATCACACGCATAATATACCACCCTAGGCACAAACATCTCACCTAACGGGGTGGACACCTCTAGCACATATGGCAGATAAGAAGGTTGTGAATTGAAATGTTGTGCAAAATGTGATGCCACATATGAATGGGATGATCCTGGGTCTACAAGTACTCTAGAATGATAGTTCGAAACGACTAGTGTACCTGTAATGACTGAGGTCGAATTCTTCGCCTCCTGCTGTCCTAGGGAAAACACCTTTCCCTGAACCTTGGGACGCCCTACATTGTCCCTCTTCACTCTTGATACCTGACATTTGTTCTTTGCCTTGGGACAATCTAGTAAAAAATGTCACATCTCACCACAAGCAAAACACTGGCCAAGCTTACGACGACATCTATCCTCGGTGTGCCCGGTCCTACCACAATGTCTACACACTGAACATGTGATTGTACTAGTCTGAGGTGGGTTTGGACCAACTGTGTTAGCTGCAACTGATTTAGATGGCTGTGAAAACTGACTCTGTCTACCAAAGTCCTTGCCCTTTCCCCTGTATCTGCCTCCTCTCCATGACTTTTTCCCACTCTGGGAAAATGGTTGTTGTGTTGATGCTGCGGAGGCTGTAGATACTGCAGAAACTGGTATGGATCCCGACTGAGCCCTCCTATCTCTACTACCCTGCTCCAACCTCAAGGCCCTGTCCACAACCTGATGGTAATTATCAAAATCTAGGGCTTCCAACCTGTCACGGTAGTCATCATTTAGACCTGTGATGAACATGTCAATCTTCATATCCTCAGTCTCTATCAAATGCTTGTTAAAGGCGGCCAACTCGGTGAATCTTGCCTCATACTCTGACACAGTGTTATCCCCCTGTATCAGGTTCAAGAAATCTCTCTCCCGCTGTTTACGAACAATGGAAGGAGCATATTATGCTTGAAACTCTCGTCTGAACATATCCCATGTCGGTTGTTGATGCTTAGTAGCCCAAGTTTCCTCAACTAACCGCCACCATTTCCTGGCAGCCCCAGTAAACATGAATGCTGCAAAAACAACCCTCCAAGAATCCTCTAAGCCTAAGGCAACAAAAATATGAGTAATGCTCTCAAGCCACTCTTCTGCCTTATCCACATCTGGCTGGCCATCAAATCTCGGTGGGTTCAGTTTCATAAACTTTTCTAAAGCTTTTCCCTGCTTATCAGAAGAAGTACTAACAACCGGAGGAGACGATACAACCTCAATTGGGGGTCCCGCAGCTGGTACTGCCTGCTGAGTACGCTGTTGTAGTGGAGCTAACATGGTCATAATATACTCAAGCTTCTGATGTATCTCACTCATCTCCTGCTCTTTAGCCAAGGGAACATGATCAGAAGAAGCACTATGCTCAATTCCTGCAGGTTACTTCCCCTGTTTGTGAGGTGGGTTACTCTCGGCACTCATCCTGAATCAGAATCGACACTCACGAACCCCAAAGTACCGACACGTAACACTATAAGTTACTATAGAAACATGGTCAACACATACCTACAGCCAAGGAACCTATCCGGGCTTATAGCTAACGCGCTCTGATACCAACTGTCACACCCCCATCCCGGGTAGGTCCCGAGCACGGGAAAGTGACGTGCATGTCAAGCATATCATATCAAGTACATTGTCATTTTATCAACAAAACCATATCTCGTGACATATAATTCCTTTGTAAAATATATAACATAGCAAGTAATAAAGGGACGAATATTAAAATTTCGCCAACTATTAGTTATACAAAGTAATCGGGCGATTTTATTACTTTAATATGGCGTAACAAAATTACATAACCTGTACAATTAATCAAACTACCAATTGTGGCAACAACACAAGTATATAAATAAACCAGAATATTGTAGCAACCATATAAATAAACCCTGTAGCAAATAATTGTCATCTCCTCAACTGAAACAGTACAAACTATGTGGCTAATATTGTGTTACAACCAAGATAGCCATAAGTACAAAATACAAGAGTGAGGCTATGAGCTACAAAATATACAACAAAAGACACTCAAAGGATCTAAATGATCCGTACATGTACAAAAATGCCTCACCGCGATATACAACTACCTTACCAAACTATGTACAACAACCTACCCCAGGCTACTCGATGTTGATCCCCGGTCCTCACTCAGGCCTACCACCGGTGGTACTGTGATCTAAGGAAAACAAAGTAAACGGAGTAAGTCAAAAGACTTAGTAAGTGATGTCGTGATTCATGCATGTGGGAGAGTTATACAATTATAACAATTGATCCAAAATAACATTTATAACTCCATATATCAAAAATCAAGTCATATACAAGTCATGTAACAAGCCATATATGTATGGGCACGTTGGAAAGCATATAACATGAAATTAGGATACGTTATTGATGAAGCTTTACTCGATGTCTTGAATCATGTCCATCTCATATCCATGTCGAATATATAGCCGTGTGTCGAAATAAACGATCACACAAAGAGGTCCAAGAATGTACCGGTATCAACATATCATGTAATCCATAAATGGATTGCAAAGGTTCCCTTTGCTAGCAAGGGTTCCAATGACGTATGCCTTGAATCGTGGCCAACGATCAAGGGTCGGTTAGGCTCCACAAAGAAACCATCACCTCAAGTATACACAAATAAAACCATGGTTTCCGTATGATGTATCAATGAACTATATAACCAAATTCATCCAAGGTAAAGTACATGGATGAATTCCATATGCCTAATTAAATCAATAATCAATACATCACCAAATAACAATATCTCATATGTACAAGTTATTGTTCTATATAGCAATAAGCCATCCAAGAACATCAAGAAATTGAACACTAATTTCCAGCAATGACAAGTTAATGTTCTAAGTACATATAACTATGATATGTGCACAATTTCATAAAAATAGTCAATTAAAACTAGTCCAACAAATTCTCCATTGTTTTATATGTCAAGGAAGCTCAATTTCTCACCATAGATCCTACTTAATATTCCTAAAACACAACCATAATGTCCTTATAAAATCAGCCCATACCTATTATACATCTATGGGAAAACTCACAATTCTAGCCATAACTTCTACAAAGTACCAAGCTAGAACAATTTAGAACAAGTATATAACCACCCCATGAATTAATCTTAATTATCCATGAACATGGATGAATCTTAGAAGTTAACAACATCACTTACAAGAGAAAATAATCGGTGCAAATTGAAGAAGAAGACGCAAGGAGCAACTTTGGTCAAAGCCGACACCGTAACCGATTTTTCTTGATTTCTTAACAATTGTTTTGATGCTTTGAAACCCTCCAAGAAGACCTGAACGTTTTTGCTCTGTTTCTATCTGATTTGAAACTAAGGTTGAAGACAATCTTATAGAGGATAAGTGAGTGGAAATGAGAAAGGACCATTTTGACCCTTCTAGATTGCCTAGCCTTTTCAATTCTGTCCAGGGCTCGTTTGTTATATTTTACTGCACAAAAAGCACTCAAAACCTCTTCCATTAGCTAGATCATGAAAAATTAGGCAAGTTAGCCTTTTGAATCACCTGATTCCGAGGTCGTATGAATTAATTATGATTTTCTGAAGTTAGGACTTCAAATTCGGTTCACAAAGCCCCGAAAACTTATAGATCAACACTTTGAGTTTAACAACTAACATGAACATGTAAATGAAGTCATATAACACATAATTATGTCATAAACCATATAAAACAATATTATCTAGTAATTAATTAATGCAAAGCACGCAGTGCCCAATAGAATATATGCACCTTCACACACATGCAACATGTCACGAAAACGGGTTATGACATCCTACCCTCCTTATAGGAACTTAGTCCTCTAAATTCATACCATGATCGTCGAACAAATGCAGGTAATTCAATCTCATGTCGGCTTCCGTTTCCCATGTAGCTTCCTCTATTCCATGATCTCTCCAAAGAACCTTCACGAGAGGAATGACCTTAGACGACATTACTCGTTCTTTCGTGTCAAGAATTCGAACTGGATGCTCAACCTCTGATACATCGGGCTGAACCTCAAGTAGCTCATAGTTCAAGACATGTGACGGATCAGATATATACTTCCGCAACATAAAAACATGGAAAACATCATGTACTCCAGTGATTGATGGTGGTAGAGCCAACCGGTAAGCCAACGAGTCGACTCTCTCAAGTATCTCAAATGTCCTATGAATCTCGGAGTCAACTTACCTTTTTTCCCAAACCTCTTGATCCCACGGTTTGGCGATATCTTCAGAAATACAAAATTTCCTACCTGGAATTCAAGTTCTCGACGACGGTGATCAGCATAACTCTTATGACGACTCTGTGCTGTAAGAAGTCTCTGTCTAATCAATCTCACCATCTCAACCGATTGCTGAACCAAATCAGTTCCATATACATTGGCCTCTCCGACATCCATCCAACATAATGGTGATCTACAAGGTCTCCCATACAAAGCCTCAAATGGAGTCATACCGATACTAGATTGGAAACTATTGTTATAGGCAAACTCTGCAAGTGCTAAATGCTTGTGCCAACTTCCTCGGAAGTCCTGGACACAAGCCCTCAACATATCCTCTAAAATTTGTATGGTGCGCTTGGACTGCCCATCGGTCTGGGGATGAAAAGATGTGCTGAAATCAAGTCGCGTCCCCATAGCATCCTGAACAGCGCGCCAAAAACGTGAAGTGAACCTCGGATCCCTATCTGACACAATGCTAATTGGAATCCCATGTAATCTCACAACCTCATTCACATATAATGTAGCGTATTGAGTCGGTGTATAAGTCATACTGTAGGCAAGAAAATGGGCCGACTTGGTCAGTCGATCCACTATAACCCATATTGCATCATGTTCTCGACTCGTACGTGGTAAACCTATAACAAAATCCATCGTGATGTTGTCCCACTTCCACTCTGGAATACTCAATGGCTGAAGCAATCCCGGAGGTTTTCGATGCTCTGCCTTCACCTGCTGACAAGTCAAACAGTGGGCAACAAACTCCACCACATCCTTCTTCAATTCCTGCCACCAATAATGCTGTCTCAAGTCCCGGTACATCTTGGTACTACCTGGGTGAATGGTGTACCGAGATCGGTGTGCCTCCTCCAATAGTTTCTGTCTCAACTTATCAACAGAAGGAACACATAGTCTACCACGAAACCGAAGAATACCATCCTCATGTACTCGGAAATCAGAATCCTGGCTATTCCCTAAGGTCTTAATAATCTCTTGAAATTTCATATCTTGTGCCTATCCATCTCTAATATCCTGTAACACCTTGGGCTGAATCTGGATACTTGCACATATAAAGCCATGTCTGATAGTAGTGAAATCCCATCTGGCTGCACTCTCAACAAGTCTCCATTCTCGTGCCATGATGCTAGAAATGGTTGCCTTCCTACTCAAGGCATCAGCTACCATGTTCGCCTTCCCGGGATGATACAATATCGTGCAGTCATAATCCTTCAAGAACTCCATCCATCGACGTTGTCACATGTTAACCTCCTTTTGAGAAAATAAATATTTCAAACTTTTGTGGTCCGTGTAAATCTCGAACTTGGCCCCGTACAAGTAATGTTTCCACTTGTGTAAAGCAAAAACAACTGCAGCCAATTCTAAGTCATGTGTAGGGTTGTTATGTTCATGTAGGTTAAGTTTTCTCGAGGCATATGCTATCACTCTGCCGTTCTGCATTAATACACAACCCAAACCCTCTTTTGAGGCATCACTATATATAACAAAGTTTTCTGATCCCTCGGGTAAAGACAAAACTAGAGCTGTAACTAATTTCTCCTTCAGAGTCTGGAAACTAAGCTCGCAACGATCACTCCAAACAAAAGGAACACCTTTTCGGGTCAAACTAGATAACGGAGCAGCAATTCTAGAGAAACCTGGTACAAATCTCCGATAATAACCTGCCAAGCCCAGAAAACTTCTTACCTCTCTAATACTGCTCGGTTGTTTCCAATCCACTATCGCCTCAATCTTAGAAGGATCAACAGTCACTCCTGCAATAGATATCACATGGCCAAGAAAAGAAATGTGTTCCAACCAGAAAGCGCATTTGTTAAACTTGGCATACAACTTCCTGTCTCGCAAGGTGGATAATACAACCCTCAAATGCTGCTCATGATCAGCCCTAGTCTTGGAATACACCAAAATATCATCAATGAACACCACAACAAAACTATCAATTTATTGAATTAATGTGTGAAATTCAATTAATACAAAGATAATAATCCATAACTTTGGTATGCTAGACTTGGACACATCTCCAAGAGTAGGATTCAAAAGTTGGTTTCACCTAAGCTTCTTGAAAAATAGAACTTGGATGAACTTCCAACCTGCGAATCATGTCTCAAAGGAGAGATGACCAGATCTCCCGTCACAAGGAATCAAGAGCGAACCAAACAAAATCTGGATTTAATCCATGAGTATGGATCACTAAAGGTTACTGTGAGAGGAGATTACTCATACTTCGTACTTTTTGCTAATGACCTTGGTCGTTAGTGGAAAATGAATCTAGTGAGATGCAAATCCGAAAAACCAAGAAAGGTATTTCAATACGAAGCAGAGAATCAACAAAGACATAGTATTATTCGATCTAATCGAGATAGCAAATACTTGTCAAGGATTCCTCAATTATCTTAATGAGAATGAGGTTCTCATACAACAAACTCCTCATAAGACACCTCAACTTATTGAAGTGTCTAAAGAGATGGAATCTAACATTGTTTAACATTGTTCGATCCACATTGAGTTTTGTTAAGCTTCCTTATGCATTCTAGGAGTTAGTCCTCCTGACTGCATCGAAGATACTGAGCAAAGTACCTTCAAAGTACGTGCCTGCAAAGCTTTACCAAGAAAGGTATGGCCAAATACCTTTATACTCTTACATCTGAGTATGGAGATCTCCTGCCGATGGTAGAAACGAGAAAGGAGATAAATTGGCTAGTAGATCCAATTTGTATATAATTGTGGGGTATCCAACGAAATCCATTGGATACATGTTCCACGACAATGAGAAACAATCGTTTCTCCTAGATATCTGTTCCTCTGTTGATGAAGTTCTCGTCAAAGGAAATGGAAACATCATGGAACTTGATGAAGTCCAAGATTTGGACCCGTCCCCGCAAACAGTGGGAGTTAGTCCAGAATTTACTAAACCTACTAGTACACGTACTCTTCGAAGGTCTGATCGAATTCGTAAGGAGCTAAAGCGATTTGGTTTCATTTACGAAAACGAGAATGTGGAAAGTAATCCAAAGACCTATCAAGAAGCGATGTCAGACATAGACTCGGGTGCGTGGCTCGAAGCCATGCAAACCGAAATGGATCCCATCCATTCCAACAAGGTATAACCTTGATTGATCCACCCAAGGGATTTTTCCCTATAAGTTGGTTATAAGTTATAAATGGATCTTCAAACTTGGAATGAATGGAGAGGTGTTGCCTCTAAAAATTGACTAGTGGTAAAAAGGCTATTCACAATGTTCTGGAACAGACTTTGATGAAACCTTTTCTCCATTAGCAATGTCTGAATCCATTTAGATTCACATTTGTTCTGATGAGATAGTCAAGACATTTGACTTCATCAAAACGAGTATGAACCATAAGTGTACAAAAGGATTAGTGGGAGCGCGATGAAGCTCATATTTTGTATGTCGATAATGTTCTGGCTATCTGGTATGATATCGGAATGTTAGCACAGACGAAAGCATGGTTGTCCATGCAATTCTCCATGAAAGATTTAGGAGAAGCATCTTGCCTATTGGGATACGTATCTATAGAATAGATCGGAAAGAGATGCCGACACTCTCTAAATCTAAGTACATAGAATCAATACTGGAAATATTCAGTATGAAGAATCCAAGAAAGGATTGCTTCCAGTGAGACACTGTATCCCTTGTTCCAAAATCGATGTGCCCTACATCAAATGAGAATAAAGGAGAATGTCTCAAATACCTTATGTTTCAAACAAAAGGTTGCATGTGGCATGCTTTACTATGTACTAGACCAGACGTAGAACTTGCTCAAGTATCGCGAGCAGTTGCTAGTCAAAATCCAGTGAAGAAGTACTGGACCACCGTAAAAGATATCCTTAAGCTCTTGACAAAGACTAAGGATTTTTCCTTGGTCTACGGTGGTAGTGGAGAATTAAAATTCGAAGGATTTATTGATTCGAACTTTCAGTCTGATGTGGATGAATTAAGAACATCAATTTTTGGATACATATCCTGCCTCAATGGGGTAACGGTGAATTTGAAAGGGTTCCAAGCAAATCACCATAACCATCTAAACCACTGAAGCAAGATATATTGCAGCATTAAATGTAGCATTAAATGCGACTTAAGAAAGTGTTTGGATATAAAAGTTCATCCTATGGTTGGATGTAGTGCCTAGCATTGCGAAGCTCATGATTATCTTCTATGATAACATTGGAGCTATTGCTAAAGCAAAGCATTCGAGATCTTACTAGAAATCTAAACACAATTGAAAGAAAGGTACCATTTGATTAAAAAAATCATTGGTAGAGTTAACGCGCGTAATGGATCGCGTCGACTCAGAAGACAACTTAGCGGATCCACTAAAAGAAGGCTATATCATGAAATGAGTTTGAAGAACATCTTTAAAAAGATGGGTCCTAGAAACGTTTGTGATTGGCTTTAGGGCAAGTGGGAGATTGATGGAATAGTGCCCTGCAAGCCAATACATTTAGCTTGTAGTGAAACTATCATTATCTTTCTTTAGTATATATGACTTAGTACGCATGTTTATTTATATGTGTATAAGGATAAACAGTGGCCAACTTCATCTCTCGCGAATACATTTAAGCGATTGGTTGAAATCCTTAGATTACATTTGACTATGGGACGATTCACTTCAGTACTGAGTGCAATCATGAAACAGTCTCAAAGGTTGTAATCTTAAAACTGTTCCAAGTCATAGATTCCGAAACGAGACGGGGTATCGTAGGAATCGCCAAGACTTGTACAAGTATGCATGATTCACATGGAGTGAATTTGTAGCGTTTCATGAGCAAGGCATTTGAGGCCAGTGCATATGAGTAGGTGGTTCAATGGAGGATTGAACGCATCGAACGACCCGAACAGAGAAACCCATTGTGGAAGCGCATGTCGCATATCGGTGATGGGATGTTTCTCAAGGATTATAATAGTGTACGATTTAGTCCTTTGACTTGAGGTGCTAGGGCGAATTCGGTGCATGGAAGTGCGTACTTAGATCTAGGTATAGGTCACTTAGCTTGATCATAACATGCCTAGGTTGGGTGCGTATGGACATGTACGCGAGTGGTTAGTACCAATATGGAATCTATTGACTCATCGTAATGGATGAGAGAATTTCCTATACGATTCTTAGATAATATATCCGAGAAACCTGTGGCCACGGTCGGTGACGGATTTGGAAAGGGGTTTCCAAATTTAGCAGTCACACTGGAATATTATCCTGAATTAGAAAGTATAGTTATCGAGACAAATTTAGAGGTGCCGATCAATTCACACACCCTAAGTCTTGATCGGGAATATTAGTCGATAGAAGGACCGTATGTACATGGTAATTATATGAGACGAGGTTCACAAGTATCAATTCACCTGATGTTGGGCTTCATGGGCTTGTGGCTAGACATCGACCATGAAGTGTGGGTACTCCTGAGTTAATAGAGGAATTGATTCCAGGAGTGGTCAATTAAAGGTTGTTTAATTGACCGGAGCAATTTATTGTTCATAAATTAAATCACGAAGAATTCGTGGGCCTGCTGCCAATTGATGGTGAACCCAGAGGGTCACACACAATACAATTGGACGGTGACTGTTGAAAAGGATACAAAAGGAATTAATTGATTTAAAGGTAATTAAATCAATTAAATGAATTAAAAGTATTTAATTCAAGTGGGAGATTAATTAATTGGCTGACTTAATTAATTAAATACTTAATTGAGTTGCTAATTAATTATATAAAAGAAGTAATGATTTAATTGGATTGGGCATTTAATTAAGTAATTAATTAAATGAAAGGCTTGCAAGACATGGGCCTTTAATTAAAAGCCCATAAGGAGTCTTGCAAACCTAGGTCAAAAGGAACTCTTATAAATAGAGTTCTACCAGAGCTCAGAAAGAGAACAACCTAGCAAAAAACCCTAGCCTCTTTCTCTGCACCTAAGCGCCGCCCCTCTCCTGCGCCGCCACCAATAGCCGCCGCCCCTTGCTGTCCGTGAGCTGATATAGTGCCAGCGCACATCCTCCCTTGTTCCTTTGTGCTGGATCTTGCTCTGCCAAGTAGATCTGCACAGTCCTCCATTGACAAATCTCTTAGATCCAGTTCTGAGCCTAAGACTAAGAGGTGTTACCAGAATCTAATTGGTGTGGACTAACTTTGGAGGTGAGACATTTGGATCACTCCTGTGAACCAGATCCAGGTCCAGAATCAGAATCGAAGGTTGCCACCACCTTGCCTGTGGTGAGGTAAATCGCAAAAACCCCCTTGTTTAATTACTCTGTGTGTTTTTGTTTCTTGCTTGCGTATATATAATATGGAGAATCTAATATGGGACCTTGGGTGCTTCGAAAAATTTTAAATTCCGCACTGTCGTTGTTCTGACAATCGAGGCATCCCATCCACTATCCCAACAAGAACTGGGATTATGGCACCCTAGGGAGTCTGGATTCGAGTTGATAGGTTATTCAGATTCTGACCTTGCTGGCTGCAAAATTGATAGGAAGAGCACAACAGGTGCCTGTCAATTTTTAGGTAGTCGTCTGATCTCATGGATGAGTAAGAAACAGACTTCAATATCCATATCTACTGCTGAAGCTGAGTACATAGCTGCTGGAGCTTGCTGTGCACAAATACTTTTGTTGAAGCATTAACTAGAAGATTACAACATCAAGATCAGTGGTATACCTATCTACTGTGATAATACAAGTGCAATATCTCTTACTCAGAACACTACATGTCATTCAAGGACTAAACACATAGAGATCAAACATCACTTCATAAGAAATCATGTGGAAAAAGGAAATGTTATATTAGAGTATGTTCATACTGACAATCAGATCGCTGATATTTTCACAAAACCTCTAAGTGATGTAAGGTTTTCAACTTTAAGAGCTGAACTAGGCCTACTAAATTTAGATGCATAAGCTGAGGGGGAACTCAATAGAAGACTGGAGTTCATCAGCCTACTCATCTTATTCTCTTCAAGGTTAACTATCAACAGACTAGTTAACTGATGGATTCTTAAAGTCATGTGGAACGTGTAAGACTAGCGGTACTTCTGATTAAAAGATGAAATTAGTTGAAGTTATATTCTCATCAGAAGATCTTAATTCTTGAAGACTGAAGACTAATTATCTAGCTGGATTGACAAACAGTCGAGGAAGATTACTAGTTATTGGCTTTCACTAGTAATGTCTGTCATCAGGACACTAGTCCCATCAGATAAGTATTTAATTTTGCTCGTCTGATCGCTTACGTAAAAGCTCTGTTGTTTTAAAGACGTTTTATCTAAAACACGCTTTTACTAGTCGACTAAGGCGGCTCGTATTCCCGTCCGTCAATAAATGCTTTTTGAAATTTGAATTGCGTAATTGTCGCCCCACGATCATAACTGACATTAAACGAATCTAACGGTTTGCGTATAACACGGAAACCGACGCACTCACCTCTTTAAAACCAGATCTGATCAGTTCACTGATCTTTTACTAACCCCAAATATTTTCTAAGGCATTTGAAAGATTCTTGCTCTCGTTCTTTCTGCAAAAACTACTTCTTTTATTCTACTAATCTCTTCAGAACCAACCATGACTTCATCACAAGAAGTTAAGGCAGAGGGTATGTATCTTGTCTATGATACATATCACAAGACCGGTAGTGCTCTAATGAAATCAATTCTGGAGAAATTCAGAGCTGCAACCCTGGTGGATTTCATGGAAGCACACGATGAAATGGTTTACAAAGACCAAGTACTGGAGTTTTATGGAGCAAAGGATGCTGCTGACTTTAATAAGCTGGAGATTAAGGCAACAGTTGGAGGGAAAGAAATCTGCATCACCCCTGCTCTGTTAAGTGAGAAGTATGGATTATTCAACAAGGGAAGAACAGACGTGTCAACTTTGGCTACATAAAAGGAACAAGAATTTTGGAGCATATGTGCTTAGGAAGGGGAAATCTTATCAGGTAACATCAAGAAGAGGCAATTAAAAGATGAATATCAGTGCATGGCTGATATGGTGGCCAAGGTCATAGAAAATTGCACATTTTCTTTGGACAGTGTTACCATGAAAAGGTACCACACTATGATAGCAATCTACTATGGATTTGAGGTTAACTGGGCAGTGATTGTTTGGTACATCCTGCCAAACATTCACAAAAAGGCACAGACAAATCATAGAATTCTTCTAAGTCACCTGTTCTTTAATCTTGGATGCTGCATGTTGGATAAGGATGAAGATGAAGGCACTGAAGACAAATTTATAAGGGAGGTTTTGATGCATTCCAAAACTTCAAAATCCGCTAAGTATGGTGTAACTTAGCTGATGATCCCTTATGAGGAATTTTGGCTAAGTATAGAAGACATCAGAAGAGTCAAAATTTCAAGGTCCAAGACTTCTGATATGCTGAAGGAAAATTATCAGACTGATGAAGATCAGCCGACTCAAATCAGATTTGTTCAAGTTTGAGATCAGCTTAGCTCGCCATCAGACTTGCACTTCCGTCAGCCAAGTGGAAAGGATCATAAAGTCTTCCCAACGGTAATAAATGCCCCTGGAAGTAATAAATGCTGAAGTACAAGGATATTAAAGACAAATGATTGAAGAAATGCTTCGCATCCGCTGGGTGCATTTAATGCTGAATTTAATGCTGCCTGCAGAAAAGTACTGTAGATAGTACGGACATACTGCAAAAGAGCCGTTCGCGGAAATTAAGGACCAGTACTCGAGGAATTTGAATCCTGTCTCTCTTCAACGGACATTTTTCAAACCTCACGTATAAATAGCTGAAAGAGACGAAGAGAACATGAACAAAACAATCTCTGAGAAATTTTCGAAGCAGAAATCTTTAAGTCTCAAGAACAGCTTAGTCATTTGTTGACAAAAAGCGAAGTTGAAGAACAAAGCTAAACACATCTTCTGAGTGAATTTGTAAAACTGAGTGTTGTGAGAAGTAGATATCCATCTTAGTGAGTGATATTACTTCAGAGAGTAGGATTTCTTTGTGATTTCTTACTGCGCACTTACGGCCTGTTCATTTGTTGTTAGGCGTAAACAGAGTGTACTGGTTACTTTGTGTTTCTAGTATAACCCAAGATCTTTGTGACTTGGAAGAGTGGATTAAAGGATATTTACATCCATATAACCACTATAAAAATTACTTGTGTTTTTATTTGCATTTTTACTTGCATATTTCAAGATTGCATAAAACACTTTACTTAACTGTTTGAAAAAGAATTAAAAGAAGTTTATAAATCCGCTGCAAGTACTCTAAGTATTAAAACTGATTTTGACAAAATCAGCTAAGTAACTATCAGTTTAGTGGTCTACGAAGCTGTTCAAAGATTTGTTCGCGATCAGCCGAGGAACCTACTGTTGATAACAGCTTAGTCTGTTTAAGTTAACAAAAAGGTTTTAAAGTTAAAAATTGTAAAAAGTTTAGAGGTCTATTCACCCCCCCCTATACCTCATCTGACCACTTGGGACCAACAAGTGGTATCATAGCAGGTGGTTCATTAGAATCAGCTGCCTGATCAACGAGCATGATCCAAGTGTTTTTCAAAGGTTTTAAAACTTTTCGAAAGAGCATCTTTTTGAAAAACAAAAACTTTTTGAAAAATTGACTGTATCAGCCATGTTCCCAACATTGCTGGTATGTCGTTTGAAGAATGGAAAATCAGGATGGAGATTTTCCTAGCTGCTTATAATGATAACATGTACACATGTATCATAAAAGGTCCATTCAAATTCACCAAGACTATTATAGTTGATGAAGCTGAACTAGTGGTGGAAAAAGATCTAACAGAGATGACACCCGAAGAAATAAAGCTGTTCAATCTGGATAAAGTTGGCCGTTTCATCATGACCAAAGCCTTGGATAATGTTCGGTTTGATAAAGTCAAACATTACAAAACTGTAAAGGAGATGTGGGACAAGGTTCGAGACATGAGCGAAGGAAACGACGCCATCAAAGAGCATCAGCTGAGTGTTGCTCTGGAAAAGCTGGACAACTTCAAGATGAAGTCTGCGGAAACCATTGACCAGATGGACACAAGGTTTACAAGGACATTGAATGAAGTGTTAAAGCTTGGAAAAGTCCCTACCTCCAAAGTTCTGAAGGCCCTACCTCCAAAGTTTAACATGAAGGTGACAGCTATGGAAGAGTCAAGAGATCTGGGCAAGATTTCTCTCACCGAGCTGTTCTCAGTACTCAAGGCGTACGAGTATAAACTGCCAAGAATGGGTGTTGAAGAAACCTCTACTTCAAGTCCCACAGCTGAACTTGTTGCTGCTGAAAATCCTAGAAGGCCAGCTCAGAAAAGCAAAGATGTGGACTCATCTGATGAAGCCACACTACTCAACAAAAAGGAGTACACTGCTGGAGACGTTGCATTGCTGCTGAACAACTTCAAAAAGTTCTACAGACGAAATATGAAGAACAAATATAACAATGCTTCTACTTCTAACCCTACTTCTTCTTCTCAGGATAAGGATTCTTATAAATCCAAAATGATGTGCTATAATTGCAGGAAACTGGGTCATTTCACCAGAGACTACCCATATCCTAAAGCTGAGAAGTATACAGAAGAAGAAAAGAGAATCAGAAAAGAAAGAAAGCATCAGAAAGGAAAGGTGCTGGTAGCAGAAGCAGAAAAGCTAGCTGCCGTCTACTCATCTGATTCAGATTCAGACACTTCTGATGAAGAGAGCCCTGCTCTTCTCTGCCTGATGGCTAAGGAATCTGATGACTCTGAGGATAGTGAGGTAACTCCTCTTGATAATGAATTATTTAATTCATTTGAACAAATGATGCTTAACAATACTACTATTGCTGAAGCATATAAAAAGCTTAAGGAAGAGATGATATTGCTAAAAGAGCAAAATAGTTCACTGAAACTCTCAGCTGAAAAGCCAAGAGAATCAGTTGAATATAAACAGCTTGAGCAAGAACATGAATCTCTGAAAGCTGAATGTGAAGTCTATAAGGGTAAAATCATTGAGCTTGAGAAAGTAATTGAGTCTCATGAGAAGTCATCTGTTGCATCCACTCACATGTCTAGTAAACAGAAGACACATTTAGATCAGGATAAGCAAGAATTGAATCATACTGAGAAATTTATATCTGCTGACAATAGTAAGGTCATTCTGTATGTTCAAACTGCTAGACCTGCTTCACCTGAGAAAGTGGTAAAGGAGAAGAAAACTCCTAAGACTAAAAAGAGCAAAGAGCCTAGTGTAGGAAAACAGACTAGTAAGCCTAAACAGAAGAGTCCTAGGAAGTCCTCTGATAAGGCTAAAACTAATCAGACTAGTGCTAAAACTAAGTCGTTTGTTAATGAGCAAGTAACTAGTAAGCCAAAGAAGCATAAAATCAAGAAAAATCAAAATGCTTGGTATGGAAATGAGTCTTATTATGTGCAACCTGCTGCATATCATCCTATGTACCATGCACCTCAATTTCCAACTTACTATGCACCATATCCTGCTCATCCAATGCATGCATATCCTCCTTATCATGCATCTTACTCTGCATTTGAACATTATCCTTATCATGCTGATCATCAACAATATGACAAATCTGATGAACGTGGTAAAGGCAAAGCTGTTCATACTCCTGTTGAAACTCAAAAGCCTAAGAAGCCTAAGACTTCAACATCTTGGGTTGTCAAAGGTGGAACTAATCCTTCAGGACCCTCTCAATAAGGGTACCTAAAACAATTTTATTTTGTTTTGTAGGTTAGGATTAGGAGTAGGAGTAAAGTAGAGAAGATTTGGTACTTGGACAGTGGCTGTTCAAGACACATGTGTGGAAGCATACATGAACTGACTGATGCTGTTGCTGTGGATGGTCCAGTAAAAAAGGCAAGATTGTAGCAGAAGGAAGCTTAATCAAGGGAAACATAGAGATATCTGACGTCTCATAAGTTAAAGGCCTAAAGTACAACCTGCTGAGCATAAGTCAATTTTGTGACAAAGGATATTCAGTCATCTTCTCAACAGATAAGTGCTATGTTGAACAGATTGGTACAAAGAAGGTAATTTTATCTGGAAGATGACAAGGAAATGTCTACACAGTGGACTGGAATTCTGCTGACAAGAATTCGAGTATTTGTTTGGTGGCATCAACACCAAGTGAAGTTAGTTGGCTGTGGCACAAAAGAATGAATCATGTGAATTTCAAGACCATCAACAGACTAATCCAGAATAATTTGGTAGAAGGGATTCCTAAAACAGTCATGAGCAAATATAAGCTCTGTGACGCCTGTCAGAAGGGTAAACAAATCAAGTCATCGTTCAAAAGCAAGAAGCATCAATCTTCTGGAAGAATATTGGAGCTGCTACACATGGACTTATTTGGACCCATTGATCCAGTTAGCAATGGTGGAAAGAAATACTGCCTAGCTGTTGTGGATGACTATTCAAGATATACTTGGGTGATATTCATGAAAAAGAAAAGTGAAACCAAGGAACATCTTACTAATATCAAAGGAATACATCATGAGTATTCAGCTGCTAGAACCCCTGAACAGAATGGTGTTGCTGAAAGGAGAAACAGAACACTAAAGGAAGCTGTCAAAACCATGATAGCTGAAGCTAAGCTGCCTCAAAGATTTTGGGCAGAAGCAACAAATACAGCATGTTTTACCCAGAACAGATGCATGATCAACAAGCACCAAAACAAGACTCCATATGAAGTTTGGAACAACAGGAAGCCAAACATTCATTATTTTAAGATATTTGGTTGTAAATGCTATGTTTTAAATAATGGGAAAAATCACCTAACTGCATTTGCAGAAAAGACTGATGAAGCTGTTTTTGTAGGATATTCTACTATTAGTAAAGCTTATAGAGTCTTTAACAAAAGAACATTACTAATAGAAGAATCCATTCATGTAGTATTTGATGAGCCAAGTCAATCTTCTGAAAAGAATCAAAGTGTTAATCAAGATCTGTCTACTGATTTATAGAGGTTGAATGTTGGAAAGAATGAAGAATATGTTCCCATCATACTACCTGATCTCAACCCGGCTGATAACTCAAGTGCTGTTCAAAATCACAGTGCTGATTGTCCAACAGACGAGTTGCAAACAGCTGATAGACCAGAGACTGTTCAACAGACAACAAATGTCAACAGACTACTACTGGAACTCCAACAGTAGTGTTGCAAGATCAAAACAAAGGACAACATTATGATTTGCAACCTGAGCTCAGATGGCTCAAGAATCATCCACCAGAATTGGTGATCGGTGATCCTTTGGATAAAGTGAAGACAAGGAGAGCTGCTGCAAGTGATGCAATGTTTGTCAGCTTCCTATCTCAAATTGAGCCCAAGCAGATTGAAGAAGCTCTTAGTGATTCCAACTAGATTGAAGCTATGCAAGAAGAGCTAAATCAATTTGAAAGGAATGAAGTCTGGTACTAAGTTCCTAGACCAAGTCATCAAAGAGTCATTGGCACTAAGTGGGTATTCAGAAATAAAATGAATGAAGATGGTGAAGTCACCAGAAACAAAGTAAGATTAGTGGCCAAGGGTTACTGCCAAGAAGAAGGCATTGACTTTGATGAAACGTTTGCACCAGTAGCAAGATTAGAGGCAATCAGACTCCTTCTTGCCTATGCTGCTCACAAGAATTTCACCGTCTATCAGATGGATGTGAAATCAGCTTTTCTCAATGGAGAATTGCAAGAAGAAGTTTATGTTGAACAACCACCTGAATTTGAAGTCTATCAAGAAGGAGACAAGGTGTATCGTCTAAAGAAAGCCCTCTATGGACTGAAACAGGCTCCAAGAGCATGGTATGATACCTTATCTGATTTTCTTTTAATTAAAGGATTTCGCAAAGGTAAAGTTGACAAGACCTTGTTCACTATTAAATGGGAAGAACATATTTTGCTTGTGCAAATGTATGTGGACGATATTATTTTTGGTTCAACTAACCAACAGATTTGTGACAAGTTCTCAAAGCTGATGCAGAACAAGTTTGAAATGAGCATGATGGGAGAACTTAATTATTTTCTTGGATTGCAAGTAAGACAGTTGCCTGATGGAATTTTCATCAGCCAAGCAAAATACACAAAGGATCTGTTCAAGAAGTTTGGTATGGAAACTAGCTCTACTGCTACTATTCCAATGTCTACAAGTCTTCGCTTGGATAAAGATGAAGATGGCAAATCAATGGACATAACCAAATACAGAGGCATTATTGTGTCACTGTTGTATCTAACAGCTAGCAGACCTGATATTATGTACTCAGTTGGGGTTTGTGCGAGATTTCAATCAAATCCTAAGGAATCTCACCTCTTAGCTGCCAAGAGAATATTGAAATATATTAAAGGCACTCAAGAATTGGGATTGTGGTACCCTAGGGAATCTGGATTTGAACTTATTGGATATTCAGATTCAGACCTTGCTGGCTGCAAGATTGATAGGAAAAGCACAACAGGTGTCTGTCAATTCTTAGGTAGTCGTCTGATCTCATGGATGAGTAAGAAACAGACTTCAGTATCCATATCTACTGCTGAAGCTGAATACATAGCTGCTGGAGCTTGATGTGCACAAATCTTATGGTTGAAGCATCTACTAGAAGACTACAATATCAAAATCAGTGGAATACCAATCTACTGTGACAATACAAGTGCAATCAGCCTTACTCAGAATACTACAAGTCATTCAAGGACTAAGCATATTGAGATCAAGCATCACTTTATTAGAGATCATGTGGAGAAACGAAATGTCATAATAGAATATGTGTTTACTGAAAATCAAATTGCTGACATCTTCACAAAACCTTTAAGTGAAACAAGGTTTTCAACTCTAAGAGCTGAACTAGGTTTATTAAAATTGGATGCATAAGCTGAGGGGGAACTTATCAGAAGACTGGAGTTCAACAGCTTACTCATCTTATTTATCTTCAAGGATTAACTCTCAACAGACTAGTTAACTTATGAATTCTTAAAGTCAGGGGGAACGTGTAAGACTAGCGGTACTTCTGATTAAAAGATGAAATCTGTTAATGACAGTTAGTTGAAGTTATGTTTTCAACAGAAGATTAAAGTCTTGAAGAATGAATATTTATTATCTAGCTGGATTGACAAACAGCTGAGGAAGGTTATCAGCTATTGGCTTTCACTGATAACAACTGTGTCATCAGGACAGTAGTTCATCAGATAAGTATTTATTTTACTCATCTGATCGATTGTGTAAAAGCTTACTGTTTAAAAACGTTTTATTTCAAAACACGCTTTTACAAGTGACAGAAGGGCGGTACAATTTCCTGCTCCTCATTAAATGCGATTTGAATTTGAAAGGTCGTAACTGACGCCGCACGATCAGCACTAACAAGAAACGGGTCTAACGGTTAGCTGGTATCACGGAAACCAAGATACCCTAATTCTATAAATCCAGATCTGATCAGTTGTGTAGCTCTTTACGCACCCTAAATATTCAAAGCATACTTGAGAGAAAAATACTTGCAATTTTCTGCAAAATTCTTCCTGTTTCCCAAATTTTCAACAGATTACGATGGCCGCTGAAGGTATGTTCTTAGTATATGAGTCGTACTATCAATCTGGAACGAATCTGATGAAAGAATTGCTGGAAAAATTCAAGACGGCCTCTCTGGTGAACTTCATGGAGTACAATGAAGGCATAATCTGGACTGACCAGGTTATGGAGTACTAGGACTGCAACTGTTGACTACAACTCCATGGAAATCAAGGCTACAGTCGGAGACAAATCTGTGGTCATTACACCCACTGTTCTTCACGAAACGTTTGGTCTTCCTAACAAAGGACTACATGACGTCACTGTGCTGACTGAGGAGAAGCACCAACAATTCTGGGCGATCTGCGCCAAAGAAGGAGAGATGTTGTCTGGCAACATCAAAAAGAGACAACTAAAGGATGAATATCAGCGGATGGCTGATATGGTCTCGAAGCTGATAGAAAATTGTACCTTTTCTCTTGATGCTGTTACCATGAAGAGGTTCAGCATCATGGCTGCCATCTACTATGGGCTAGAAGTCAACTGGTCAATAATAGTTTGGTACATCTTCGCTGATTTTCTTGAGGTAAAGAAAGGAAAAGGCCCTCACACCAACAACAGAATCACACTCAGTTATCTGCTGTCAAAACTGGGCTGTGTTATGACGAATGGAAAGGAGATCCACAAATCTAAGGCAATGTCCAAGTACTTGCCTGTTCTGAAGAGAAAGGCTGATAAGCTTGAAGAAGATGAAGATGAGGAACTAAAGGATGTTCCTGCCAAGAGGCAACAGAGACTAGTCAAAACAGCTGACTTAGCTGTGGAGACAAAGACGAAGAAGGTTGCTGATCAACCAAATGAGAGGTTCCTAAGAAAGTGAAGACTGTGGCTGACGTTGCTGTTGATCAAATCATAAGTCAGACCACTGCTGATGTAAGGGGAATGTCTCATGCATCACCTTCCAGGACTCCTTCTGCTGAAATACCTGCTAAGAATGTCTCTCACAGGACAAGGAGCCAACAAATGGACACTGCTGCTTCAAAACCCATTCTGGGAATAACAAAGAAGACAGTAAGGAAGCAGATGACATTCATTGAAGAGCCTACTGAGTTGAAAAAATTAGTAAGACAAAGTCCTGTATCTGCTGAAAGACCTGTTGAAGCTGTTGAGGCTTCTGTTGCTGACAAAGCTGATGCGCAACAAATGACTCAAGCCACACCAACAGTTGAGGCTGCCCAACCTCAGGATGATCCAGATGTCATGATCATCCATCCTATTGCTGCTGCACCAATCTCATCTGCTGGTCCAGCCCCTGCTCCAGCTGATAAAGGGAAGAGAAAGATAGTGCTTAAAAGGAAAAAGATTTCCAAAGCTGATAAAAAGAAGAGGGAAGAAGCCGAACAGAGAAAAAGAGATGAGCAAGAAGAACAAAAGGCAAAGGAACTCAGCAAAATCCAAGTAGCTAAGGATGAAGAAAGAAGAAAAATGACAGAGGCTGAGAGAAAAGCTGCTGAGGATGCTGAATTGGCAATGGTCATTGAGCTCAGCAAGACTGATACTCATGGACCTGTTCATGGTGAAGGCATCAAAATTGGTGAAGGCAAGGATGAAGAAGCTAAAAAGAAGCCTAAAATGCCTGCTGCAGAGGTCAAGCCAAAGGGAAAATATGAAGTAAGAAGAGCATTTGACATTGTCTATGCTGACAAAGAGCTCTTCCGAAGATTTGAGAAGTCCTTGGCGTATTATGACCAGAAGCTTATGCTAAAGACTCTGTTCACTCTTGAGAAGCCAAGATACATCAGATGGAGAGACAACAGGATGAACATATCAATTGCAGAACTTGAAAATTTGAAGGAGTTAGTTGGTGAAGAACAATGGGTTCTAAACTGGTTAAGAACAGACTCTATTCAGAAGGCCTTGGATCCCAGCTATGTCAGAGATGTCATGCATCAGTATGCAAAAGAATTTGCACTGGAGGAGGCCAAGATTATAAACAACTCCCTGCCAGCCAAGAGAAGAAAGACTGATAATGCTGAATAAAGGGCCATTAACATTGCTGTTTTGACTGCCTTGAAGAGATGGGCAGAGAGGTCAAGATATCAGCAGGGACACTCAAGTGAGTTGCCTCAGCTGCCAAGTATTCAGCAAATAATTTTTGGCAAGGAAGTGAAGGAGTATAGTGAAGTGCCCAAGGGAAATAATGCCTTTGTAAACCCTTGGATCATTGTTAGGCAGATACGTCAAACAACCTGCTTCAATGATGATGGCACAATCACTAATCTGTTCTATGATGACGTCACTGATGAACACAAGAAACCTGACAAGACCTTAGCTATTGAGTGGAATGCTAAGGCTTCTGAAGATCATCAGGAGACTAACATGGAAGATGTCCCTGTCCACCAGGAGACTGAAGAAAAGGAAGATGCTGCTTCTGCTTCATCAGGTGATGAACACTCATCACTGATGGAAGCTTTCCAGATGCTTATGGAGAATTCAGTGAAGGAACTGGAAGAGAAGCATAGCCAGCAGCTGATGAAGTTGAAAGAGGAGCTGAAGAATGAACTCAAAGCAGAGTTGGCAGAGTCCAACAAACTTCAGCTGGAAACTATGCAACAGTCAACTGAGAAGATCATCAAGAATGAAATTGATAGTTTTCCTGTACCTCAAGACAACTCTTTGCAGTTACTGCACAGCCTTAATGATCTGAACAGAAATGTTGAGGATGTGAAGGCTGATGTAAACCACCTTCATACTGCCTTACAAAGAGCTGAGCACAAGATAGCTGACTTAACTGCAACCTTCATCAAAGTCAGTGAAGAAGAGAAGGAGAATAATATTGGGATGTTGCAAGAAGTCTCAAACGCTGAAAAGGAACTACACAATGAACTTGCAACAATGCACCTTAATATTGACTACTTCAATAATCTAACTGACAACATCAACACCACTCTTCATCACTTAACTGCAAGTCATGATGTGGTTAATCAGAATCTGAAAGCTTTATGTGCCGAAATGAATATTCCTACAGTTGCTCTCAACCCTGCTGCTGAACCTTCTAATGTCATCAAATTTGATGATGACAAAAAGGGGGAAGATAAAAGGGAAGAATCAGCTAAGGAAAATACTGCTGCTGCTGATGAAGCTAAAGAGACTGAAGAAACTACTGACAAGACTGAAGAACTTGGAAAGGTAGAAGAAAAAGACAAAACTGAAGAAGAACCTACCAAGTACAAGAACACTGAATCAGCCAGGAAGGCAATGGAGCTTTTGAAGGAGCAGCAACTTAAAGAAAAGATGGATGCTGCCAAAGCTAACATTCTCCTGGATGAGGAAGCTGATGAAGATGAAGATGAAGAAGAAGATGATGAAGAATCATCTTATGAGTATGAAGAAGTGCTTGAAGGATCTGATGAAGAAGCTGATAGTTAGAACTGTTAAATCTTGTAATTAGTTTACTTTATCTATTCTTCAGACATCTCATCTGATGAACTTGTACTTGTAATATTTTCACTATCAATAAAAAGTCAAGTTTAATCCAACATATCTTTTCTATCTCAAAAAATTTTGAGGATCACATTCTTTAGCTTAAGTTTTAACAGGTACTTGGCTGAAGTTTTGTCATCATCAAAAAGGGGGAAATTGTTGGATAAGGATGAAGATGAAGGCACTGAAGACAAATTTATAAGGGAGGTTTTGATGCATTCCAAAACTTCAAAATCCGCTATGTATGGAGTAACTTAGCTGATGATCCCTTATGAGGAATTTTGGCTAAGTATAGAAGACATCAGAAGAGTCAAAATTTCAAGGTCCAAGACTTCTGATCTGCTGAAGGAAAATTATCAGACTGATGAAGATCAGCCGACTCAAATTAGATTTGTTCAAGTTTGAGATCAGCTTAGCTCGCCATCAGACTTGCACTTCCGTTAGCCAAGTGGAAAGGATCATAAAGTCTTCCCAACGGTACGATCTTTTGGGACGGATTTGAACCACATATCAAATCGAAATCTTTTATCTCCCGGTTCAAATCTCTTATAATCTTTACCCATAATTATCCATGTCGCTTTGCTCGGGTGGATCCACTTGTCTTCTTTGGGAATAATCAAGTCCACATAAGAACATTTGATGACCTTTTGATCAAACTCTTCATCAATGATGAATTTTTCTTCCCTCGCAAGCTCTTTCGATCCACCTTGATCTTCATTTCTAGTAGGAAGCCCATTTGTTTCTAACATTTCACTCGGTTCATTAAAGCTTTCATTAGGAGCAACTGATTCAATTTTACTCGGCAAAGCTCCCGGGGGTCTTATGCTTAAAGCTTGTGAGATTTTCTCCATTTGTGTTTGAAGATCCCTTAATGTCCCCGAGTCTTCTTGCAACTGTTTGGAAATTTCTTCCATCTGTTTGGAAACATCTTCCAACTTAGAATCATTGTCAACCATGTATTTGGTGGTGTGCTCCATGAACATAGTGAATGCTTCTTCCAAAGATGATTTTGCTTCTACCGGAGGTTGAGAATATTCATGATAGTTCGGTTGGATGAATGAAGTAGTCATCATCATATCCGGGTGTGGTCCACCTCCCCACTCATTGTTCCTTGGATAATACGGGTTATCTCCCCATTCGATATTGTAGCTATTGTAAGTGGGACTCGGCGCATAATGATTATCCATGTATGAATTCTCATATTGAAAATGAGTTGGACTCATTGGGCAACCGGCGATTGTGCTCTCCCCCATGCAATGCATACAATAACAAAGTGATCGTCCCTCGATTGACCTTGGATAGCAATCATTGTAGGCCATCGTACCTAGGAAGACAAAGATCACAACGTAAATAGCAAATCCAAGTTAAGATATACAAGAATATAAATTGGCAAACAATCGTTACAACTCCCCGGCAACGGCGCCAAAAACTTGTTACGCTCCAAATACGAGTACGTAAACGCGCAAGTATACGGTCGTTACAAGTAATAAAGTGATAAGGAGTGTCGAACCCACTAGGAATTGTTCAATTAATTACCAACTAACGTCTTGTTACTTCGACTTAGATTTGTAAGTTGAGTATGGTGAAGTGGTGGCAGTTTTGATATTACTAATAAATTAAGGCGACTAAGGAAACTAACACTTGACTTAACAATATGTAAAGGCTTCTATGATTTTACGTCACCTAGTTCGATTCAAGATAAACAACTCAACAATTGACAACCACACTTATGTTTGTTGTTCAAGATTTCATAATTTATTCATACGTATCTTTCGATATCGTACGAACCTACCAAAGTAAACTAATCCAATTTATGTCTAAAAGGATTAAGCTTAAATGATGCTTTAGTTTTCAAACCTTAATAGAACATGAAATGACCTAGGTATATTTCTATCCTAAAATCAAAGCACAACCTAGTTTTATAATCTAATCTTTAATCAACTATATCTAGCCATTAAAGATCAATCCATTTCATCCTATGGTTGGCCTAACCACAAGTTGACAAAGGCTCAAACTAGATTAACAAACACTTGTAAGCATAGCAACAATCATAAACTCATCATTCAATCAAGAATCAAGAACCAAACATAGGATCAATAAAAACATAGAATAAATGAGATTAGCCACTCATAACAATAATATATCATTCATTACATTAAAAGACATTAATATAAATGAACAAAGTAAAAGAGTTTAGAGTAAGCTTAGTAAAGAGGTCTTCAACAACTTCTCCCTCAAGCCTTTTTATCTTCTTTGGGAGTCCAAGTGAGAGTTCTTCTTTCCAAAGTGCAAACCCTTCTCTTTTCTTCAAAAGAGGCAAGAGGAAAGTAAAAGTGTAGAATGGTGTGAAGTTTGTTGAACGATTCCACCTTTAAGCCTCTAACCTAGAGGAACAACAAGTTCCTCATGCCTAAGTTACCCTCCAAACTAAGCAACTAAGGCCAAAAAGTCCCCCAAGATGCCTAAAAATACAAGTGGGATCAAAGGGGGATAATACCAAAAGCCCCCTGCCTTTCCCGCAGCAAAAAATCTGCTGGTAGCAGTGACTTCGCCGCGGCGAGGTCCAACCTCGCCGCGGCGAGGTTTAGGCCGTAGGTTCCTGCAAATTTTCTGCTCTGCCGCACTTTCTTCTGAGCAGCATATCTTTTGATTCCGAACTCCGAATCCGGATCCGTAAAGTCCGTAGCGTAGCTAACTCACTCATGTATAACATATCCAAAATTCAGCTCGTTTGGATCATCCATGAAATATTTATGCATGTTCTAGTGAGCAGCTATCTACATTCTTGTACAATTCGCTCCGGGTTCTAATTCCTTTGAAGCTCAAGCTTGACTTGCGGGCTGGGTAGAGCGACTCGCATCATTGATACGCAACTCCGAATCTCTCTATGATGTTAATACCTACAAACCACGAAGAAAACGATCAATACGAGAACAAAAACACAAAAGACGAACAAAGGCCAAACAAAGGGGCCAAAAACACAAAAGAAACGAAAACACGAGAAGACACACAAAAACTCGAATCAAAACAAGTTGTTTTGGGCTTAAAGAGATAGGTAATAACGACATTTTCACGGCGTTATCAACACCCCCAAACTTAAACACTTGCTCGTCCTCGAGCAAAGAAAACAGAACAAGAACAAAACAAACATACTTAAGATCGAAATGCTAGAACTTCACTTTCAAATTATTCTTTAAACAAGCTCCACGTGTGTGTGTGATGGCTTCGGCTAGATTCTATCTTAGGTGAATAATTTTCGATAGGTCAAAATCATCGGTTCTATTTTCATGGACTTCTAATGTTTAACAAAGAATCTCTCCTTACCGTAGATTACAAACTTAATGCTCAAATCACTTCACGGGACTAAGTTATAGGTAATTTAAGAGTGTTTTCCCTATTCTTGAATTAATTGATGATTTTAGCTCCTAACTCTTTTCTCACCACACTTGTTTTTACAATGAAACAAGGCACTTTGTGCTTTACAAGAATATTGCAATACGATACTAGCACTAATGGCGAACTCTGTGCAATTTTGCTTTTGTGGGCTACTAGCACCACTCTATTTTCTTCTTATACAACTTTTGCACTAAAACAATGAGATAGAGTAATTACCAAAAATGATCAACGAATATTATCAATCGAAGGCTTAGCCTTTCTTTTCTCTCATAGAAGTGCGTACATTTTAGCAACTTCTCTACTCATTTCTTTTAAGAGTTAGGTGTTCAAAGGTTTTTCATTCTCGAAAAGGATTTACTCCCCCAAACTTAGGCCATTTATGCTCTTTTTACATTTAGATTACAAGCTAAGGATTGGAGAGATTCTAAGTTAAGCAAAAGGAGTCCTAGATCCTATTATCGCTAAAGTTCGTTATCCACTTTAAATATAATCATAGCCATTGCCAATATGTTTTGAACTTTGTAGAGCATGTACAAATAATAATAAGAATTTGAAAAAAAAATTGGCGGGTCGACTTAGTACGCAACAAGTGACCTTACTCCCCCAAACTTAAAATGCACAATGTCCCCATTGTGTGAATTGAGAATGACGGAGTAAGGTACGACACGACAAAATAAACAAGAACACAACAAAAACACAAGCAAAACAAAACAAAACGAAACGAAACGAAATGATAAACGAGCGAGCACGGCTCTAAATAAGGTCCAACAAGCAAACGTTATCGATTTAAACGAGTAAACATGCCAACATCTCTCAAGAATTAATAACAAAACCAACACAAGACGAGAAGATAATTAAAACATTGTAAGCTCAATTTAAACCGACGGGACTACGTAAATTTAAATCCAACGTCCCTTTATGTATGCTTCCCGTGGTTGCTGCGTAAATTGAAAGCACGCTCCATTACTTTCCCGTACTCTCCCCTTTTATTTCAAATGCTCAACTTTCCCTCAAATTTGTGTTGCAACTACAAAACCTCAATAAAACAATAAAACAATGCCCCAGCAACTCCTTAATCGAAAAATAGCAAAGAGGGTAAAAATTTCTCACACGCAATTTATCAAACACCTTGTGTGCACTTCTCAATTCACTAATTCTCTTCAAAGTTTACAAGAGCTTCAACCCAAAATTTTTTCAATACCAAACAATTCAACACCAATACACCAATACCAATTAAGTCAAGCCACACTTACCTCTTGAATTGTCGAATCACTTGGTTGAATTTCGGATTTGGTGTAATGGGGATATTTGAGATTGATTTATAGGAGAGAAGGTTTGTGTGTGGGTGTTTGAATGAGGTTTGGTGTGAGTTTGTGAGATGTTTTTGATAGAAGAGTGAGATTTGAGAGTGAGGGCGCGGGTGGAGGAGAGTTTGAAAGTGAGAATTGTTTTTGAGAATGAAGGGTTGTGGGAGGTGTGTTTGAGGTTGGGTGTTTAAAAAAAAAATTTTTTTTTTTAAACAAACCACTCCCCATACGACGTCCGCGATCCATAGTTCATTCGCTTGATCTCGCTCGATTTGTGCTTGTCAATCTTCGATCTTTCACGCACGCTCATTTACCTACAACACAACACGCGAAAACAAAAACGAAAACAAAAACGACACAAACACACAACAACAAAAGAAAAAGCAATAGGCTCGGGTTGCCTCCCGAGAAGCGCTTGTTTATAGTCGTGAGCTCGACTTGGATACTTCTCTTTTCTTTTAGGGTGGCCAATAATCGAATAGGATCCCCTCGGGATCAAGTATGAGCCCCGGCCTCTTTGCTTTTGAATTCGTCCCACGCCTTAATATTTTCATTGTACGATCTTTTGGGACGGATTTGAACCACATATCAAATCGAAATCTTTTATCTCCCAGTTCAAATCTCTTATAATCTTTACCCATAATTATCCATGTCGCTTTGCTCGGGTGGATCCACTTGTCTTCTTTGGGAATAATCAAGTCCACATAAGAACATTTGATGACCTTTTGATCAAACTCTTCATCCATGATGAATTTTTCTTCCCTCGCAAGCTCTTTCGATCCACCTTGATCTTCATTTCTAGTAGGAAGCCCATTTGTTTCTAACATTTCACTCGGTTCATTAAAGCTTTCATTAGGAGCAACTGATTCAATTTTACTCGGCAAAGCTCCCGATGGTCTTATGCTTAAAGCTTGTGAGATTTTCTCCATTTGTGTTTGAAGATCCCTTAATGTCCCCGAGTCTTCTTGCAACTGTTTGGAAATTTCTTCCATCTGTTTGGAAACATCTTCCAACTTAGAATCATTGTCAACCATGTATTTGGTGGTGTGCTCCATGAACATAGTGAATGCTTCTTCCAAAGATGATTTTGCTTCTACCGGAGGTTGAGAATATTCATGATAGTTCGGTTGGATGAGTGAAGTAGTCATCATCATATCCGGGTGTGGTCCACCTCCCCACTCATTGTTCCTTGGATAATACGGGTTATCTCCCCATTCGATATTGTAGCTATTGTAAGTGGGACTCGGCGCATAATGATTATCCATGTATGAATTCTCATATTGAAAATGAGTTGGACTCATTGGGCAACCGGCGATTGTGCTCTCCCCCATGCAATGCATACAATAACAAAGTGATCGTCCCTCGATTGACCTTGGATAGCAATCATTGTAGGCCATCGTACCTAGGAAGACAAAGATCACAACGTAAATAGCAAATCCAAGTTAAGATATACAAGAATATAAATTGGCAAACAATCGTTACAACTCCCCGGCAACGGCGCCAAAAACTTGTTACGCTCCAAATACGAGTACGTAAACGCGCAAGTATACGGTCGTTACAAGTAATAAAGTGATAAGGAGTGTCGAACCCACGAGGAATTGTTCAATTAATTACCAACTAACGTCTTGTTACTTCGACTTAGATTTGTAAGTTGAGTATGGTGAAGTGGTGGCGGTTTTGATATTACTAATAAATTAAGGCGACTAAGGAAACTAACACTTGACTTAACAATATGTAAAGGCTTCTATAATTTTACGTCACCTAGTTCGATTCAAGATAAACAACTCAACAATTGACAACCACACTTATGTTTGTTGTTCAAGATTTCATAATTTATTCATACGTATCTTTCGATATCGTACGAACCTACCAAAGTAAACTAATCCAATTTATGTCTAAAAGGATTAAGCTTAAATGATGCTTTAGTTTTCAAACCTTAATAGAACATGAAATGACCTAGGTAAATTTCTATCCTAAAATCAAAGCACAACCTAGTTTTATAATCTAATCTTTAATCAACTATATCTAGCCATTAAAGATCAATCCATTTCATCCTATGGTTGGCCTAACCACAAGTTGACAAAGGCTCAAACTAGATTAACAAACACTTGTAAGCATAGCAACAATCATAAACTCATCATTCAATCAAGAATCAAGAACCAAACATAGGATCAATAAAAACATAGAATAAATGAGATTAGCCACTCATAACAATAATATATCATTCATTACATTAAAAGACATTAATATAAATGAACAAAGTAAAAGAGTTTAGAGTAAGCTTAGTAAAGAGGTCTTCAACAACTTCTCCCTCAAGCCTTTTTATCTTCTTTGGGAGTCCAAGTGAGAGTTCTTCTTTCCAAAGTGCAAACCCTTCTCTTTTCTTCAAAAGAGGCAAGAGGAAAGTAAAAGTGTAGAATGGTGTGAAGTTTGTTGAATGATTCCACCTTTAAGCCTCTAACCTAGAGGAACAACAAGTTCCTCATGCCTAAGTTACCCTCCAAACTAAGCAACTAAGGCCAAAAAGTCCCCCAAGATGCCTAAAAATACAAGTGGGATCAAAGGGGGATAATACCAAAAGCCCCCTGCCTTTCCCGCAGCAAAAGATCTGCTGGTAGCAGTGACCTCGCCGCGGCGAGGTCCAACCTCGCCGCGGCGAGGTTTAGGCCGTAGGTTCCTGCAAATTTTCTGCTCTGCCGCACTTTCTTCCGATCAGCATATCTTTTGATTACGAACTCCGAATCCGGATCCGTAAAGTCCGTAGCATAGCTAACTCACTCATGTATAACATATCCAAAATTCAGCTCATTTGGATCATCCATGAAATATTTATGCATGTTCTAGTGAGCAGCTATCTACATTCTTGTACAATTCGCTCCGGGTTCTAATTCCTTTGAAGCTCAAGCTTGACTTGCGGGGTGGGTAGAGCGACTCGCATCATTGATACGCAACTCCGAATCTCTCTATGATGTTAATACCTACAAACCACGAAGAAAACGATCAATACGAGAACAAAAACACAAAAGACGAACAAAGGCCAAACAAAGGGGCCAAAAACACAAAAGAAACGAAAACACGAGAAGACACACAAAAACTCGAATCAAAACAAGTTGTTTTGGGCTTAAAGAGATAGGTAATAACGACATTTCCACGGCGTTATCAACCATGGATGACAGAATTGGGAAGCTGACAACGGAGATGAAGGAAGAAAACCACCAAATTCAAGAAGAAAACAAGAGATCATTGGAGGAAAACAAGAAACTAATCAAGGATGTTGCTGATAATCTGCCTGCTGACAACTCTCTTCAACTGATCCGAAGTTTGAATGGCATGAATGGAAACATTGAATATGTGAAGGCTGATATGAATCATCTTCATACAGCTCTTAAACGAAATGAAGCTGATATTGCAAAAGCCATCAGATCCATTACCAAGCTTGCTGATGCTGAAATGGAACTGAAAAAGGACTGGGCAGCACACTTGAATGGAATTGCTTCAAAGGTCAACTATGAACTTCACACTCTGCAACTGAACATGGATTATTTGAATGATCAGACCAGCGATCAAGGATCAACACTTAGTCAACTATCATCAAAGCTGGACAACTTGGATGCGAACATACAAAGGATTTGCACTACTGCAAATTTGCCAGTTGCTGCTCCTCTCCCTGCTGATGATGACAAAAAGGGGGAAGAGGAATCAGTACCTGAAAAGGAAGAAGCCGCTCCAGAACCTGGAACTGATCAAGTACTTGAAGACGCTGCTGTTGAAAAAGAGGCTGATGAGAAGCAAACAGAGCAAGTACCTGAACCAGTTAAGGAAACTGAAGAGAAGGCTGAAGCTGAAAAAGATGCAAAGGCTGCTGAAGAGGAAGCTGCTGAAAATAAAGCTGCTGATGCAAAGGAAGCAGATCTTGAAGAAGACGTTGCTGATCAAGAAAATGAACATAAGGAACCAGTCAGGTCTGACAAAGAGTTGGCTGCAACTAAGGATTCATCAGAAGAGCAACTAGATCCTGAACTGAAGAAACAGAAATTAGAATGCCTCAAGAAAAAGCTTGAGGAAGCTGAAGCAGCTAAGGAAGAAAGAATTAGAAAAATAGAAGCTGCTCAGAAAAACCTTCTGGCTGATGAAGCTGATGACGATGAAAATGATGAAGTGGACGACGAAGAAGATGAAGAGTTGTTTGAAATAGAAGAAGAGGTGACTGATGAGGAATCAGATCACTAGAACTCATTTATCTTGTAATCTGCTCTTTCAAACTTACTTGTATTTTCCTTCATCTATCTGAAAACTTGTAACTTGTACTCACAAATCTGATATTAATAAAAAGTTCAAGTTTTTCCATCCACTACATCATTTCTATCTCAGAAATTTTTAAGGACAAAAACTTTAGTCTAGGTACAGGTACTTAGCTGTTAGGTTTTGTCATCATCAAAAAGGGGGAAATTGTTTGGATGAAGATGAAGATCAGAAGACAAGTAATTTAATGTTTAAAGGGAGGTTTTGATGATTTCAAAAACATCATAACCAGCTAAGCTTGGAAAGCTTTGTTAAAAACCTTAGAAGATTTTTGAGTGAAGCTAAAGTCATATCAGTTATGTCAAAATTCAAGATGGTCCAAGAAGACTACTGATCTGCTGTTGAAGAAAGAAATCAGACTGGTGAAGATCAGCCGACTCAAATTAGATTGGTTCAAGTTTGGGATCAGCTCTGCTCATCATCAGACTTGTGTTCTCATCAGCTAAGTGGAAAGGATCAGAAAGTCTCTCCAACGGTAATAAATGCACTTGGAGTAATAAATGCTGAAGACTGAGGGTATTAATGGCAAATGATTGAAGAAATACCTCGTATCAGCTGGGTGCATTAAATGTTGCCTCACAGAAAGTACAGTCTGCAGTACTGTCACTGTGCAGAGAGCCGTTTGCAGAAATTAAGGACCAGTACCCGAGGAATTTGAATTTTGTCACTATTCAACGGACATTTTTCAAATCTGCGAGTATAAATAGTTCAAGAGACGAAGAAGAGAAACAACACAATCTCTGAGAGAAAATCCGAAGCAAAATCTTCAAGTCTCAAGAACAAATCACTCATCAGCTGTCATTTGTTGACACAAGACGAAGTTGAAGATCAAAGATAAATACATTTTTCTGAGTGAAAAACTGTTAGAGTGTTGAGCGAAGTGTAGATCCATCTTAGTGAGTGATCTAGCTTCAGAGGATAGGTTTTCTTTGTAATTTCCTATTGCGCACTTGTGGCCATTTCATTTGTTGTTTGGCGCAATCATTGTATACTGATTACTTTGTGTTTTCTAGTATAACCCAAGATCTAAGTGACTTGGAAGAGTCAACTAAAGGATTTAAATCCATATAACCACTATAAAATTTTGTGTGTTTTACTTTGCATTTTTCCTTGCATATTTTGAAGTTTGCATAAAAATACTTTGACAAAACTGTTGAAAGACTTCGTGAAAAGACTTTGATAAAACTGGGGATAAATCTTTCTAACTGTTGTAAGTTTACTTGTGAAAAACACTGTTTTAAATCCGCTGCAAGTACTCTGCTTTTAAAATTGATTTTACTGAAATCAGCTAAGTAGTTCAAAGAGAAGTGGTTAACTGTGCTGATTCAAATATTTGTTCAGTGATCAACTTAGTCAGCTTACTGACCTTCAATAGCTTAGTCTGCTGACAGTCGAGTGAAAGTTTTTAAAGTATAAAAATTTTCAGAGGACTATTCACCCCCCCTCCTTCTAGACCTCATCTGACCACTTGGGACCAACAGTATTACAAAAGGTCCATTCAAGATCACCAAGACTATAAAGGTTGATGAAGTTGATATAGTGGTGAATAAAGAGCTTGAAGAGATGACAGCTGAGGAAGTTAAGCTATTTAATCTTGACAAGGTTGGTCGTTTCATCATGACCAAGGCCCTGGACAACGATCGGTTTGACAAAGTCAAGCATTACAAAACTGCAAAGGAAATGTGGGATAAGGTCCGTGACATGAGCGAAGAAAACGACGCCATAAAGAGCACCAGCTAAGTGTTGCTCTTGAAAAGTTAGACAACTTCAAGATGAAGTCTGCGGAGACCATTGACCAGATGGATACAAGGTTTACAAGGACGCTGAATGAAGTTCTAAAGCTGGGATAGACCTTCACTGACAAAGAGATCACTGTCAGAGTACTGAAGGCCCTGCCTCCGAAATTCAACATGAAGGTTACTGCTATGGAAGAGTCAAGGGATCAGGGGAAGATCTCTCTTACAGAGCTGTTCTCCGTACTCAAGGCATACGAGTATAAACTGCCAAGAATGGGTATTGAAGAAACCTCAACTTCAGGCCCCACAACTGCACTGGTTGCTGGTGAAAACCCAAGAAGAACCACAAACAAGAATAAAGAAGTGGACTCATCTGATGAAGTCGCACTGCTCAACAAAAAGGAGTACACTGCTGGAGACGTTGCATTGCTGATAAATAATTTCAAGAAGTTCTACAAAAGAAAATAGAAGAACAAATACAACAATGCTTCTACTTCTAACCCTACCTCTTCTTCTCATGATAGTAAGGATGCTTATAAATCCAAAGTAATGTGTTATAACTGCAGGAAATTGGGACATTTCATCAGAGACTGCCCATATCATAAAGCTAAAAAGTACACTGAAGAAGAGAAGAGAATCAGAAAGGAGAGAAAACATCAGAAAAGCAAGGTGTTAATGGCTGAAGCAGAAAAGCTCACTGCTATCTACTCGTCTGATTTAGACTCAGACACTTCTGAAGAAGAGTCTACTGAAGATGAGAACCCTGCTCTTATCTGTCTGATGGCCAAGGAATCTGATGATTCTGAGGATGAGGTAACTCCGCTTAATAATGAATTATTTAATTCATTTGAGCAAATGATTGTTAATAATACAAGTATTGTTGATGCATTTGCTAAGCTTAAGGAAGAGATGATATTGTTAAGAGAGCAAAATAGTTCACTGAAACTTAAGGTCGAAAAACCAAAAGAATCAGCTGAATACAAACTGCTTGAGCAAGAGAATGAATCTCTGAAAGCTGAATGTGAAGTATGTAAGGGTAAAATCATGGAACTTGAAAAAGTTATAGAGTCTCATGATAAGTTATATGTTGCATCCACGCACATGTCTATCAAACAGAAGATGCCTTTAGAACAGGACAAGTTAGAACTGAATCATACTGAAAAATTCATATATGCTGACAATAGTAAGGTCATTTTGTATGTTCAGACAACTAAACCTGCTTCACCTGAGAAAGAATTAAAGGAGAAGAAAGCTCCTAAGGCTAAGAAGAGCAAAGAGCCAAAAATAGAAATACAGATTGGTAAAGCTAAACAGCAGAGTCTTAGGAAGTCTGCTGATAAAAGTAAAATCAACCAGACTAGTAACAAAACTAAGTCGTCTGTTAATGAGCAAACATCTAGTAAACCAAAGAAGCATAAGAACAAGAAAAATCAAAATGCTTGGTATGGAAATGAGTCATCATATTATGTGCAACCTGCTGCATATCCACCTATATATCATGCACCTCAATTTCCACAATACTATGCTCCTTATCCTGCTTATCCAATGCATGCACATCCTGCATATCATGCACCATACTCTGCTTATGAACATCATCCTTATCACACTTATTATCAACATAACACATCTGCTGAATATGATGAAGATAAACTGTTCATGCTCCTGCTAAAGCTCAGAAGCCTAAGATTTCAACATCTTGGGTTGTCAAGGGTGAAACTAATCCTCCAGGACCCTCTCAATAAAGGGTACCTAAAAAAATTCTCTTTTGTTTTGTAGGTTAGGATTAGGAGTAGGAGTAAAGTAGAAAAGAAGTGGTACTTGGATAGTGATGTTCAAGACACATGTGTGGCAACATACATGAACTGACATATGCGGTTGCTGTAGACGGTCCAAAAGTCACATTTGGAGACAGCAAAGAAGGCAAGGTTGTAGCATGAGGAAAGCTGAGGCAACATTGAGATTTTTGACGTCTCTTATGTTCAAGGCCTCAAATACAATCTGCTGAGCATTAGTCAATTTTGCGACAAAGGTTTCTCAGTTATCTTCTCATCAGATAAGTACTACGTTGAACAGATTGGTACAAAGAAGGTCATCTTATCTGGAAGACGACAAGGAAACATTTATGTAGTCTACTGGAATTCTTCGGACAAGAATTCTAACGTTTGCTTGGTGGCCTCAACACCGAGTGAAATCAGTTGGCTTTGGAACAAAAGGATGAATCACGTGAATTTCAAGACCATCAATAGATTAATCAAGAATGATTTGTTAGAAGGAATTCCAAAAACAGTCATGAGCAAAGATAAGTTGTGTGACGCATGTCAAAAGGGTAAACAAATCAAGTCATCTTTCAAAAGCAAGAAGTACCAATCTTCTACAAGAATCTTGGAGCTACTACACATGGACTTATTTGGACCCATTGATCCAATCAGCAACGGTGGAAATAAATACTGCCTAGCTGTTGTGGATGACTATTCCAGATACACTTGGGTGATTTTCATGAAGAAGAAAAGTGAAACCAATGAGCATCTTACTAATCTGATGGAACTGATCCAGAATGAGAAAAGCATGAAGATATCGAAGATCAGATCAGATAGAGGGACTGAGTTTACAAACTCTACTGTTGAAGAGTATTGTAATGCTAGAGGAATCAACCATGAGTACTCTGCTACCAGAACCCCTCAACAAAACGGAGTTGCTGAAAGGAGAAACAGAACACTGAAGCAAGCTACCAGAACAATGATAGCTGAAGTAAAACTGCCTCAAAGATTTTGGGCAGAAGCCACAAATACAGCCTGCTTCACCCAAAACTGATGCATGATCAACAAGAACCAGAACAAGACGCCATATGAAGTTTGGAACAACAGGAAACCAAACATTCATTACCAGAATTTTTGGTTGTAAATGATTTGTGTTAAATAATGGGAAAAATCACCTTACTGTTTTTGCAGAAAAGGCTGATGAAGCTGTTTTTGTAGGATATTCTACTGTTAGTAAATCATACAGGGTTTTTAACAAAAGAACTTTACTTGTAGAAGAATCCATTCATGTAGTATTTAATTAACCAAACCAATCTTCTGAAAAGAATCAAAGTGCTAATTCAAATCTGTCTACTGATTTTCAGAAATTGAGTGTTGAAATAAATGAAGAATATGTACCCATCATACTACCTGATCTCAACTCAGTTGCTAGCTCAAGTGCTGTTCAAAATCAATCTGCTGATTGTCTAACAGACGAGTTACCAACAGCTGACAGACCAGAGACTGTTCAACAGACTACAAATGTTCAACAGACTACTACTGGAACTCCAACAGTAGTGTTGCAAGATCAATCAAGAGGTCAACATCCTGATTTGCAACCTGATCTCAGATGGCTCAAGAATCACCCACCAGAGCTGGTTATTGGTGATCCATTGGATAGAGTAAAGACTAGAAGAGTTGCTGCAAATGATGATATGTTTGTCAGCTTTCTATCCCAATTAGAGCCTAAACAAGTTGAAGAAGCTCTCAGTGATTCTAACTGGATTGAAGTTATGCAAGAAGAGCTGAATCAATTTGAAAGGAATGAAGTCTGGTATTTAGTTCCTAGACCAAGTCTTCAAAGAGTCATCGGCACTAAGTGGGTTTTCAGAAATAAGATGAATGAAGATGGTATTGTCACCATAATATGATAGGATAATGCCCAGCAAGCCAATATTAATTAGCTTGTTGGAGAACTGTTTTCTTTTGGTTTATAATTAATACGCCCATTTATTCATAGTACGTGAATTAAACAATGGCCAAATTCGTCTCTCGCGAACTTATCTAAGCGATTGGATGAAATCCTAAGGTCACAATAGACTATGGGACGATTCACTTCAGTACTGAGTGCAATCATGAAACAGTCTCTAAGGTCATGATCTTAAAATCGTTCCAAGTCATAGATTCCAAACGAGACAGGGTATCGTAGGAATCGCCAAGACTTGTACAAGTATGCATGATTCACATGGAGTGAATTTGTAGCATTTCATGAGCAAGGCATTTGAGGCCAGTGCATATGAGTAGGTGGTTCGATAGAGGATCGAATGCATCGAACGACCCGAACAGAGAAACCCATTGTGGAAGCGCATGACGCACATCGGTGATGGGATGTTTCTCAAGGCTTATAATAGTGTACGATTTAGTCCTTAGACTTGAGGTGCTAGGGCGAATTCGGTGCATGAATGTGCGTATTTAGATTTAGGTTGTTCACGTAGCCTGGCCACAAAGTGCCTAAGTTGGGTGCGTACAGTTGTGTACGCGAGTGATTAGTACTAAGAAAGGATCTATCGACTCATCTTGATAAGGTGAGAGAATTTCCTATACGTTCTTAGATAATAGATTCCGAGAAACCTGTGGCCACAGTTGGTGACGCATTTGGAAAGGGGTTTCCAAATTTGGCAGTGACACTGGAAACATTGTCAGGAATTAGAAAGTATAGTTATCGAGATAATTAGAGGTACTGATAAATTCACACACCCTAGGTCTCGATCGGGAAATTGGTCCATAGAAGGACCGTATGTACATGGTAATTATAAGAGGTGAGGTTCACAAATATCAATTCACCTTTAATTGGGCTTCATGGGCTTGTGGCTAGACATCGACCATGAAGTGTGGGTACTCCTTAATTAATAAGGAAATTAATTCTGGAGTGGTCAATTAAAAGTTGTTTAATTGATCGGAGCATTTAATTGTTCGTTAATTAAATCACGAAAGTCGTGGGCCTGCTGCCAATTGATGATGAACCCAGATGGTCACACACAATACAATTGGACAGTGACAGTCATAAAGGGATGCAAGTGATTTAAAGTTGTTAAATCAAAGTAATTGAATTAAGGTATTAATTCAATGGGAGAATATTAATTGGATATCTAATTGATTAATGTTTAATTAATTAATTAGGATTATCTAATTAATTATAATTAATTAAAGTTGTTAATTGATAAAATTGGAAGATTAAATAATTACCCAATTTTAGGATTGGATAATTATATGGGTTGATTTTTGATAATCTTGAAAGTAGGGCATAGGGGGCGATTTTTAGGAGTTAAAGAAGGAGAGTTTTGTTTCTTGCAAAACAAGGTAGAAGAGATTTATCAAATCTTACATTCCTAAGTTGATAAGGAATGGGGATTTGATAAAGATGGGAAGAAGAAATCTTTTAAGAGAAGAACTCTTCTCTTATAAATACTTCTTCACATCTCTTCATTAAAAAAAAACCAAGAAAAACCAATGCAAAAGCAATGCACAAGAAAATCGTTTTTGCATAGCATAAGAAAAAAAAAATCTGAAATTACACAAAGTTTTATTAACTCCAAATCGCCCCTCAAAGTTTCGCCCCAAACCCTAGCCGCCTCCCTAAGGGGATC
The DNA here is from genome assembly GCA_003313485.2 of Penstemon barbatus. NCBI lineage: Eukaryota > Viridiplantae > Streptophyta > Magnoliopsida > Lamiales > Plantaginaceae > Penstemon > Penstemon barbatus. The sequence continues at coordinate 50,686,888 of CM064883.1, forward strand.
CGAACCCTAGCCGCGCCGCCCCTGGCCGATCCAACCTAGCCGCATAAGTCCTGTGGTCGTGGTTGTCTTCCTGCTGTTCTCCTCATCCAGATCCAGATCTATATCCTGATCTAGATCTGCCCATTCCTTTCTTGACAATCTCCAAGATCTAGTTCGTAGCCTGTGACTTGGAGATGTTGCTACAATCCAATTGGTGTGGATACATTCTGGAGGTGAGACACTTGGATCACTCCGTTGTGAATCAAACAAAGAAGCACGGAGGTAACCACCACCGAGTTGTGGTGAGGTATATCGCAAAAACCCCCTTTTGTTTATGTTATTGTTTAATTCAACATTTTCGTATAATGAACTATGGAGACACATCTATGGGACTGATGGGCGTCTCGAAAAATTTTAAAATTCCGCACTTTGTTGTATTGACAATCGAGGTACATCCCAACAATGGTATCAAAGCCAACTCCATACTTTTTATACGAAAAGGCCTGAACATAATGTGTGTTCACCATATATGTTTAATTATGTGTATGAGAACGCGTGATAATTATGTTCTGTTAATTGATTCTTGCTTGTTATGACTGGATCTATGATTGGGTAAAACCAATGTTATTAAAATCGGACAGGACCGGCCGGTCCGACCGGTTGGACCACGAATCGGAGGTTGGTCCGGTCCGGTTTACCCCCTAAAACCACTTACTCCAAAACCCAGTTTGAACTGGATTGAACCGGTCCGAAACCGCCAAACCGGTTCAACCCGGTTTTGAATTTCCTTTTTTTTTTTAATTTTAATGTAAAAAATTCTTGTAAAAGTTAGGATTTGAACACCTAACCTTTAGAGTGAAATATTTCTTCCTTACCATTTGAGCTACATCACTTTTGCTAAACTTTTAGTACAAATTCAAATTTATAAATTATAAAAACTGGTAGCCAAATTTATTTATAAATTAGATAATTAACTCAAATAAATAGTTTACACATTATGAATGAAAATTAATACTCAAATAATAAATTTTAATAATTTATTCTATAAAATATTTATTTTCAATATTATTTTTAGGATAAAGAGTCAAATCTATATAATATGCAAGTTTGACTTTGAATATTAGACTTTTATACATAACCATATTTTAAAATTTATGAATATCTTAATTTGTTGTATTTTTAACTTACACTTTTAAATTTTTATAAAGAAATATAATCATTTATATGAGCATACAAATTAGTACCATATTACCGTTATGATATAAGTTAGATAAATATTATATGATTTAATTATAGTATAATATAACAAATTTTATATTTTTAATCAATTGTAGGATAATGTTTAAATTTTATGCACATTACATATACTTTAAAATTAAATATATTTATTATATTATTATGACGTCATCCGGTCCGACCAGTGGTCCGACCGGTTCAACCAATAAAACCAGTAACCAGTCGGCTCACCGGTTCACTGTCCGGTCCGGTTCTTAAAACATTGGGTAAAACTGTCTTTTAAGATCTGTGGCAAATTTATAGTTTTTCGAAAAATCAGGACTCTTTGTGCAAAATCGCAAATCTTAAAATGAGGGCTGAAAATTCAATTTTCTGTTTCTGGAAATTTTAGAAAAATCTGGGCTGTTTCTGAAATTCTGATCGCACGTGTTTTTGGCTGTTTTGCAATTTTCAAAAATTTAAGGACTGTTTTGTAATTTCTGAAAGTTCAGGGGTCAGTTTGCAAAATTCGAAAATTTTCTGGATTTCAAAATTTTATTTTCTGGTCATTCTGTCCGAAACTGCTCTTGGGGGTATTTTGTAACTTTTCAAAAGTTTTGGGGTCAAAAGTGTAATTTCCAAAAGTATAGGGGCCGAACTGCAATTTTCAAAAGTTGAAAAGTCTGAATCTGTTTTAAGGCAGAAAACTTGTTTTGTTTACCCGATAATTTATTTTGTCATAATTAGTAGTGACTAAAAAGTAAGAATCATAGGAAGTTAGTTTTAAAAGGTAGTTTTAAAATTAAGAAAGAAATACGTAAAAGTTGCTTGCATGTTTCTTGCTCTGCGTGAACTGTTTACGTGGTTTTCGATCGCGCCGAGCCTTGACCTTAGGTTAGATGTGATTGGTTTAATTTAATGTTTGGTTTTTATTGGGCCTGCGAGCCTGTTATTGTTTTTGGGCCACTTTGAGCCTTTGTATTAGAATAGGGCTTTACTGCTTTACTAGTTTAGGCCCGTTTACAAGCAAGGTGGGAGACCAAGAAGAATTGAAGGCCATGTATGCATGGTACATTGTGTAATAGCATAGGTCCTTTGAGAACCCTTTAGATTGACCAATTGGGCCAACATCATTGGCTCGATGATGGCCCGCATAGGAGGCTCCCAATCGAAAACATATTGTGGTAGTATGCATGCTAGGCTTGTATGGCTTTTATTTATTAGTCAATTTATGATTGCTTGTGTGTTTGCGCGCTAGAATCTAGATCGTAAATAAAAGATAAAGCATAATTGAAGCGGTGAGATCTCGAGGAGAGTTTCTTTAAACTTTCAAAATCGAAAATCCCCTCTCGAATAAATATTAAGTCATATTGGGTCGAATATAAAATGAAGTTTTATAAATCCAAGCCTTCCATTAATAGGAACTAGTTTATGTTGTCTACTTATCGATAGAGGTGATCCAGAGTCTGGCACCCGAGTCGAAGAAAGGGGCAATGCACGAAATTCCTTGATTCTTGTTTTTTAAAAACTCGACAAGGGTGGGGACTGGTCGGGATGTGAAGATCGACCGATAACTAGTTACGGAGAATTCACGACCGGGCCCGTGGTTCATCATGATTAATGGGTTAGACTTAACGCGTAGTAACATTTATGATGTAGCAGTGCTAGATAAATGCGAAAAACGAGGCAAAATAGCTTGATGGTTGTGTAGTTGACACAATTGGCAATAAGTATGCCTACCTGGGGAATTAATTGTATGGCCACGTGTCGTGGGTGCAATTAATTGCCGCTGGGACGTCAAGACCTACTAGGAAATAGAATTTCCCTAAACTAGAAGGGGTTATTGTTTCAATAAAAATAGTGGGAGAACTTCTTCGATAAAAAGTCCAAATTTCGTTAATTATAAGTATTATTTCTAAACCTGTCTGCTTATTGTTGTCTGCTTAATTGATAAATATAGCCATTGAAATCCACATTCATGTACGAACAAACTTTGGCACAAAGCAGGAGATATTCACTCCACGAGACAAGCAAGATTGGGTTTAACAATAGACAACATTGTTCTTACCTAATCAAAATAATGAATCAAATCAAAAGCTAAGCGCTGATTTGAATCAAGAAGATGAGATAGTAATTATTCTCAATAGCTTGTCTGACTCATTTTCTAAATTTGTGTATCATTGTGAAATTCCGTGTTTTTGGATTAAAACAAATGATCTACGCAAGTTGTTGGACAAATGTGAGAAAGCCCATCTACAGGGATTGGGTCTGAGTGAAAGAAGGAATTGCTCCTTGTGTAGGAAAGATAAAGAACTAAGGAAGTTTGCTAGAAAGAAATTCCTGAAGAGAATTAACAAAGGTTAAACCTAGTTATTTCTTTTGATGTATAACATCGCATGGACCCTCACATCTGTAAAAGAGTTTGCAAATGATGATGGTATTCCCTTGCCCTTGGGAAAGAGGGCACGTCTTCAAAGACAGAGGCAATCATCGCTTCAATGAATAAGGGAAAGATGCTTCAGTAATTAAGTCAAGAAGAATCTAGACTTCACTTTTTGGCAAAAGGGTTTTTCTTATTTTTCGTATTAGCATAAGTTTTAGTTTTAGTTTGTCTTTGAGTATTATTTCAAATTTTGTACAAGACATTATTGCTTTACCATTAAGAATGGAATCTATTTAATTAAAGCGATTTAACTTTGTACAAATATTGATGCTTTGAAGCATAGAAATAAAACAATGATAAACAATCAAAACTTTGAAAGTTACATGTTGAATCGAAAAGAGAGGTAAAATAAGATAATCGTCCGACACTTGAAATGTTTACTTTGGACATTATTCCTAAAGAAGGATTCGAAAGGGAGTGTTTATCTACTACTCTTGAAATAAAGAACTTGGATGAACTCGTAACTTTCAAATCCTGTCTTAATGGAATAATAACCAAAATAAAGGATTGCTAGGCATTCCAAGCATTTCAACCGAATGGATTTAATCCATAAAGGATAAACGTGGAGAACTAAAAGCACTAGTTCAAAAGGAACATTACTTCATATATACTTACGATTATATTAATCGTCAAAGCATATGTGTACTTTGTGAAGTACAATTCTAAAACTATTGAAGTAATTCAATAGAAGTTTTGGAAAATGAAGTAACTAAGTGCATTATGTCGAAAGCATTTTGATCTAATCAAACTTGCCGAAACATAAGCAACTAACTCCTCGATTATCTAAGCGAGAATAGAATTCTCACGAAGCAAATCAAAGAAGGAATCAAACTTTGTTAAAACTTAGTTCTTTTCGCGATAGTGATTTGGCTGATCTTCCTTTATTCACTTTAGGGGGTAGCCTCCTCTGACTCTTCAAAGATACTTGGTCTAGTACCTTTTGAAATGAGTCCTTACACAGCCGTATCATTTATGACATGGCATAATACCCTTGTATGAGAAATTGGATGGTAGATTCGATTCATACAAAATTTGTGGGATATCAAACGAAATCCATTGGATATCTGTTCTACGACAACGAGAACCGAAAGTTCTTCGTGAGTAGCCCGTTCCTCTGTTGATGAAATTCTCGTCAAAGGAAATAGGAAATGTCATAGAACTTGATGAAGTCCAAAGAATTGGACCCATCCCCACAAACGCTTCGTAATCTAATCAAATTAAGGAACTCAAAATTCCATTTTACGAAATTGAGAAATTGGATTTTTATCCGAGATTACAAAGAAATTATGTTAAACATAAACTAAGGGATATGGTATGAAGCCATAAGACTCGAAAAGGAAAGGTTGTTAACTTAATTGACTCGCTAAATGGATGGCGATAGGTCATTTCTTCAAAAGCCCTTTTAGGACTAATGAAAATACCTTCTCTCCATTTGCAACGTCAAAATCCATTTCGAAACTATTAGCCATAGAAAGGTGGTTTTGACTACCGAAATATGACTATTGGATATGAATCCTGCATCTCACAATTGAAAATTGATGAGAAGATCTCTATTCGAATCCAAAGGTCAATCTATGATTTTTTTCCCAAATTTGGAACATGTAACTTGATAAGTCGATCAAGAATGTTGAGTTTGTCAAAAGGCATATGGATTCCAATTGTGCAAAAGGATCTGTGGGAGCATAGTTAAGTTCGTAAACGTAACATGACGATGTTCTGTATATCAAGTACGATATATGAATATCAAAGCGCAGACGAAAGCGTGTTCTTCACGCAATTCTCCATGATTAGATTTGGGAATTACATCTCACGTACCAGCAATACGTATCTATAGTAGATAGAAGGAAGTAGATGTTGCAATTCACCGAATCTATGTACATAGACTAAATATTGAATAAATTCAATATGGAAGAATCCAAGAAAGGATTGGTTCCAAGGAGACACAATTCTCTCTCACTTATTTAATGAGCCCTACATATAAGTGAGTAAAGAAGATATTGTCTCAAGAAGCCTTATGCTTGGCATTTGGACTGTTGGGATTCGGTAAGATAAACAGCCCTAGGCACAGCGGAATATAAAAATTTTAGGACCTCTTACGGAATCTTGCCAGGATACTCTCTAGTTGTATATATATGAATAAATAGAACGATAGTATAAGTTTGCACGTTATACCTATCTCCTTGCAAATCCAAGTTGGCAGTCAGCAAAACGGACTCTGAAATTCTCCTCAGCAAAATCGACCCAAGCTCTGCAGTAGCGCCCCCACGTGTTGCGCCTCTACGGGTTGATACACCACAATTACACGAAAATAATAAATCTTGATCAGCTAGAACACAAGATATATTATGATCTCGGATTTTGGGAACGATTTAGGAACAAAGTCGAAAACGAAAAATTCTTCCAAAAGGAAGACAGGGTTCGGTCGACTATTACTGGGAGAGGGGAGAGATAATTTTTGCTCTTGCTCAAATTTTGCTTATTGAGTTATGTGAAAAATAACTACAAGAAGGCTACTTATAGTTATCTCCCTAACCTAGTCCTATTAGGACTAGGGCTCTTCTCTCCTACATGGGCCATGGCCCTCTTTAATTTAGAAGACCAAGTCTTCTAATTAATTCATGGCCCAGTTAATTAATTTGACCAGGCTTTATTTAATCTCCCAATTAAATAGCCCAATTAATTAACTTAATCTCCCATTTAATTAAATCAGACTCTAAGTCCATTTAATTAAAATCCCTTTTAATTAATTAAATCCAACTTAATTAATTAATCCACAAATTAAATTCCAATTTAATTTATGATCCTGATCCAATTCCAATTGGATCCCATTTTGTTCCAATTGGGTCGACCCAGTCGACCCACCCATAATAATCGACCCAGTCGATTATTCACCCAGTCGACCCAGTCGACTCGGTCGTTCTTATTTCCTCGCTTTCGCTTCATGTGTATTGTGTATGCCCCCGTAGGTTCACCACATAATTGGCCGTGGGTTATAATTAAATATTATTTAATTATTCGAGTAAGATTTACTCTAAATCAATCGAACACTCTGTCGATTGATCATTCCAAAATTAGCACCCCTGCCAATTTTGGGAATTCTCCCACACTGCACGGTCGATGTCCAGCCACAAGCCCATGGAGCCCAATCACTGGTGAATTAATTCAGTGAACCTTTTAACTCATTTACAATTTCCGTATACGCCATAATCTCTCCATCGATCAATCTCCCAGTCGAGACTTAAGGGTATGGTCTTTCATCGGTTTCCCTTTTCTTTTGTCTTGACTTTATGCATTCTGGTCTCGAAATAATTCTCTTTGACTTAACCTTTATGAGCTACTTACATAAAGCCGTCAGATACCTCGACCGATGATTTTACCAGAATTAATTTCTCACAGAAATCCATAGGAGAATTTCCCAACCTATCAAGTCGGGTCAATGGATCCTTTGTTGATGATATGAATCTGCATACGAGTTCCCCTATACCCAATATGAGTCCACAGAGACTTTCTGGCGATCTCCAGTCAGTCGGGACTCATATCAAAGCATAGATATTCTCGCACCAGATAAACCCTATCATCTCAAGTAGGTAGGGATCGTTCCTCGTATACTATTGTAAATTGGAATAACTTCAACCCCGATATGTGACTACCGCTTCCATGGTGAGTTATTTCCTAATTGGGGTATTCAGTGCGCTTGCCATCCCAACAAGCCACCCACTTATGTGTATCGACTATCCCAGTCACGCTCGTGGACCCCAGCGTTCTCCAGTTCATCGAAGTATACACAATAGTGAGAGTCTAACCGAATCCAATGATGTCCTATCTCGATTGGATTCTACGACTCTTGAATATATTCTAGATCACGGCCTTGGAGATCAGTCCACGGGTTGTCCCATAGCCCTGTGATCTAAGGACTTCTATCCTTATGCGTAGATAATTATTACATAAGATAAAGATGACCATATAATAATAAAATGCATTTATTAATCCAATTGAATGGTCCTTTCAATTAAATGCAGCCAAAATAGTTGGCTTGCAGGACACTATTCTATCATGGATTGCATGTAGCATGCAAAGTCTTGTACAAGACCTGACTCATCAAAAGCTCTGACCTTTCACGAGCCACTGATAGTCGAACACCAGTAAAGGACACTGGGCTACCATAAAAGCAATCCTCGAAGATAATTAAATGATATAATGCTAGTCTGTGGTAGTAGTGGATAATTGAAACTCGAAGGATTTAGTGATTCGAGATTTCCAGTCTGAATTGGATGATTTATTCTGTCTCGATGGAGCAGAGGTAAATTGGAAGAAATTCCAATAGTATACCATTGCCAACTCAAACAGAATATACGCACCATTGTGATTCTGCAGAAGAAAGTGGTTAGATGAGAAACATTCATCCAATGATTGGATGAATTACCTAGCATGACAAAAGCCTGTCATAATCCTAATCGATTTAGATAAGGCAATTGCTCAATGAAAGGGAAACGAGATTTCACCGATAATCTGAACACAATGCCATATGATTGAACAAATCGTAGGTAGTTGAGACGCGTAGAAGTATTACGTCATCTCAACAAGGACGACTTAGCAGATCCACTAATTAAGCTCTTTCACAAAAGGGTTCACGGGACATCTTTATAAGATGGGTCTTAGAAACATTGTGATTGGCTTTAGGGCAAGTGAGAGATTGATAGGATAGTGCCCAGCAAGCCAATATTAATTAGCTTGTTGGAGAACTGTTTTCTTATGGTTTATAATTAATACACCCGTTTATTCATAGTACGTGAATTAAACAATGGCCAACTTCATCTCTCGCGAACTTATCTAAGGGATTGGATGAAATCCTAAGGTCACAATAGACTATGGGACGATTCACTTCAGTACTGAGTGCATTCATGAAACAATCTCTAAGGTCGTGATCTTAAAATCGTTCCAAGTCATAGATTCCGAACGAGACGGGGTATCGTAGGAATCGCCATGACTTGTACAAGTATGCATGATTCACATGGAGTGAATTTGCAGCGTTTCATGAGCAAAGCATTTGAGGCCAGTGCATATGAGTAGGTGGTTCGATAGAGGATCGAATGCATCGAACGACCCGAACAGAGAAACCCATTGTGGATGCGCATGACGCACATCGGTGATGGGATGCTTCTCAAGGCTTATAATAGTGTACGATTTAGTCCTTAGACTTGAGGTGCTAGGGCGAATTCGGTGCATGAATGTGCGTACTTAGATTTAGGTATTGGTCACGTAGCCTGGCCACAAAGTGCCTAAGTTGGGTGCGTACAGTTGTGTACGCGAGTGGTTAGTACTAAGAAAGGATCTATCGACTCATCCTAATAAGGTGAGAGAATTTCCTATAAGTTCTTAGATAATAGATTCCGAGAAATCTGTGGCCACAGTTGGTGACGCATTTGGAAAGGGTTTTCCAAATTTGGCAGTCACACTGGAATCATTGTCAGGAATTAGAAAGTATAGTTATCGAGATAATTAGAGGTGCCGATGAATTCACACACCCTAGGTCTCGATCGGGAAATTGGTCGATAGAAGGACCGTATGTACATGGTAATTATAAGAGGTGAGGTTCACAAATATCAATTCACCTTTAATTGGGCTTCATGGGCTTGTGGCTAGACATCGACCATGAAGTGTGGGTACTCCTTAATTAATAAGGAAATTAATTCTGGAGTGGTCAATTAAAAGTTGTTTAATTGATCGGAGCATTTAATTGTTCGTTAATTAAATCACGAAAGTCGTGGGCCTGCTGCCAATTGATGATGAACCCAGATGGTCACACACAATACAATTGGACAGTGACAGTCATAAAGGGATGCAAGTGATTTAAAGTTGTTAAATCAAAGTAATTGAATTAAGGTATTAATTCAATGGGAGAATATTAATTGGATATCTAATTGATTAATGTTTAATTAATTAATTAGGATTATCTAATTAATTATAATTAACTAAAGTTGTTAATTGGTAAAATTGGAAGATTAAATAATTACCCAATTTTAGGATTGGATAATTATATGGGTTGATTTTTGATAATCTTGAAAGTAGGGCATAGGGGGCGATTTTTAGGAGTTAAAAAAGGAGAGTTTTGTTTCTTGCAAAACAAGGTAGAAGAGATTTATCAAATCTTACATTCCTAAGTTGATAAGGAATGGGGATTTGATAAAGATGGGAAGAAGATATCTTTTAGGAGAAGAACTCTTCTCTTATAAATACTTCTTCACATCTCTTCATTAAAAAAAAACAAGAAAAACCAATGCAAAAGCAATGCACAAGAAAATCGGTTTTTGCATAGCATAAGAAAGAGAAAAATCTGAAATTGCACAAGTTTTATTAACTCCAAATCGCCCCTCAAAGTTTCGCCCCAAACCCGAACTCGGCCAAACCCTAGTCGCCGCCCTAAGGGGATCCGAACCCTAGCCGCGCCGCCCCTGGCCGATCCAAACTAGCCGCATAAGTCCTGTGGTCGTGGTTGTCTTCCTGCTGTTCTCCTCATCCAGATCCAGATCTATATCCTGATCTAGATCTCATTCCTTTCTTGACAATCTCCAAGATCTAGTTCGTAGCCTGTGACTTGGAGATGTTGCTACAATCCAATTGGTGTGGATACATTCTGGAGGTGAGACACTTTGATCACTCCGTTGTGAATCAAACAAAGAAGCCCGGAGGTAACCACCACCGAGCTGTGGTGAGGTATATCGCAAAAAACCCCTTTTGTTTATGTTATTGTTTGATTCAACCTTTTTGTATAATTAACTATGGAGACACATCTATGGGACTGATGGGCGTCTCAAAAAATTTTAAAATTCCGCACTTTGTTGTATTGACAATCGAGGTGCATCCCAACAGAATAAAGCAAGACTAGTGGCCAAGGGATACTGCCAGGAAGAAGGCATTGACTTTGACGAAACATTTGCACCAGTAGCAAGACTTGAAGCAATCAGACTATTTCTAGCCTATGCTGCTCACAAGAACTTCAATGTCTATCAGATGGATGTGAAGTCTGCCTTTCTCAATGGAGAATTGCAAGAAGAAGTGTATGTTGAACAACCATCTGGATTTGAAGTCTATCTACAAGGAGATAAGGTGTATCGTCTGAAGAAAGCTCTCTACGGACTGAAACAGGCTCCAAGAGCATGGTATGACACTTTATCTTATTTTCTTTTAATTAAAGGATTTCGAAAAGGTAAAGTAGATAAAACATTGTTCACTATTGAATGGGAAGAACATATATTACTTGTGCAAATATATGTGGACGATATTATTTTCGGTTCAACTAACCAACAAATGTGTGACAAGTTCTCCAAGCTGATGCAAAACAAGTTTGAAATGAGCATGATGGTTGAACTGAACTACTTTGTTGGTTTGCAAGTTAGACAGTTGCCTGATGGAATATTCATCAACCAAGCTAAGTACACAAAGGATTTGTTCAAGAAATTTGATATGGAAACTAGCTCTACTGTTAGTGTTCCTATGTCTACTGGACTTCGTCTGGATAAAGATGAAGATGGCAAATCAGTGGATATTACCAAGTACAGAGGCATAATAGGGTCACTGTTATATCTAACAGCTAGCAGACCAGATATTATGTATTATGTTGGGGTTTGTGCGAGATATCAATCAAATCCTAAATAATCTCATCTCTTAGTTGCCAAAAGGATTCTCAGATACCTTAAAGGCACACCAAATTTGGGATTATGTGTAACGCCCCCAAAATTTCGAACCCGTTTGAATGGATTTTTAATCCAAATTTATGTGCAACTTTTTATTTTCAAAGTTAAACATTAATTTGAACTAAAATATAAAATTTAATTATCTCCTATGTTCTTATTAACTTTGAAATGTTTTAAAAGCACAAAAATACTTTAACATAATAGTATACCTCTTTTGAAAAATATTTGGACTTTATTGTGCAAAATAAATAATTTATTGGGCAAAAATGCACTTTACCGAAACTTTAGGGGGCAAAGTGAAAATTTTTCCCCATACTTGATTGTAGCTGATAGGAGAGCCTTTATAGCTCTCCTAGCCAGCCCTAGGGGTGGCCAAGCATGCTTCTAGGTTAGAGAAATTTGTCTATCCAAGGTGGACATGCATTGGCTTGTTACTTGGGGAGTAATTATATCTCCCATCTTCCCAAGGTATATTTAAACACCTTTCTCCTCATTTTCAGATTTCTATCCACTCATTTATACCTTAGAGTTCATAGTTAAGTTAGAATTAGAGAGAAAATAAGAGAGAGAAAAGAGACAACACATTTAGAAAGAGAGTTTTCGAGTATACTCAACCTAGCCTCGGATTTTCGATCATTCCGGCTTTGTCCACCGTTGGATCATGCCCAGATTTTGCGTGAAGGTCCTACACACATGGATCTACATATTGACCGTTCGGATCTTCGTTGGGAACTCCCGAAGTGAATCGACAGCCGTGAGAAAATGGTAAAAAGTAAGGATATGAGGGCTTTTGTTATGAACCACGACCGGAGCCGCCGCCACTGCCACCGGAGCTGCCACCACCACCTTCGGAGATCTGGAAATGAAGAGAGTTTCACCCCCTTCGTTGCTTTGGGTAAAAAGACATTTATGCATGTGTTCTTTAATCTTTGTGATATTACTTTCTTCTCTTTATGTATATATTGAAGAAGTTTAGTTTATCCTTGTAGCTTTTGTGATAAGTTGTTGAGTTCATATATAATATTAGATATTTAATGTGACTTGATTTGATTTTGTTTAAATATTGCTTATATGTTTGGATCTTGATTTTATTTTTTGAAAAGGTTATTGTTCATAACTTTCGAAACTTTGGGGGGTATTTTTGAAAGTTTTAAAAGTTCAAGGGTTAGGGATGCGAAAATTTTGAGAGTATAATGGACTGAAAGTCTCTATTTTGTTTGATATTTGGTTAGGTTTACTTGAAAAGCATTTTTTTTAAAGTTTGTTTCAATATTTTGCAAAAACGGGAGTTTTTGAAACATTTGGGGTTATT